>QEPC01002588.1:211038-221884 GCA_003113815.1 Sphenodon punctatus | reverse complement strand
CTCGGATTTAGATAGTGCTCTGGAGGCATAGGCTACTGGTCTCCAGCTATCCTCATGTTTTTGAAGCAATGCTGCTCCAATACCTTCTTTAGATGCATCTGTGGACAGTTTTATGGGTTTCTTTGGGTCATAGCATCTTAAGACAGGAGCCGTCATTATGATTTTCTTTAAGTTTGCAAATTCATTCACATGTTCATATTCCCATTGCCACTGAGCATTATTTTGTAGGCGTGCTCTCATGTTTTTTGTCTGTTCTGCGTGGTTAGGGATGTACTTCCCTATAAAAGTACATCTCCATGAACCTCTGCACTCCTTCCTTATCTATGTGGGGGGGGGTGTCATGTTAATTATGGCTTTGACCCTTCCTGGATCAATTTGCACCCCATGCTCAGTGAGCCTTTTTCCAAGATAAGTTATTTCTTGAACTTTAAATTTTCATTTTTGTTTGTTCAGTTTTAAACCAGCCACACGTGCTCTTTCAAGAACCTTTCTTAATCTCAAGTCATGCTCTGCCATGTTTCCCCCCCATATTAGGATATCATCAATATAAACCATAGTCCCATCAAGATCTTCGAAAATGTGTTGCACCTTTCTGTGAAAGATTTCAGATGCAGAACTTAAACCAAAAGAGAGCCTATGAAAACAATACCTTCCAAAGGGTGTGTTAAAGGTGCATAATTTAGTACTGTTCTTTTCCAGGGGAACTTGCCAAAACCCTGAGGAGGCATCCAGAGTGGAAAAATATTTAGCTTCTGCCGTGTTTCTGAAAACCTCTTCACTGGTAGGAATTGGAAAGTGTTCCCTTTTTATGTACTTGTTCATTTGTTTGGGGTCCAGGCACAATCTCAAGGATCCATCTTTTTTTTCTACTATGACTAGTGAATGAACTCACTCAGTGGGATGCTCTACTTTTTCTATTATGTCCATTGTGACTAGTCTATCTAATTCCTCTTTGAGTTTGTCTCTCAATTTGAGGGGGACATTTCTTGGGGCATGTATTGTGGGAGTATTTGGTTCTCTCCGCTCTATCTTGTACGCAGTTGCTAGTTTCCCTATGCCTCGGAACACATCATAAAATTCTTCATCTATGCTTCTGCTTTCAAATCCTTCAATGCCATCTGTTTGTTTAATTAAATTCAGAGTTTTGCATGTTTTGAGCCCTATGATAGGCACTAGTTTTCCTGGGACTGTTACAAATTGCACTTTTACCATTTTACCCTTCTGTTTAACATCTAATGCACAAACACCCTTGGTTTCAATAATATCCCCATTATAAGCTCTAAGTTTCACTTTCTTATTCGTATAGTATACTGGTTTAGTTTCCATTTTCTCATTTCCATGTTCAGGTATTACGTTCACCTGTGCCCCTGTATCTAATTTAAAAGTTACCATTAATCCATTGGTTTCCAAAGTGACTGGCCAGTCCTCAGGGGAGTTGATTTCTTCCTGCATCATGCCAATGAAGAATTCTTCCTCTTCCTCACTGCATAAAGCATGTACCTGCTGTTTCCTGTGATGTGCCTTTTGTTCTGTTTTGCAAACTCTTGCAAAGTGATTTAATCTCTTGCACTTATTGCATCACTTTCCAAATGCTGGACATTGCATGTATTTGTGATAATCCCCACAACACCTGCAGTGGATGTTGGTTTCTTCAAGCTGTTGTTTTGGTTCCTGCTGTCCTGTTTCGGCATGTAGCTCTCCCCTTTGTATTGTTTGTACGGTGCATTGGGTTTTTGCATTCTTGTAATGCTGTCTAGATCAGCATGTTCTGTTTTCTTCTCATGTTTCTGCATCCTAGCTTTTGTAATTTCTACTGCTTGGCAAACTGTAATTGCCTTTTCCAAACTGAGCTCAGGGTCCTCCAGCAGTCTTTTTCTCAGACTTGTATCCCTGATGCCCAGTACAATTTAGTCCCTGATTATGGATTCTTTTAGTTCTCCAAAGTTGCATGTTTGGCTTAGCAGTTTGAGGTCTTTGACAAACACTTCTACTGTCTCACTCTCATTCTGCTTTCTCGTATGGAAGTTATACCTTTCATATGTTTCATTTTCCTTGTGGATGCAGTATTCTTCAAACTTTTTAAGTACTGTCTTGTAGCTTTTTGGTTCTGCTTCTGAAAGCTGTAAGCTGTTATACAGTGACAGAGCTTCTGGTCCTGCTATGTTTTAAAAAATAGCTACCTTGAGTGGATCTTCCTTTTTTGTGGCTCCACTAGCCAGCATGTATATGATGAAGCTCTGTTTGAATGTCTTCCAGCTTTCTGCTGCATTGCCTGACAGCTTTAATTCCTCTGGAATTCTCAGATGCTCCATTCTTCTATCTTTCTTCGCACCCCACTTCTGGTATCATGTGTTATTCCCAAGAAGACAAAGGAGACAGTCTCACAAACAACAAGCTTCCTTTTATTCCTCTCTCCATTCTGCCCTTCCTCTCCTTGCTCCCTCTGCCCCCCCCCCGCCTCCTCTGACTCCCTCCCTCCAAAATCCCAGGCAAATGTAACCTCTTGTACATGAAGCTCTTAAAGGTGTATCAACACACCCTCTACCTGGCTGAGGATAAGCTGCAAATGGGGAAGGGAGTGTTTCCCTGGGCTGGAGAAGTGCTGGCCCATACTTCTTCTCATCCTGCTCTCTAGGCTGGAAGAAGACCCAGTACCACCACTGCATGCTTGGGATAGCCAGCGTAGTTATCTGCAGCTCCTAGATAGTATGGGACCCCTGTCCTCAAGTGCAAGGTCTTCCCACTCCCAAAGTGGCTTATTGCTATGCCAGATGGCCATTCAACACCCCACATTCCTTCTTCCCCCTTCCCTGCACCCCCCCTTCCCACCTTTTCCCTTTCCACCCTCACCCACCAAAGCAGCTTATCACTCTGCCAGAACATCATTCTTTATGGTTCCCCTTCCCTTTCCACCCCCAGCTCTCCAAGCATTTTATCACTATGCTAAACCTCCATTCTCCAGGGGCCTCCTTTCCATTCTCCCTTCCTTGTGCACCTGCATGCCTCATTTCCCTTCCCAACCCCAGACCCCAAAGTGGCTTAACATTGGATTCATTTGTTCAAATATCTGCTTTATGTTTTAAAATAATGATAATTTTTATTTTAAAATATAAGAAAGCACAGGTCCTGGGTGCTTATTGCTGGGGGATTGGTCCACACTCACTGCAGTGGCATTCCTGTAGCAAGGCAAAAAGGAAAGCCATTAGTTTAGAACCCATCCACACCCAACTCCCACCTACCTTGCCTGGTGTTTCAGCCACCCTGCAGCAGCCTGGACGCAGGGAGAGCGAGGCACAGTGAGGGAGAGTGAAGGGGGCTGGTCTGGGGGCAGGCTGGCTTCAGGGCACTGCAGTGGCTCAGAAGCAGAGAGGCCAAGGTGGGGGCATGGGAGGCAGGGCAATGCCCCTTCACCCATTCCTTGGGGTGCTCCTGCAGCCCCTGATTCCCATGCTTACTGTTTGCATCCATTTCCTCGGTGTCTCGGAGAGTATCCGGCTGCTCCCCAGTGCTCTCCTGGCCACCTGTGAACACAGTAAAAGAAAATAAAAGAAAACCCCCCCACATAATTAAACAGCAATAAGCAAAAGCCTTTATCATGCAGGCATGCAAAAGTAGCCCCTCAACCATCCCTGGTACATTAACTTACCATTCTCCTCTACATTGCTGGCTCCAGGGCAGGGATGGGCATGAAGGGATCTCCTCTGATTGTCACAACGTTTGTGGGGGGATAGGAACAGTTGGAGCCAGGGGCTGCGGGCTGCTAGCACCCTAGCAGCACTGGAGTGGCTGGTCCTGTCCCTTTGTCCTGTGCCTGTGCCAGCACCAAGGGGTAGGTTAGGAAGCAGATCCCATACTCGGATCTCATCCACTTTGCAAGGATGCCCAGCCACCTACTGCCCACAATAGGGGCCCCGACCTGGCCTGGCCAGTGAACATTGGGTGTGTGCTGAAAACCAGGACAATATGTTTGCATTTGGTGTATGTTGGGCTTTTAAGATAGCAGTCAGAGCAAGAGTGGAGAGGGGGACAGGAAGTGGCTGCTGCTGGAGTATGTTAGGCTTTTTGCCCATGACTATATGGTGCTGGTGAACGTGATTGCAAGGAGGCTGTACACAACTTAATTGATGGAATGTGGCCATGTGGGTGCACAATACCTTGGATTTGCCTGAACAGTGGTCCAGTGAAGTCCCCTGACTATGCCATGAGTGGTGGGTTTTTGCTGGCCATGGGGCCCAATATCTGGTAAACACCTAATCAATGAGCAGGTGGACATGCACCTGGTGTGGCCTAATGTTGACTAGCGTGTGATTTGTTTTCACTCTTAGAAGGCTACCTTTTTCTTAATCCCATATTCTTCTCTCTCATTGACTCCCTGTCAGCCACCTAATTGGAAAAGCAGCTAGTCTGTTCCCTCTCAGCTACCAGGTGTCTGAACTCAGGTCTCCACATGAACAGAGGAAAGAAGGGAAGGTGGGGTTTTTGTTGCATTGACCAATCACAAACAGAAATTGTGAGGTGAGAAATAGTATTGTCCTCTATGAATTACACAAATTCTGCCACCCATACAGTATGCTGTATGATTACCTCTGCTTTATCTCTGAATGAGTGTGCAAAAAGTCTGCATCCTACTGATGCTTTTCCAGATGGGATTGATTTTTACTTTGAAAAGACAACAGTGAAATGACATATCATCATGATCATTTAAAAAGTATTGTTAATGCTGGATACAAATGAACAATAAAAGTGCAGAGCTAGAACTAAATAAAGGTGGTGGTTTGACTGCTCAGACATAAAGGATCTGTGTAGCAGAAGGCAAATCTCATCTGAACTTTGAGGCAGAGGTTGCCAGTCCACTAGTGGGGAATGATGTCCCACCAGATCCAATAAGTACTGAAACTTTGTCAACTTCTAGCATAGGGAAGGCTATCATAGCCTTCCCTATGCTAGAACACCACATATCACAATATATTTTAAAAAGGAGGCAAATAAATATTCACATGCCAGTTTTTTCCCTGGGGAGAGGAAAAGAGAGACACTAACATGCAACATTAATTAACATGCTCCTGAAGACACTCTGTAGTATGGTAATGTGCCATTATCGATTAGAACAGAAAAGAATAGGGGGGCATGATGTGGATAGTGATACTAAAAGCACAATCAAAGGAGATGACTGTAGCATGTCATCATCCCTAAAGGCCAGTGGCCTTGCTTTGTGTCATCGTAACAATAAAACTATTTTAAAAAGGAGTCAAATAAATATTCACTACTTGAGAAGCAAAGGGTTAGCTTTTGTGGTAATGATGCATTTCACAGGGTGATTGATTTAACAGGCAACACTGAAAAACAGTCCTCTGAAACTCTTGGCAGAAGAAACTGAAACTGGAGACCGGCATTTTATTTCTGGTAGACAATGAGTAACACTGGTTGTGGGTTATGATTTGCAATTGCAACATAAAATAGCCTTGTAATCACAAAAGCATTAAGGTCTTATCGGAGTTTAATAGAAATCCTCACAGCTTCAATGAGAAAACCGTTTGGCCGTAAATATTACTCTAATTTAAGGAAGTTTAAAGTTATGAACAAAGGGCTGTTTTGGTACTTACTCAGTGCCTGGCTGCTGTTGGGGACTGAATGTAGGGGAGCCAATTGAAATTGAATCCAGACAAGGCCAAAGTGATGATGGCTGGCTAAATGAAAATGAATGTGTGGTGCTTAAGAATGTGCATGGATTTCCCTACGTAGCAGTCTCATCACCCCGATCTCGCCCTCAAGGGCTATCTCATGCCAGACACACTGCTGCTCCACTAGATGCTCCAGCATGAAGTAGGTGGAGTTCCACCTCGTGCTGACATCCTGCATGAGGCAGTGCTCCAGCTCCACCTTCTTCTCCCTAAAGAGATGACTGTCATTCACACAAATTTGTTAAGTACCCCGTGATCTTCCTGCCCTTTTCTATCATTGAGGTTATGTGTTCGTCAGGTCTCTTCTCCTCCAGGACCAGAGCATCTCTCATTACCAGGTGAAGGATGTGGGCAGTACAGGTGATGCCCACAAACCCACTGTCCTGCACTGCCTTCCTCATATTTGCCTCATTGTCGGTCACCATGAACCCTCTGATGGATAGTGCTCCTGCCGTTAGTCACCCCTCCACCATGGCATTTGAGGTTCTGAGTATGTTTGCTGCAGTGTAGCTCCCATCCATCACCTGTGGGTGAAGTAGAACCCACCTATACCCAGAACCCCTTGTCCCTACCACCTACTGCTCCTCCTCCTGCCAGCTGCACCTCCCACCAGTGTGCAGTCAGGGTCAGGTAGGCATGTGCATTTCTGCTGCTCCATATATCAGTGGTAAGTTGCACAACAGCCACACCTGTCCCAGCCATCTTCTCCCTCACCCACTCCCTGACTGCCCAGTACAGAGAGGTCACCACCTACCTGCTGAAGGTGGTGCATGAGGGCATCTGGTATGGGGGCACCAACAGTGCCATCAACCAGGAGAAGTCCACGCTCTCCATGATGCTGAAGGGCTGGTCATGCAGTGCAATTAAAGCAGTCATTTCCTCCCAACCCAATACCACTTCTACCCCTACCCATCTCTTTCACCTAATGCCTGGTGGAACAACCAGGTTTTACATTGATGCCTGAAGGAGAGAAGGTCCCGGGCCAAGTCCAGGAGGGAGTTCCACATCTGAGATGTGGTGACCAAGAATGCCCTCTCCAATGTGGCCTCCTGCTGAACACAGGGAACCTCCAAAAGGAACTCCGGTCCGACTGGAGTGGCCATTCCAGAACCCAGGGAGTGAGGGGGTCCCACAGGTAAGAACATAAGAACATAAGTAGTGCCATACTGAGTCAGACCAATGGTCCATCAAGCCCAGCATCCTATCCTCCAACAGTAGTCAATCTCAATCGCATAGGAGAAGACCGAACAGTCACAATGGGCAATCCATTCCCTGTTGTTCACTCCCAGCTCCCAACAGTAAGAAGTTCATTCCAGAAGTTACTTGGTTAATAGCCATTAGCAGACCTACTCTCCAAGAATGTATCCAGTCCTTTTGTAAACCCAGCTATACTACTGGCCTTCACAACATTATCTGGTAACAAATTCCATAAGTTAATTATGTGTTGAGTGAAAAAGTACTTCCTTTTATTTGTTTTAAATCTGCCAGGAGCTAGTTTCATGGAGTGTCCCCTAGTTCTAGTACTATTTGAGAGGGTAAATAACTGTTCCCTATCTACTTGTTTAACACCACTCAAGATTTTATAAACCTCTATCATGCCCCCTCTCAGTCTTCTCTTCTTTAAGCTGAAGAGTCCCAGCTTGTCAAGCCTCTCTCTCTTCCTTTAAAAACAAAAACAAAAAAATCCCTGTTTTTTTTCTTTATTAATGTTCAATCAAAAACATCTCTTACATAGTAGGGCTTTACACCTTTCATCCTTTTTTCGTATTTCATATAAATAACATTTCAGTTACATGTATTTTTTTTGTTGTTTCCTCCCCCCAACCCTATTTACTATTATGTATCAGAGGTATGTATTTATATTTTGTCCATATTCCCTTTTTTTTTTCTTTAATGCCATCTCAGATGATCTCTTTTTCATGAAGGTAGTATACTTTTCCATCCGGTCTCTTATACTGCTGTAGGAAATTCCAGATAGGGGACCAAGTAAACAGGAGGTCCTTTTGTTTATTATGAAAGTTTGCTTTTAATTTTTCCATTGAAAAAAGAAACCAAATCCTATTAATCCAAGCAGTTTCTGTCAGTCCTGTTGCATTCTTCCAGTTCTTCGTTACAACATTTATTCCTGTCAGAATAACTATAGTTTCCTTGTGGTAATTCAACAATTCTGTTTTAGGATATACTCCCAGTAGTATAACTTCAGGTGTAAAGGGGATAATACATTTGGTGATTATATAATTATGAATCATTTTCCAAAACCTTTGTATCTCTCCACAATTCCAGCAGCAATGTAATAATGTCCCCACCTCCGTGCCAACACTCATTTGTTACGTTACCACCAATTTTTTTTAATCACTCAGGGGTCCTATAAAACCTAAAAATCAGTTTTAATTGTGGTTCTTTTACTTCTAGTGACTGTGTTGACCTAAATGTTCTTTGTCTGATCATTTCTAACTGTTCTTCAGTCCAATCTTTATTTAATTCTTTAGCCCATTTTTTTTTTCATAGCTTAGAGTCTCTGGATATTGCATATTTATCAGTGCTTTGTAAATTCTCGATATCACTCCTTTTTGTGATCCTGGTCCCATTATTCCCACTTCCAGTGGATGTGTTGGTCTCAAGTAGTCTTGTCTGTGTCTAGGTATATCTATTAAATGTCTAAACTGTCCATATTCTAAGTAGTCTACCTGAGTATGCAAAATGTTTTCTAGGTCTGTTTGAGACATAAATTCCTCTCCTCTATATAGTTGTTGAATTTTGCATATATGCTTATTCTGCTATTTCTTCCATAATTTTGGTATTCCTGTTGGATGTTTGTCCAGTTGATCTTTTATGGTCAACCATGGAGAAGCTGAATCTTTTAACCAATTTTTTTTCTTGTTTTGTAGCCAGGTCTGCCATGCTACACCAAGAAAAGGATGTTGATTCCATTTAAATTTATGCCTTTCCTTCCCCAATATCATCTGTTCCCTAAATTCACCAGTACCCAGCATTTCTTTTTCAATTCCTACCCATGTTGTCTCTTTATTGGCATTCCCTTACCCCTCTAATAACAGCTGCTCTATAATATGAAACAAACTCAGGGCAACCCATTCTTCCTGCTATCTGGTATTTGTATAATAGTTTTTTGTTTATGCAAGGTTTTTTCCCTTGCCAAACATATTTCAGGGCACTTTTTTATAGTGATTTAAAAAAGGATTTTGGTATTTCAATTGGGAGCACTATTAAATTGTATAATATTTTTGGTAGGATCATCATTTTTATTAAATTGATTTACCCCATCCACGACGTGGCTAAGGCATACCATCTCTCAATTTCTAGTTGTATTTTTTCTACATTCTGTGAAAAGTTGACCGAATATAGTTTTTTCAAATCTTTGGTGATCCATATTCCCAAATATTTAAATTTACTTTTTTCTATTTTAAAATGAAAGTTTCTCTCAATTTCCTCTATGCTATTTATATCCTCTGTATAGATCATAGCCAAAGATTTACTGTAATTAATTGTGTATCCCGAGATTTGACTGAATTCGTCTATCAGGTTCACCAAGCCATGCATCGAAGTCATCAAGTCTGTTATGTATACTAGCATGTCATCAGCATATAGCGCTAATTTATTTATTTATTTATTTATTTTATTTATATATTTAATATATTTATATCCCGCCCCTCCTGCAAGCAGCTCGGGGCTGCTAACAAAGGAATTTATGTTCCTGTTGTCCTATTTTCACCCCTTTAATTTTTTGTTCACTCCTTATGGCAATGGCCAGTATTTCCAATACTAAATTCAATAATAATGGTGACAAAGGGCACCCTTGTCATGTACCTCTTTCCAGTTTAAACTGTTCAGTCAATTCCCCATTGATTAATATCTGCAATACTGGTTCTTTATATATAGCTTGCACCCATTCCATAAAATTACCAGCAAATTTCATTTTTTAAAAAGTTTCTAATAAGCATTTTACTTCAATTTGATCAAAGACTTTCTGTGCATCCATAGATATAATCCTTCCCTTCCTTTGAGGCCCACTCTGTGCGTTTATACTCCCCTCTACACCTTCGTGTTGCTGTCATCTACCGCCCCCCAAGGTCCCTCTCCACTTTCCTCCCAGACTTTGAACCCTGGCTCACCTTCTTCCTCTCCGATGACATCCCCACTCTCATTCTTGGTGATTTCAACATTCACACACCTTCCGCCCCCTCTATCTCCCGCTTTCTCTCTCTGACCACCTCCTTTGATCTCCGACTCTGGACCGACTCCCCCACTCATACTAACGGCCACTCCCTCGACCTCATCTTCTCACAAAACTGTTCTCTTACTGACCTCTCCTATGACCCCTGCCCTACTTCTGATCACTTCCTCGCCTCCTTCAGCCTCTCCCACCGACCCCCCTCCTCCTCCCCCTCTCTGCGCCCCTTCCACAATATGCAGGCCTTTACCCACTCGGAGTTAGCCTCCTCTCTTTCCCCCCTACTCCCTCCCATTTTTGCCTCCTCCTTCCCTGACTCTGCCATCTCTGCTCTCAACACCTCTCTCTTCTCGACCCTTGACTCTCTTGCCCCCCCCTCTTCATGGACCTTCCGGCCCCTAAACCCCCGCCCCTGGCTCACCCCTACTATCAGCTACCTGCGCTCCTGCACCCGGGCTGCCAAATGCCTCTGGCGCAAATCCCGCTCCCTCCCTGACTTCCTCCACCACAAATTCTCCCTCTCCTCGGCTATCTCCCTAGCTAGACAATGCTATTAAGCCTCCAGGATCGAATCTTTCTCTCACGACCCTCGCCACCTCTTCTCTACTTTTGACTCCCTTCTTAAACCCCCCTGCCCTCCTCCGCCCTCTTCCCTTGCTGCTCAGGATCTTACATCATTCTTCACCTTAAAGATTGACAAGATCCAACAGGACATTGCCTCCCACCCACCTCCACCTCCCACTCCCGTCCTACCCCTCCCTCCTCCCTCCTCACATCCTTCCCTCCTGCCTCTCTCTAGGAAATCTCTGCTCTGCTCTCTTCATCCAACCCCTCCACCTGCCCCCTTGACCCGATCCTCTCCCGCCTCCTGACTTCTGTTGCTCCCACTGTCACTCCCCCACTTCTACATGTCATCAATCTCTCCCTTTCCACAGGCTCCTTCCCCTCTGCCTTCAAGCATGCCACTGTCTCCCCC
>QEPC01002588.1:146807-202608 GCA_003113815.1 Sphenodon punctatus | reverse complement strand
GAAGTTTTCAGGAATGGCCCCTAAAACTTCAGAACTCAGAAAGTCTTTAGGCAAGTGCAGGAAAGTGGGGAGGAGGCTGGTCTTAGACCCCTGCTCCCACTTCCCTGGCCCCTGCTAGTGAGGGAGAGAATAGGCCAGCAAGGAGAAGGGAAGGGGATGTGTGAAGATGTAGCAGGGGCTCAAGGGTGAGGTGCTTAATGGAGTGGGGTACAAGAGAGACCTGAGGGGTAGAGTACTCACCCTCTGGAGGGGCTCCAGTGATGCATGGCTTCTTCCAGGCCAGGTAAGTTTAAAAAAAAAAAAATAGAAGCTGGGCATTTTCAGAAGGGTCGAATGGCCCCTTCTGAGCATGCTCAGATATTTCAAGATGTCACTAGTAGCCTCGGCACACTGTGAGCACCATCTTGGAAAGGTCTGAGCATGCCCAGGTTTTTCTTTTCTTTTTTAAAACTTACTCAGCCCAGGAGGAGGCAACCCATCACTGGACCCCCTCAGGAAGGTAAGTACTCTACCCCTACCCCCCTCCCTTGCTAGGGAACAAGGAAACACTCTCTGAAGTTAAATGACACAAGATTTAAAACAAACAAAAGGAAGTACTTTTTCATTCAGCTGACAATACAGTTTTGGAACTCGCTGCCAAAGGAGACTATGGAAGCCAGCACCATAACTAAATTTAAACAGTAACTAGATAAATTTGTAGTAGATAGAGCCATAAATGCTTACTTGTTGGAGCTTAAACCCCTGGCTACCAGGATTTGGGTGTGGTTAGCTGGAGATGGGTCACACCTCCATGACTGGTACTTGACTTCGCTCAAGTTACTGTAACTGGCCACTGTCGGGAACATAATTCTTGGCTTGATGGGCCATGGGTCTGACCCAATATAACCTTGAGTACTTCTTATGTTCTTGTTTTCTTATATAGTGCTGGACCCAGAGAAGTTGGATTTTTGTGTTAAACAGTAGTAGGACCCCCATTCCCAACAAAGGAATTTTTATTCATGAGCTCCATGAGTTGGGAGACTCCCAAATCATCATTGGCCCTTCACAAGCCGGGACTTCCCATGTGTGAGACAATGTAGGCCCATATTTCACACTAGTTTTTCTCACACTTCTCTTGTAATTTCATGTCTAGTCATGAATCCCATGTACTGGGGGACACATATGCAGACTGTGCAACCTCACAGGCCCTCATATCTGGATCTGACTCTGGTGTTGATCTACTCTTGGACCATCTTAACACCCTGACTGTCTACTTTTTACTTAAGGTCTGTCAGAATCTACTCCATAATGAGAACATGGAGTGTAAAAAATATGTGTCACCTACTTGCACACTGGTTTGATTTCCTAAAGCAATATTTCTAAAACAATATCCTTTAGTCTTCCCTGTCACTGGGTAATTTCAGATGTGACAGGCCACCAGGCCTGCCACGCTGAACCATGCACCGGGATCCATTTTGAATCCCGTCTCTTATACACATCTAGATGTGTATAAGAGACAGCCAGGAGATGGGAGGGCTCAGCGGTCGGGTGTTTTCAGACATGATGGGGCGGCTTCGCCCCGTCCCAAAAACAACCCAGAGATTCCCCGCTGGGATCACCCAGGCATGGCAAACAGACGTGCCGGGGATCCCGGCGGGGAATCAGGAAGGGGGTGAGGCCGCACGGCGCAATGTGCGACCGCACGGCCCCGCCCACTCCATGCTGCCTCACCGCCCACCCTCTGAGGAGACAGGCGGATGGCAAGTCCAATGCCGTCGCAGCGTCTGGCCAAGTTCACCATGGCCCAGAATCCCGCCGGGGATTCTGGACTGTGATAGCCGACCAGACGTTACTTTTTATTGATGCCCGCCTGGAATCACTTTCACCACGCTTCTGCGGATTTTCCCACCGGGAGCCCGGGAAGCATGGTTGAAATTGACCCCATGTGGGTATTCAGTGTGGCGAACATCTGGCGGCCGCCGAACAGACGTGCAGGGCACCGTGACCACAGGTGGGTATTCACTGTGGTTCACTGTGATCTCATCACGTCTGAAAATACCCGTCGAGACCACGGTCTGAGATGGGCCAAATGTAACCGACGTTACTTTGGGCCCATCCCGGAATGTGGCCAATCTAACCACACTTTCGGACCTCCGGGAGACTGGAGGTCCAAAAACATGGTCAATATGATTCCCACCAGGTATTCACTGGGGTGAACATCTGGCAGGAATCATTTCGACGTAACAGAATAAACGGCCACCAGAGGGGATTCACTGTGGTTGACCATGGTATCGTTATGTCTGAAATTCACCACTGTTGCACAGTCTGCTATTAGTGCAGAATTTGACTTATTAAGCAACATTATCATAGAAAAGACTTTCTCTTTCAAAAGTATTTATCTTTTCTCCAGGGCTTCTAACAATGGGTGAAAACAGACATGACGCTAACCACCCTTTAACCACCCTTGGTGGTTATTTATGCATGTTGCAGGGCTGTATTGGTGCCCTATGCAGCCCTGAAACATGCATAAACGACCACCAAGGGTGGTTAAAGGGTGGTTAGCGTCATGTCTGTTTTCACCCTTTGTTTTGTTTTTCATCATGCCTATTGTTTCATTTTTACAATAAATTTTGTAGATTGTTCTGGTGTCCTGCTGTGCATGATTATTACACTGATATAATATCGAAACATCATTAAGTCCCTCCCCACCCCAGGTCCAGTCAGTTTCTGGTACCTTCTCAAGCAAAAAATATCTTTTCTGTATTAAACAGAAAAAGTCTTCCTTTGCATTCATCATTTCTCTGGTGTTTAAAAGATTGTGTTTAATATTTCTTTCCACTTCATTAGAAGATTAAACAATCCATGAAATGGCATGTATTAAAAACCTCATTCAAAATATAGCAATAATGCTTTTAAAAAATGTCACCAACCTAACTTCTACCCTAAACTCATACCTCATGTGTGGGTTTACTGCCAAATTAATAGATGGCTTGTCTGCTGTCTTGGTGAATAGGCTTTTTTGGGCCTAATTAAAGGTTAAAAAATATCAAGACAACCACAGTTGTCTTTTTTTAAATTAAAAGTCTTTTATGTGCTGTGGAGGTGTCAGCATTATTACAAAGACTAATTAGACCATTTTACAACATCCTGAGAACATGGAGGAAGTGAGGTTGGGAATAACTTTAAAGATCATTAAGCATCCTAAGCACCTAAGGTCAGATTTTTAAGATGCCTTTAGTGCTCACCTGCTGTTGCGAGAGGAAGTATTTTAATTTCTCATAAGAAGAAATAAGCATTTTTGAAGTCTTTAAATGCTTGGCTGTGATGGGCAATTGCCCAGTTTACATAGCCACTAAACAGAGAGGTGAGAGCCCCAGGAAGTATTTGCAGGGTGAGTTTGCCACATACAATTCAACATCAATTTGTTGAACACTCCACTCACTGTACTAGATTCTGCTGTCTTTTACTCTTGTATAAGTCTAGGATAACCATATTGGCCCAGTCTTCAGGAGAAGTACTCTTGTTTAACAAAGAATGATATCAGGCTTCAAATATTTCAGTTTGAGGGGTCACGTGGGACCTGGAACAAAATTGGCTGCCTGATCCCTGATCTCCTCATTCCCTACTCATATTTCAGTAATAAACATTAGAATCAGGAGATAGAAGCAGTCAAGATCTTCCTCACAGATAAGTTGGATATGATCTCCTCTGATATTAGAGGAATGCTTAATGAGGTTATTTATTTATTTACACTTACCCCTCTTGCCTGACAGCAACTCGGGGTGGCTTCCATAACATACAAAACAATAAAACATTAAAATACTATAACAATATAAATATTTATTATAAACCAATACTAAAAACCACTTCTGTGTGAAAATATACATATCACACCCCTACCCACTAACCCCTACCCACCTCACTAAATGCCTGACGGAAGAGCCAGGTTTTACATTACCAGCAGAGGGTGAAAAAATTTGGGCTGAGACGGATCTCCGTTTTAATGAGATAAAAGGGCACACGAGCTACTTTGAAAATTAACTGAAAAAATATCCATTGAAATTAGTGAAGTTAAGGTATAAAATTCTGCCTAAAAGGATAGGATAGGGAAAATGGAGGGAAAACTAGTTCAACTTGAGAACAGGTCCAAAAGAAATAACATTCATGTAACAGGTATCACTGAGGGCCTCAAGGCCAAGGTTATGATATAATTTCTTCAGCAAATACTGCTTGTGTGACACTTAAATTAGATCAGCAATTGCCACCTATAGAGATAGAGCTCATAGAATACTAGCATTTAAAGGAAGGAGCGGATGAAGTCTAAGTCTATAATATTTAATTCAGCAAAATTTATGACAAGATGAAGTCGATGGAAACCACCATAAAGCTGGGTCACCTTACTTAGAGAGACACAAGATTTCATTATTTCATGATTTCTCAGCTGAACTTAACAAGAGAAGAGCTGTATTCAGTGGAGTGAAGCAAGTCCTGAGTGGGACGAATGTGCACTTCAGCTTGAAATACTCATCGCGGACCTGGTGGGAACTGTAAAATGCTTGCAGATAAGCAATGTGTGTATATGTGCTTTCAGTCTCCATCTGAAGCTTGGCAGTGCCTCCAAAATGAAAGCCCAATCTGATCTGATAACAGGATTGCCCTCTTATCGTAATTGGTTGCTATTCTGGACAGAGGCATTTCTACACTAGTTCAAAAAATTGTTTTCTGTGGTAATTTTTCTCAAAGATCATTTTCTGACGTTTCATAAAACTACAATTAGGTTGTCAAAATGACTTTGCTATTGTTACATTGTTAAATAAGTACATTAGTAAAAATTGTTACAGATGTTACCCTAGAGGCTAATACTCGTACTTAGGAAACTGCACTTGATAGGTGTTTTTTCTTTCTTTTTCCCTGTCTAAATAAATTTTTAAAAAACATTATTCTTTCAGCCTCAGTTACTGTCTGATCTGTTGTTTACACACTCACTTCTCGTCACTCAAAACTCATGAACCACTCTATCTTTATGGATGAAATACTATTTGTGAAAGAAGCTGTTGTAATATGCAAACTAAATTACCAGGTTTATTCAGTTAAAAGCCAAACTTTGCCATAGTTGCTTGTAGCTTTGTTAGATCGCAGAGTAGGTATTTGCTAAGTATTATTTTCATTGTTAATATTTTTATTACTATTTCATTTATTTTATTTTGCTCCAGCAATATATTTTCAATGTTTTTATAATTATTATTTTCAAAGATAATCTAATGGTGATTACCACCATTAGATTATCTTTGAAAATAATAATTATAAAAACATTGAAAATATATTTTTTTCAAGACATACTTCTCATGTCTTCTAATTATAGTTGATATTTCACTTGCATAAATTGTATAATTTTCAAATTCAAGAAAGTCACAACTATATCAAAGAAGATGTTATTAACAAGTTATAAAATGTAAGAAGGTGTAAAAGATACTATAAACAAGACATTTTAGAATGGCATAACAATTAGACATAATGAGCCCGATCCCAAATCCCACAGATCCTGTGCACACACACACACATGCATGCAATTTCCACGGGGCTCAATGTGCCTGCAATAGAGATCCATGTGGTTTGCATGTGAGTGCACACACATGCAAGTGAATGTGTGATCCACTGGGCTTGGGATCAGGCTCACTCTGTTGTGGTCATATTGCCATGCTTGTAAGAGAGGAATTATCTACTCAGCTATTATATAAATGTTATATTTTAAATACATAACTGGAAGACCATTTTCTGTGCAGTAATGAAAGAGTTAATATTTTCTCCAGCTAAGAAAGGTACAATCATATAATTACTTTAATTCCTATATTTAATCATAGAATGCACAGAAAAGGGGAAAGTGAGAAGAAGCGGTATGTGTACATATATATGTGTGTATATGTGTTTTTTATTATACATAGGGTGGTTTTACATGAGCATTGTGTGTGGAGGTTCCATAGCCGATGTGGGGGTGGATGCGGGGGCATCATGTATGGGGGAGTACTTCAAATGAATCGCCCCCCATGCATGACCGCCCTGTCCAACACAGGCCATCAGCTTTCTCCTGAGTGCCCCGTGCGTGGACCGAGTGGGCAGTGTGTGGGTCACGGAAGCATGTACCCCTACACACTGAATTTACACAAGCGCTTCTCCATGTGGACAGTGGGTGTCCATGCATGGGTGTGTGTCATTTAAAAACACGCATAACATTACTACGTAGGTGAGACTATAACATCCATGTTCAATGAAAAGCATGACAGCAATAAACATAATTTTTAAAAATACATAACAGGTTCAAAACATAGTGTAAGGCATTTTGAAATTAGGTTGATATGTATGAGTGTTAAAAAACATGATGGTGGGCTACTATGACCCGTTTTGGTCCATGGTACACAGTCACATTTGCTAAGCAGCACCCAGTTGTTTGCCCCAGTGTTTCCCCAGTTGTGGTGGTGGCTAGCCCAGGCTGTGACTCCAGATACCTCTGGAGTCACAGCCTGGGCTATCTGCTACCACATCCGATGAAAGGCCTGCCCTACTGAGCTACAGTGGGCTATCAGGTATGGTAGCTTGCTGTTCTCTGCCTAGTCCAGTTTGTCCCCTATGACAGGCGGACATGGCTGAAAACTGACTGTGCCCATGACTGTGCCCAGCGACCCAATTTTCCTCCCATGATATCAGGATGGGAGTGGGGCCAGCCACACATTTGTAGGTGCTCCACCCCCCATGCCCAGCTGCAGTTATGTTTGTTGTGTGGCCAGACCCAATCTTGACCGGGGTACAGCAGAACCCCAGTCCAGATCATGGTGTGATGGCAGACCAGCACCTTCATGTATGTTTTCACCCTATGTTAAATTATTTCCCTTCCCTCTCCCTCCCCTATCTGAAATATCTGTTTGTGAAGGTATATTGACATTGGGTGTTTTCAGATGTTACATGTTCCCAATTCACCACAGTGGATTCCCTGTGGTGACGAGCCATCCAACCACCACCACCCCCCGTGGTCCAGGAAGGCCCCAAACAGATGTGACAGGACCGGGACCATGGCAGGGAATTGGACAGACAGGCCACAGCCCAGGGCAGTGCAACAGACGTGACACCAATTCCTGACCGTAGTCAAAACACCCAGAAGGCACCAGGGAGGGGCGGGAGGCAGACATGGTCAACTGAGGGCAAACTAAGCCAAAAGCGTCAAAAGGGAATGCCCACACAAGGGAAATGGGAAGGGAGGGGGAAGAGGGAGAAGAGCCGCCGGGGCAGCGCACACAACAGGCATGGGGAAAATGAGGTCACAGCGGAACACACAGCACAAACACATGGCCGGGTGCATACACACCCACATGGGAAAGGAAGGGAAGGGGGCACACAGCAGGAGAGACAACACACATGGCACAACGCGTAAAGGTGGGAATGGAGGGGGGTGGGTACATGGAGGAGGGGTAGGAACCGGCCCAGGGGCCAGGGCAGAACACGAAGAACAGCAAACAGAACCCCAACAACACAGCCCACACGAGCACCCCCACGGCAACACAGCCAGTCCTGGAATGGAGGGATCCCCAGGGGCACAGCACCATCACAGGGGGAGGCCACATGGACCGGGGAATGGACCGGAAATGGTCCAGGAGGCTGTCAGGGAAACATGCTCCGGTGAGGGTGCGATGGATGGGAAGTAGGTGAGATGGAGACGAGGAGCAGGGCAGCTGGTCCAGCAACCCCCCCCCCCGGAGGATGCCCGGAGGCCCAGTCCAGGGGCCCTGGAACCCCACGGTCACACAGGCAACTGGGGCGTGTGTGTGTCCTGGGCACAGGACGGATCGAGGCCAGAGCATGAAGGACAGCAGCACCCAGGGCGCTGGGAACCTGAACACAGTTCAGAACATAGCCACAGGAGAAGGCAGCCACAGAGGGGAACACCAGTTGTAGAGGTGGATGGTGGGCCCGCGGAGGGGGCACAGAGGCACAGACAGGGGAAGCAGAACGCCGGGAACCAGCCAGCACAGCAGTGAACCAGGAACATCAGGGAGGGAAGGGGCAGTGACTCACGGCAAAAGGGTGGAGGCGGAAGCGCTCACCGGGGCCAGTATCCAGGACCCGGAAGGCACAGGGGGGCCTCACAGCCAGATGCAGGGGGCCACAAAGGGGCCAGGGTCGGGTGGCCCACCAGGTGCATGAAGTGGGACCACTGAAGCATGCCCCGATGGAAGCCCAGCTCAGACATATGGTGGGCAACCAGGTAGTAAGCCTTGAAGGGATCCTGAGCTGAGAACCCCACTTGCACATCGGATCAGGACCACACACTGGCCAGTGCCATCACCTCCACTTCAGAGGGCTCTGACAAGCCATAGTCATAAGGTGGGGGCCATGGAAGGTGACCCAGCTCCAACAGGCGGTGATAGATCCCCCCGCGAGGTCGCTGGTAACCTCGGGCCCGTGAACACAGCCAAAGAAGGACACAGCCAGTACAGGGCCCCTCTCCACCAGACAGGCTGTGTAGGCAGCCATGTTGCACACAGAGAAGGCAGACATGGTCTCCAATGCCGACCACCCCACATGCGAGCACCTCATCTCCGGGATGCGCCCATCGGGAAAGGTATATAGGTCCAGTGTCTCCACATGCAGCTGGCAATCGCGGGCGCTCGCCACATGGCCATAGTACTGCAGGCCCGAGCTCATACTCTCGTAGACAACTATAAGGCTGTCTGAGAAGCTCAGGAGCAATTGAACAGCCGGGGAATGTCACAGGTCACACAGGGCCATGGTCTTGTGGAAGGTCCAGCTACGTAGGGGCCCTGGGGTGGTGGGACCCACGAGCCCTGTGGAAGCCCGGCCAGTCATGCTCCAGCAAGTGCCGATACTGCCTTCAAGGAAAGGGCCCCCCCCAAAATCCCTGGAGTGATGGGAGGGGAAGCAGGAGAGCTCCAAGACCAAGCGATAAGGCCACAGGCTGCAACAGTGCATGGCTACAGAGCGAGGCATGGGGTGCGGACCCAGACCAGGTTCTGGAACAGAGCACACAGACAGGCCAGCCTACACACTAATCAGGGCGCTAAGGACAGCAGGCAGCCGACACAGAGAGGTGGGAGGTGATGACTAGGGATGTGCAAACAGAACCAGGTTCGGATGTTTGGACGTTCGGTAGTTTGGGTCGAACGTTGAGTTCAGATTCGGTATTTGGTTCGATCAGGCTCGGTTCAGTCTTTAGTTCAGTGCAATCAGGAACTGAAAATGACATTTGGTTTTTGAAATAAAGGGAAAAAACTGAAAAAACATATTTATGGCTATAACATTTTTATATCTTATTTAATATTGATGAAACTTGGGAATACTGTACTTTTGTGTACCAAAAGTCAGAATTATTAGATAAAGAGAACTGATTTAAGAAGCAATTGAATGTTGTGCTTTTAAGTAAAGCTCCATACACATTCATGGCTACAACTTCTTTATTTTGCATCCAATGTTCATGAAACTTGGGCATATTATGTCCCTCCATACTGTCTCTTATACACATCTAGATGTGTATAAGAGACAGATGTTGTCCCTGTGAAGATCATTATTCAGATGAATATCAGTATATTCAGTGCCAGTCACAGGCAGACGCCCCTGCATGGCAGGGGGAGAGAGACTGTAGGAGGAAGGATGTGGAGCAACCCCAAAGACTGACAGACACATTCAATGGCCAAACACATTACTGCAAGCTTCTAGCTTTACAGGACCAATTGGTAGTGGCTTCGAGGTGGGCATAAGGGGCGGCCCTGAGGCGGGCATAAGCAACATAACTGGGACTTCTGAGATAGCATCCCAGAAGTCAGGAGACATAGTTTAAACACATCCAGGCTGGCCTAACTCTAACCCTAACCAATAAGAGAATCTCTATTGACTCTTTCCAAAACAGATGCTCCTGACTTCCCAGAAACAAGTGGTGGAGATATGTTGGAA
Source organism: Sphenodon punctatus (assembly GCA_003113815.1). NCBI lineage: Eukaryota > Metazoa > Chordata > Lepidosauria > Sphenodontia > Sphenodontidae > Sphenodon > Sphenodon punctatus. Next base: position 192,672 of record QEPC01002588.1, on the reverse strand, counting down.
TGGTCCCAGCAAAGAATGAGGATATTTGGTTGAAATTTCTGTTGGCCAATTCGATCTTATACCACAGTGACATGAGAGAATTCCAGGCATAGGCCCCTTCTCTACATATGTTGTACAGGCATATAAAATTGGTACCCTTTATAAAATATTTCTGATATTTGGCAGAGATGATCATGAAAGTATAATATATGGCCCTGCCAAATTTCATGTACACTGGTTGGACTACAAAGATGTTATAGTTAGACATACATTTATATGTAAATTGCTTATACCACCAAGACCCTTTTTCCAATCCTTCTTAAATTTGGTAAAGATAGTAAATATGGGAAGGGGTATAAACTGGACAGTTTCACCTACATTAGATGTGAGGCAAAGAAGTAACAGCTAAGAATGTATATGTAGAATATTGCAAAATACAATACTTCAACTGCTTCTAAAATCGGATTACTTTATCCAATAGTTTTGAAATTTGGTACCAATAATGAGTTCTATTGGAGGTATAGGCATCCCAAATTTTAGCAACATAGCATAAAAAACAAAAACGTTACAACCAATAATGTGTTTTCCATTTAAACCAATTCCGAACTCACAGAACGCATTCGATCTGAACGTTTGAATCCGAGTTCGGTTCGGTCAACCAAACTATTTGAGTTCAGTCCAAACTCTGAACTTCCGAACCACGTTCTCCCATCCCTAGTGTTGACAGCAGGAATGCAATAGGGATGGGATAATGCGGTTCAGAAGTTCGGAGTTTGGACCGAACTTGGTCTGTTCGGTCGACTGAACTGAACTTCTGAACCAAACTCGAATTTCAAACTGAACTGAACTGAACTGAATTTCCGAACTCTGTTCTGTTCACCCATCCCTAGTGGCAACACACACCAAAAAACCTGGTTTTGAATAGCCGAACTTGGTTCGGAATTTCAGAATTTGACCGAACTCGGTGTGTTCGGTCAACTGAACCGAACTTCCAAACCAAACTCGAATTTCAAACCGAACTGAACTGAATTTCTGAACTTGAATTTTAAACTGAGCCGAACCAAACCGAATTTCCAAACTCCGTTCTGTTCGCCCATCCCTAGAACGCAGCTGCTGCCCGCATGCCCGGGCGCAGGCTGGACCATTCTCCAGGCCCCCTGCAGGGCATGCTGGTGCACACATTGGGCCTCCTGCGACCTCCCCGCTTGCCCTGCAGGAGCCGGGCCTGCTGGCATGGGGGGCAACCAAGGTGACCCGAGGCCCCGTGGTCGGGTGGCAGGGCGTGACCGGGACGCAGGTCACCACAGGTCCCATCCTATAACAGGTGCAGCTCCCACCCTCCCGGTGAATGGTGATTCACCATGGAGCTGGGACAGTTGGGCACCTGCAGGATGCACCTAGCTGTTTCCGTGGAGTGGTACCGCTCGCACACTGACCTCTTGTGTATCCAGACCGCAGAGGTGCATCTGGCCACCCAGCTGCAAATGTGCATGGCTAGGAGTGCTGCCACAGCCCAGAGAGCCCACCACAGCCACAGGCGCTCCCATGCCCGCCTCATGTCCCAGTGGGTGTTGGGGTGGCCCACCAGGCCCTCCTCCATGCCTGGGGGCAGGCTGTTGCACTCTGCGAGGCGGCCAACTGGCTCCAGTGGCAGAGGGAGACCATGTGGCAAGAATCCCTCCTCGCTAAGCCTATTGACCGGTGGGTATGGGTCACGGAGCAGGCACAGACGTGGTGGGCCAGGGCACTTGCCCAATGGGACGAGGTTGCCTGGAGAGCGCACTTTCAGATGGACAGGCGCGTCCTCCTGTGACTCTCCAAGCTGTTAACAACCTGGCTGGAGAGACAGAACACCCCCATGCGGACCCCCATTCCCATGGTCCAGCGGGTGGCCATCAGTGTTTGGGCTCTTGCAACACCCAATTCCTGCCGCTCTGTCGCACACCACTTCAGCGTTGGGGTGAGCACTGTCGCTGGGATCCTGCGAGACATCTGCAAGGCAGTGGAGGACGTGCTCCTGGACTGAGCGATACAGCTGGTGTACCAGGAGACCCTGATGGCTGGCTTCATGGCTGGAGGAATACCCAACTGCATAGGCACCATGTACGGCACCCACACAGAGAACCTGTGCCCCTCCGCTGGGGAGGCCGCGGAATATGTTAACAGGCACTGATACCACTCCCTGCAGCTGAAGATCCACCAACGTTGATACCTCCCCAGCCGCCAGCCCGCCCGCTCATCCCATGCATACGCCTCCTGGTCCCTGTGGACCCCCGAAAGGAGCAGCCGCCCAGGAGGGCCCATTCGCCCCCCCCGCCTTACCACCACCGCCTGCCCCTCAGGACACTGAGACCTCCCAGGACACAGCGGGGGCGGGGAGGGGAGCTCCCAGAACTCCACAGCGCCCACAGGGTGGCTGAGGTGGAGACGGTGGGGGAGGGAACGGGGAGAGCGATCTGAGGGGGGAGAGCATGGCACAGGTACGTGGGTGGTGGTGGTGGTTTTGGGGACACATGTAACTGAATGCTGAAATAAAGGTTTGGGCAAAACTATTGCCTTCCTGGGTCAGTTCATGGGCCCGGGGCTGTGGGTGGGTGGCATTATAGGGGCGTGCCCAGGGTGCTGGTGGGGCCCCTGGGTGGTGGAGAAGGGGGGGTGCACCTCATGCCTTGGCCTCCTGGCTGATCCACCTGGCCAGGGCAGCATAGATGCGCTTGGTGTATCAGTAGTCCCGTGGGTTCTCTGCATTCACATACAGGGACATGTGGCTGGGAAGACACAGGGGCATGGAGTATTCTAGGGCAGCCCCATAAGTCTCGCATACATTGTGAAGCACATAGCAGGCCCCAATCACCAGGGCCGAGGTCTCCACCATGTAGTCCAGGCGGCCCATGAGGCTCCTCCAGTGGTGCTTGAGGGCCCTGAAGGCCCTCTCAATCACTGTCCTGCTTGCACACAGGTGGGTATTGAAGAAAGCCTCCACAGGGTTCTGGGCAACCGGGTATGCCTTCATCAGCCATCGGGTGAGGGGATAGGCCGGGTTCCCCAGGATGCAGGGGGGCCTCATCTCCCCCTCAATCTGGGTCATCCCCATGTTCGCGAAGTCCCTGCAGTACATCCGGGCATAGAAGGGGGAGATGGTCATGATCCGGGCATCGTGGCTCCCAGAGTTGCCCGTGAAGATGTCAATGAAATGCCCCCGGTGGTCCACCACAACCTGCAGCTGCAGGGAGTGGTATCAGTGCCTGTTAACATATTCCACTGCCTCCCCAGTGGATGGGCACAGGATCTGCAGGGAGTGGTACCCATGTTTGTTGACATAATCCTCAGCTTCCCCAGCGAATGGGCGAGGGATCTCAATGTGGGTGCCGTCCACGGCGCCCATGCAGTTGGGGAATCCTCCGATCGCAAAGCCAGCCATCACGGCCTCCTGATCCACCAGCCGGGGACAAAGCACACAGCATCACTGCCAGCTAATGAGCAGCAACACAGGCTGGGGAGGGAGATTTAAAAGGCACCCAGCAGCAGGGGAACATGGTGGGATGGAGCGAGGCAGAAGGGAGCGGAGAGCGGAGGGCGAGCGAGCAAGGGAGGAGGAGGAGGAGGCGCAGGCGGAGGAGGTTGTCATACTGCAAATGGAGGCAGTGGAGGGAGAACAGCAGCAGCAGCCTGGACAGACTGCCCCAGAGTCAACACCCAGCTCGGGGAACAAGGCACCCCAGAAATGGGCTTGGAAATGGGTAAGGGGAACAAGGGGGGGAACGGCACAGGGGCACCATGGGGGGCGGGCGGGCCAGCAGGAGGGGGGAAAGGGGGAGGGCCACGGGGCTGAGGCAGTGGAGGGGATGCTCCTGGATCCCCGGCTGGGAATCATTTTGATTGCTTTCGGTTGGTGGTTGCCATTCAGTCATTATGTTTTGCTGTTTCCCAATGGGAATTGCTTTGACCACCTCTCCAGAGATGGTTCGGGCAGGACCTCTGGAAGGGTGGTTAGCTTTGCCCCCTGCTGGGGATTGTCTGTGGTGAACATCTGGTGGCTGCCGAACAGATGTTCACTGTGGTTGACTGTGATCTCGTAACATCTGAAAACACCCGTAGTCTCTTGCATTGAGTGGTTCAAGGGTTGCTGCAGTACATACGTGTCAAACAAGGTAGACATCACACTCTCAGGATTGAGCCACTAGGCTTTATTGCTTGGGAGCTAGAACAGGGGCAGTGGATTCAGATCTGTCCCTTACCAGGAGAACCAGAAACATGGACCCTTCTAGCTAGCCACGGTGGTTTTAAAGCACTGTACTACTAAGAGTCTCTTATATAGCTTCAAGCAATGAGAAGGGTGAACAAATAAGGAGGGGACAAATCAAGAATGTTGATTAAATCTTAGCTCCTTGGGCAGTGTGAAAGGCTTTGCAACTCAAGTTAGGGAGGTGTCCATGGCCACTATTAGGGAGTTGCCCTTTCATGCTTGGGTAAGGACACTGGTTGATAAGTCCTTACAAGGCCTTTTTGTTGGTTTTAACCATTTATGGAGCTGCAGGCTGCCCTGGACATGTCAGGGCATGTCAGAACATGTCAGCAAGAGACTCTGAATTACCTTTCTGTGGGGATAGTCCATATGAAGGAACCACCACACAGAAGTTCCTTCATCTCCTTCTCCATGTTATCCTCAAACAGACTAATGAAAAGGCAGTACACCAGGATACTAGTACACTAGGATAGGATGGAGATGGGACATTGATTCTTCTTTGCATGTATCTGGTGCCCCAAAATAGTGTCAGAGGAGGGTGGGCAATAAATATAGCCTCTGTATAGTGGTGAAAGTGGTCTTCAGTACAGATTCCTTCACCACTGAGATCCCTGGGCAATGCCATATTAATCAGGCTTTGTAAAGGGCCTGCATTTCACTCTTTTTGCATACACCATACCTTTGAACTGGGTCTAAGTCAAAACAGTGCTAAATGCTTTTCCTCTTTGAGGTATACAGAACCAGCAGCAATTTTTGCCAGTCATTTTGTTGGTGGTCTGTGCCTAAAAACAACTTTTAAAACCCTCCTAAATTCACCATTTAAGAAAGGGGGGGTGGGACAACTTTGATCTGTAGTTTTTGCAATAAAAACAACAATAACACCCACAAACACATTCCTATCGGTCTACTGCTTTACTCAAACTCAGCTAGTTAAATCACACTCAGGTAATCAATTGCCATTTATTGGCCTATTTGTCTCTTAGCCGCTATGGTGCAGAATCTCTGCAGTCAAATAATAAAACTCAATAAGAGAAAAGTAAATGTTATTAGCAGTGGTGTGAAGCAGGAAGATCATTTGGTTTTTGGTTTTTTTACAAAAACCACTTCATTTTTAGGAGTTTTCGTAAATGACCCCAACCATTTGGTTTGTGGTTTTATTTTGTTTTTTACTTTATTAAAAACAATGTTTAAAAAGTACAAAAAAATTAAAAATCACTGTACGTGTGCAAAATGCCCAGCAGACAATTTTTCACATATAAAGCTATTTTCCAAAATGGTGCCAACAGAAGAGGCATCATTTTGGAAAAAGGAATCCAGTCTGAGCTTGCGCAAAATGGTGACTGTTCATGTGCAGACTGGCTGCCCTTTTCCAAAATAGCACTGACACTTCCAGCACCATTTTGGGAAAGGGTGCATATGCGCAGAATGGTTTGGCAGCTATTTTGTACATGCACAGTTTTGTTTATGTTTTATTTTTATAACAAATTTATTTTGTTCATTATCATTTGTTTTTGTTAACTTTGTTATCTGTTTTTGTATTTTAATTACTAAAACAAACAAGGCTTTAGGTAATTTCAGACATGACAATACCACGGTCAACCACAGTGAACCACGGTCAATCCCGTGGTGTGGCCACAGAGCTGTGAATATCTGATCAGTGGCATCCAGATGTTCACCAAGGTCAATTACCCGGAGGGGCCAAAGCCAACCACGCTTCTGGAGGTTGGGATGGGACCATCCCCTGAAGCATGGTGAAAGTGATTCCCACTGGGAAACTGCCAACAGTAATGACTGAACGCCATCCACCAGGTGGAATCAGAACAAATGATCCCCAGCCATGGCGAGAGCATGCAACGTCGCTGCCAGGCAACACACAACACAGAGACCGGGGAGGGAGATTTAAAGGGCACACAGCAGCAGAGCAAGATGGAAGGGAGAGGAGAGCGGAGGGCGAGCGAGGCAAGAGAAGGGGGAGGGGGTGGGGGAGGGCAAAGGGGGCACTGTATGGACAATAAACGCGAGGTGTAGCTACAACATCTCTATAGACTGCTTCATGGTAACAGGAAGGGGGAGGGGATTGGATCGGCTGTGGATCATTGTGTGCCTGCAGACGTCGCCCCTCCCCTGGGTGCACCTATGCTCCCGTCAGTGCGGTCCGCAGCTGATTGCCTGTTGTCATCACGTCCCTGCTATCAGTGCTTTCTGGACATTCTGTGTGCTCAGTTCCTGCAGCTGTGCTGGGTCCACTCCCCACGCATCTCTCCCTAGCTGTGCCTTGTTGTGGCCTGTGGCCTTATTGCATATCTTGGAGCTCCCCTGCTTCCCTCCCCAACCCACATAGCATCATGAGGCCCCTCTTTCCTTGCTGCTCAGACCCTCTGCCTGCTGGACCATGGCCGGCTGTGCTGCCCCAGGGCTCCTGCACCCTGGTTTGCCTAGTGCCCCCCCCCATAATTGGACCATCCGGGAGACCATGGCCCTAGTTGACCTGTAGCAGTTTCCGGCCATGCAACTGCTCCTGTGCTGCACGGATACCGTCTCTGGTGCATATGCGACTCTGAGCTCTGGCCTTCTGTACTATGGCTATGAGGCCGGTGTTTGCAATTGCTGGCTCCATGCAGAGGCACTGGGTCTCTGTTCCTTTCCCAGTAGGCGCATTCCAGAGATGAGTTGCTCGCATGTGCCGTGGTCCATGGCAGAGACCATTTCCACCCTCTCGATCTGTGGCCTGGCTGGGTTCACGAGCTGGCTGGAGGAGGGTGCCCTGCTGTGGCTGTTTCCTTCTTTGGCTGCATCCATGGGGCCTGTGGCCCTAGCTGACCTGTGGAAGTCCCCGGCCATGCAAATGCTCCTGTGCTGCCCGGATACCCTCTCTGGTGCCTATGCGAGTCTGAGCTCTGGCCTTCAGTACTATGGCTATGAGGCCGGCAATCGCAATTGCCTGCTCCATGCAGAGGCGCTGGGTCTCCATCCCTTTCCTGATGGGCACATTCCAGAGATGAGGTGCTTGCATGTGGTGTGGTCTGCGGCGGAGACCATGTCCACCCTCTCGGTCTGTGGCCTGGCTGGGTTCACGAGCTGGCTGGAGGAGGGGGGACCTGCCCTGGCTGTTTCCTTCTTCGGCTGCATCCATGGGTCATGTGGGGTGGCGTATTACCACCTGTTGGAGCTTGAGCACCTGCCATGGCCCCTACTACTGACTATACCTTGTCAGAGCCCACCAGACCAGAGCTGGTGGCACTGGCTGCTGTGTGGTCCTGTGCTGATGTTCAGGTGGGGCTCGCCTGCCTGGATCAGTTTGAGGCCTACTACCTCATTGCCCACCACATTCCGGGGTTGGACTACTGCTGGGACATGCTTCAGTGGCCCCACTACGTGCATCTGTTGGACCAACTGGTCCCAGCCCCCTTTATGACCCCATGCAGCTGGCTGTGAGACCCCCTGTGTCTTCAGTGTCATGGATGACAGCCCCAACTTGTGCTCCCTGCACCTCCCTGCCGGCTCGGGACACTGGCCACTTGCTCTGCACCGTTCCAGCCTTGCAGCTGTTGTGGCTGGGTCACTTGCCTCCGTTCCGCTTGCCTGTGTTGCTGTGCCCCCTCCATGGGCACCCCCTGTCCTTCACTGTCTGTGGTGTGCCTCTCTGTGCCCACCCCCACCACCACCACCACCTTTGGCTGGTTCCTGCTGCCTGACACCGCTACCGTCTCTCCCTGTAGTTTACCACTCCCTTGCATGGCCACCCGCTCACCTGTGTCAGTGCTTGCCCCCCCTCCCCCTGGGTGCCTCTGTGACTGTGAATGAAGGACTTGGGGCCACTGGACAGTGCCTCCAGGCTTCCTCTGGTGGTGTGTGTGCTTCCCGCAGGCTCCTGATTGCCTCCATCCCGAGCCATGTTTCTGCTCCGGTGCCTTCCCTGGCTTGTTTTCCCTCCCCCTGTGACCCTGCGGCGTCCCCTTCCCCTGTGGGGAACCCCTGTGACTTGGGTTGTCTGTGTTGCTATTGGGTGGCCCTGCTGCCTGTACTGTCCGTGGGGTTCTTTGTGCCATTCACCATGTCCTGGACTTTTCCCAGTCCGGTTCTCTCCCTTTCCTCAACCTGAGGCTCCTCCCCCCCTGTCTGTGGTGCTGTGTGTGCTGACCTTCCCGGTGAGCTCCCCCCTTCCTTCCTTTCCCATTTGGATGTGTTTGCACCTGGGCATTTGTATGTGGTCTGTGTTCTGCAGTGTCCTTAACTTCCCTGTGCCTGTTGTGTGTGCTGCCTCTGCGGCTCTTCCCCCTCCTTCCCATCCCTTCCCGTTTCCCTTGTGTGGGCATTGCCTGCTGGTGCTTTTGGCTTCCTTTCAGGCAATGAACAGCCTAGTTAATCCTGTTTGTCTTTGCCATGAACCTGAGTCATCTACTGCCCTCTTTTAAGAACTATGCCATGGCTGTGATGGTGGCAAAGAAGGCTTTCTTCTCTGCTATCATAGCACCTGCAAAGTCTCATCTTGTGGAACTTTTCTGGGTGACGAACAACCTGGTTAATCCTGTCTGTCCTTGCCATGAACCTGAGACATCTATTGCTTGCTGTGGCACTTTTAAATTTAATAAATAATAATAAAATAAATAAAATAAAATGTATTAACTACTTTGAGGACAAAATCGCTTATTCACGATGACTTGGGTGCTGCTACTTTGACTGCAGAGTCAGAGTTTGGGGCTATGGAACCTCAGCCTTGTCCCATTTAGTTGGATCAGTTTTAATTAGTATCATCCACTGATGCAAAGAGTGTGCTTGGAGCAGAGCAGCGAGGGCATCCAGTTATGAATTAGATCCTTGTCTGTCCTGGCTGGTGAAGGCCAGCTAGGAGACTTTGTGGCATTTGCTGACTGGGGTTATTAGCGCCTCCCTTCAGGAGGGTAGGTTGCTGAACACTTAAAATTGCAGTGGTCTGGCCCCTACTTAAGTAACCATCTTTGGACACTGACTCCCTGGGCATATCAATCTTGTTCATACAAAAAAAGACGACAGAGAGGCATTCTCAGTTGCTGCCCCAGTATTATGGAACTCCCTTCCCCAAGAGGTCTGCCAGAACCCAAGCCTGAGCATATTCCAGGGGCAGTGTTAAACTTTTCTTTTTGGCAGAACTTTTGGAAGGCAGGGATATAGGTTGGGTGGGAGGGTTTTGGAGTGAGGGTAGGAAGTTTTAGGGATTTTAGTAGGGATGTGCACTTCATTATTTTATATTAATAATGATAAAGATATTCTCGATTTCATTATCATTATTGCAAAAACGATAATGAAGAAAAATAATAACAAAATCAATAATGATAATGACAATCATTATTGATTTCATTATTGCCTGTCAGGTTTTTTTTTGAGGGAAATGTGGAGAGGGGAGGAGGGAGCAGGCATCTTGGGGCCAGGAACTGCTGAACACTTGAACTGGGCCTGTGATGGGAAGGGAAGGACCTGACAGATGTAATTGCTGGCCAATGAGCAGTGCAAGCAGGTCCCAGGCAGTTGAATGGCACCATGTTATTGCTGAATCTCTCCTGCCTCCCAGAACGAATCATGGGGCTCTGGCCAGGCTGTTTGACTCTTGCTCTGTTTTTGCTCTTGTGTGTCGGTTTGCGTTGACAGAACTCTGGTGCATGCACTAAAACCTTTCCCAACCCTCAGTGTTATGCCTTACCTTTCCTTATAGCCTTTATAGATAGATAGATAGATAGTCTGTGTGTGTGTGTGTGTGTGTGTGTGTGACAGGTCATAGGGGAAGAGGCAGTATGTGTGTGTGTGTGTGTGTGACAGGTCATAGGGGAAGAGGCAGTATGTGTGTGTGTGCACGCGCACGTGCGCGCGCTTGTGGTGGTGGTGGGTTTGTTTGATTATTATGGTTACATCATTTTGCCGATGTAACCGATTGTATAAGCACAATTACTGAAAATGACAAATACCTAAATAACAAAAAACTAAACAGTCGAAATAACCAAACCAAAGCAATCAAAAACCAAAACAGAATAGCTGGAAAAACATCTATGTGAGTACCTGTTTCAGCCATTGATATTATTTGTGCTTTCAAAGGGGTTACATCAAAATGTGATGAGACCTACAAATAAATAGTCCACTACCCGTTTCAGCTCTGTTCAACATAGAACTAATATATGTGATCTTCTGAACCAGTGTAAATCCAGAGTAACTCATTTTGAGTAAAAAATGTAACTGGGTTTGTGTCTGTATATCTGAGAGTTTATGATACCTGCTTTGAAGCTATTCTGAATAACAAGGCAATATGGCATTACCAGGCTTGAAATTATATTTGTACAACTTGGTATAAATACAGCATCATTCCTAATAACTAGAACTGTGCAATTAATTTTAGATATTTTAATTATTTATTTTTGTTTATTTATTAATTAAAATGTATAACCCGCCCTTCTCCAAAGGCTCAGAGCAGCTTACAAAAACAAAACACAAAGTGAAAAATAATAAATATACAAAACTATACACTAAAATCTAGGGGTGTGCACCAGGGACCCACATCATTTTTCTTTTTTGTTTTCATTTTTGTTATTAAAAACTGTTGTTTTTGTTATTGTCAATAATGAAATGTCATTATTCATTATTGGTGTCGTTATCGGTATCAGTATTGATTTTGAGCAAGATTTTGTTTTTGGTATCGTTTCCGTTGTGAGCTGCCACCAGTGGCAGAGGTTCCAGCAGACACCTGCCCCAGTCTTCTCAGAAGATGAACTCCTTCCTCCCTTTCTCATTAGAATGCAGTAGTAATAAGTGCACAATGATAATATGAAAAATTACTGCTATGTAGGTCTAACCTAAGCCTATACCTAATAACCTATACTATATGCAATATATTCCTATCTAAGTAAACTTCCTGTCAATAAACTTCTATCTGCTATGTGTTCTAAGTGTCTATCTATTCTATTTCTATCCTATATTGCATATATATATGCACTATATATTATATATATATATATATATATATATATATATATATATATATATATATATATATAAAATTAAAAGCCTAATACTATCTATCTATCTATCTATCATATGGACAGGGGGAGACAGACAGGGGAAGGGGGGAAAAACCCCAAACTATAGGGTATATAATCCCCGAATGCTGACAATGCAGGTCCCCTTGGTTTACAGAGAACCTGCGATGGCTGAAGCAGGAGGGATGATGGTTGGAGCGAGGGTGGCACCATTGTCATACTGAAGCTGACCGAGTACAGCATAGAGTTAGTTTAAGAACCTATGCGGTGGTTGTTTTGGACAGCAAAGAAGGTGTTCTTTGCTGCCCTCATAGCATCTGAGAAGTCGGGTCCAATTGCCTATTGTCTTATGGGCCTGATTCAAGGTGTTGGTGTTGACCTAAAAAGCCCTAAATGGCTTGGGCCCCGCTTACCTGTGGGACTGCCTCATGCCTCGGGCAATAGTGTAGCCACTGTGGTTGGCAGGGGACGCCTGACTCGAAGTCTCCCAGGTTTCTTGGGTGGTGATGATGGTGGAGGGTGTTCTCAGTAGCAGCTCCTAGGCTATGGAACTCCCTCCCAACATGGGCCCACTTAGCCCTGGATCTCCTGACTTTTCCAACACAGTGTAAGATCAGGCCAGGAGCTTTGGGGAAGGAGACAGATAGTGTGTGTTGAGTTGGGTGGGGGGTGTTTTGGTATCTGGTTCCACTCTTTTAATAAGCTGGAATAAGTTTTAATACGTTTATAATTTTATTTTAATTTTAACTTTTGAATTTTTACATTTTTTCACTTTATTGTGAGCTGCCCCGAGCTGCCATGGTGAGCAGGAGGGTGCGGGCGATAAATGTGTCTAGATAGATAGATAGATAGATAGATAGATAATAACAGAACTCTGGTGCATGCACTAAAACCTTTCCCAACCCGCAGTGTTATGCCTTACCTTTCCTTATACCCTTTATTTTACCTTTTACCTTCCCCTGTCTGTCTCGGATAGATAGATAGATAGATAGATAGATAGATAGATAGATAGATAGATAGATAGTCTATCTGCTGTGGGGGCAGTGTGGTGAGTAGGGGCACACGGGCGCACACCCATCCCCCCTTATCCTCATGCATGGATCAACCTGCATTGTCACTGGTTGCTCCATGCGTGGGGGGAGGTTGGGGATGCGGGGCTCATGAGAATGTGACCCATGCACCCCCACATTTAGAAGGGTTGCTCCCCCATGTGGACGATGGGTGTTCATGTGGCGTAGCACCTTGTGTAAAAAGCGTCATACACAAAATATGGGCGGGAAACAGCCCAAAATAACTGAAACAGATTCCCAACAGAGCATAAATGGTTATTACCCAAACCATTACCCAAACCATTACCCAAACCATCATTTTTCAGTTCTGGTAGGGTGGGTGTATTTGACAGGGTATTTTTGAGGGTACTCCCTTGTTAAACAAACTCTGTGTGTAATTCCAGCAAGGAAGTCCAATGGTAGTCAAGCCATATTTTCTTTTGCTATTTTGTCTTGTGTAGTAAAGTTAGAAAAATCCTCAAAAATATGGTCTTGACAATTTGCATTTGCAACTAGTATGTCCATCCATAATTGTCCATCCATATAATCCATATATATATATCCATATATATATATATAATTGATTACCAATTGATTACCAATATATACCAATTATATATTGGTAATTCATTATATATATATATCACAATTATGAATGGACATACTAGTTGCAAATGCAAATTCTCAAGACCATAATATATACCAATATATATATTGGTAATCAATACATTATTTATTCTTCTTGACATCGATTGACAGACTTGATATTTGCCAGATACTGGAAATGAATGTGAATTTCTCTCCAGAGAGAATAGCAAGGAGTCACAAGTATGAATACAGGAATTCTATAATGACCACCAGCACTGCTAAAGAATCTTTTCAGTGGTCTATCAACAAACTGTGGTATCCAACTCCCTGGTCACTTTCCTTTTAATACATCAGTTCAAACAAACAGATTTCCTGCCACTAGAGCTGTACATATTTATTTTTTTATGGGGGCAATGTTAGCACCTTCTTATTTATTTTCTGGTTTGGAACAGACCTTTCACAAATCAAAGTTGACCTGAATAGATGAAAAATTCAGAACTGTTTCAATATCACTTTCCACTTCCTAAACCTCCCTCCCTCTATCCCGCCCCTTTGTTAAAATAGATTGAAAAAGTTTTCCTGTACAAAACACTTTCAGTTATAAGGTAATAAAAGGCATGCTGCTGTGCTGATAACACGATCCATATTCTTGGATGCAAAGGTTGTTTGCTAGAGGGAAAAGTGGTCCCTTGCACACCACTCATACAGGCAGAACTCATGGCTTCTAAAGATTGTGGTTACAGACCCCCAAGGTAGCAACATTCTTCTTGTCTAGCCTCGTAATTTCTGTTCAGGTGCTCCCTACATAAAGTTGCTTAATTTCATTTGCCCTCAGGGTTTCTTGCTCATGCACTAATAGGAAACTTGACTTTCCACCAATATGTGAAAAACTAGAGGATCCCACTAGAAAAGTAAGTCCCAGCTTTACATCTATAGATCATATTTCAGAATATTTATACCTACATCAGCAAGGCAAGAATATTCTTTTTTTTGAAGGTAGAGCTTGTATAGATCTGAACCTGCCCCAATAAAATCAATAGCTATTAATACCATGCCTTTCCATGCAAGCAGCCCAGGAGATGACATGATGCTGTGAAAAACATTCATATAAAAGAAATAAGAACAAACTAATGTTCTTTTTAAAAAGACATCTTTTTCCATTTAGCCTGCATAGAGTTGGCTGTTTTAAAATGATTTAACTCCACTCCAGCCAATTAAAGTATAGGGTCAGCTTTTCAATATACCCATAGCTACATACAAGTTGACCTGAAACTGACATTCCATTCCATATTCATCAAGATCATTCATCACATATCAGAATACACCCCAAATGTTCAAATGATATCCATTCAGTCAGCTTTGAGATATCTGTATTAGGGCTGAGACAAGAGCAAGTGATCCCATTCCAAAGGGAAATATTAACCTTTTGAGAGTGCTTGTGAGTGTCCATCAGTACTTAGTCAGTTTCCAGTGATTCCACATGCCTGCCATTTTTTAAAATTTGTCTTTCTTGCTGTATATGCTGAGAAAAGAATTTTTTTCTCTTGTGGAAGGAATGGAGATGCTTTGATTAACTATGTTCCCTCTAGGGGTTGGAACTATTGTTCTACCAGAATCTGATAGCAAAGAGAATATTCCTCTGGATCACTGGATGAACCGATACATTATCATTGGTATCACCACACAAGTGGCAATGTAGTCTAAACGATAGCATTAGGGAATTAGGACCTAAGTTAAAACACACCAAAATCAGTTTGAGTGGTTTCATTGACTTCTGCAGACTTTGGATATTTGGGTAAAAACAGACCTGCTGCCGATGGGACTGCAACATTGCTCAGGTCAGGGCACCGAACTGATGTTTCCGCAGCCAGGGAGCTATCCCACCATCCGCACAATCCAGTTAGAGCCAGGAGCACAAAAAATATGCAAGTGGCTGTCCCAGCCCTGCTCCCAGCCCCCTGCCCCCCACCATGAGGGACAGCCATGCTAACCAATGAGGTACAGCCATGGTGCCCCCTAGTTTGGGGTGGATATGCCTCATGGGAATATAATTGCTAGCCCACAGTGGCACTTTGGCAGAAGGCCGGGGTGGTGGCATAGGCCTCCTCCTTGCCTCTTCCTGCCAGTTTCAACCCCTCCCCTCTCCCCCTTTCTCTCCTATCCCTCCTTTGAGGCTCACTCCGTCCGCCTCTCCACCCCTCTCCACCTCCGTGTTGTGGTTATCTATCCCCCTCCCCGCTCCCTCGCCTCCTTTCTCTCCAAGTTCAAGTCCTGGCTCACCCTTTTCCTCTCTGATGACATCCCCACACTCATTCTTGGTAACTTCAATATTCATGTAAATGCATCCTCCTCAGTTTTGCATCACCCGCTTCCTCTCCTTAGCCTCCTCCTTCAATCTCCACCTCTGGAGTAGTTATCCCACCCACACTGATTGTCACGCTCTTGATCTCGTGTTCTCTAGGAACTGCTCTGTCTCCGATCTCTCCTTCAAGCACCGTCCCATATCTGACCATTTCCTTGCCTCCTTTAACCTCTCCCACTGCTCCCCCTCCTCTTCCCCATCTCCCCATCCCTTCCGCGATCTGCAGGCCATTGTGCCCCAGGACTTTGACTCCTTCCTTTCCCCTCTTCTCTCGTCAGTACTATCCTCTTCCTCCCTCGATTCTGCCATCTCCACCTTCAACTTGACTCCACCCTTGACTTCCTTGCCCCCTCTCCTCCTGCCTGACTCACTCCCATAACCCTCATCCTTGACTCACCCCCACCATTTGCCATCTTCACTCCTGTACCTGGGCTGCTGAATGCCTCAGGCACAAATCCCACTACCATGCTGATTCCTCCACTTCAAATTCTGCCTCTTGTCGCTCAACTCTGCTATCTTCCTCGCTAGACAGCAATACTATGTCTCATGCATTGAGTCCTGCTCTCAGGACCCCTGCCACATCTTTTCCACCTTTTACTCCCTTCTCAAACCCCCCTGTACTCCACCTCCCTCTTCTCTCTGCACTCAGGATCTTGCTCTCTTTTTCACCTCTAAAATTGACAAGTTCCGCTTGGATATCGCTTCCAAGTCCTCTCCCCCTACCACTCCCCCCTCCGTCTCCCTCCTCCCCCCACCTCTCTCCTGTCCTCCTTCCTTCCCACCTCCCTTGAGGAAATCTCTTCCCTGCTCTCCTCCTCCAACCCCTCCACTTGCTCCCTGGACCCCATTCCTTCCCGCCTCCTGACCTCCATTGCTTCCACCCTCGCCCCTCCCCTCTTGCACATCATCAACCTAGCTATCTCAACCGGCTCCTTCCCCTCTGCCTTTAAATACGCCACTGTCTCCCCCATCCTCAAAAAGTCCACTTTGGATCCCTCTGAACCCTCTAATTACTGTCCTGTCTTGCTCCTCCCTTTTGCTTCCAAACTCCTGGAACACGTTATCTACTCCCGCTGCCTTGACCTCCTCTCCGCCAACTCCTCCCTTGACCCCCTCCAATATGACTTCTGCCCCCTTCACTCCACTGAAACCGCTCTGGCTAAGATCACCAACACTCTTCTAGTGGCTAAATTCAACCACCTTTACTCTATTCTTGTTCTCCTTGATCTCTCTGCTGCCTTCGACACTATTGACCACTGGCTCCTGCTTGAATTGCTTCACTCCCTGGGATTCTGGGACTCTGTCCTTTACTGGTTCTCCTCCTACCTTTCTGACCGCTCCTTCAATGTATATCTTCCTAACTCCTCCCCCTCCTCCTCCCTGCCCCTCTTGGTCTGGGTTCCCCAAGGCCCTGTCCTTGGCTCTCTCCTCTTCTCTATCTATGCCCATTCCCTAGGCAAACTCATTGCCTCCCACGGTTTCCAATACCACCTATACGCTGATGACACTCAGCTCTATCTCTCCACTCCTTCTCTCTCCCTCTCTCTGTTCAGGCTTGTCTCATGAACTGCCTCTCTGATATCTCTGCCTGGATGTCTCAAAGCCAACTCAAACTGAACATGGCAAAAATTGACCTCCTTATCTTCCCTACAAATCCTTCCTCTCCCTCTTCCCTGTCATTTGCCATTGACGGGGTCTCCATCCTCCCTGTCCCCAAGCCCGTAGCTTGGGCTTCATCTTCGACTCACACCTTACCTTCAAACCCTACATTGACTCTGTGGTCAAATCCTGCCGCTTCTCCCTCTACAACATTGCTAAGATCTGCCCTTTTCTGTCTGTCCCCTCTATCAAAACTCTCATCCACGCCCTAGTCATCTCATGCCTTGACTATTGTAACTTCCTCCTCGCTGACCTTCCCCACTCTCACCTTTCTCCCCTCATCTCTGTTCAAACTCTGCTGCCAGGATCATCCACCTAGCTTTGACCATGTGCAGCCTCTCCTCTCCTCCCTCCACTGGCCTCCCCTTCCTGAGCATATTCTGCACAAGCTCCTCATCTTCACCAACAAAGCCCTGCACAACCTCGCTCCCCCTACCTCTCTGCCCTAATTTCCCTCTGAACCCCTGTTCATGCACTCTGCTCCTCTTCCATGCCCTCCTTCACCCTCCCATGCCTCCCCTGCTCCCCCAACCACCTTCGTCCCTTCTCCCTTGCTGCTCCACATGCCTGGAACTCCCTCCCTGCCCACATCTGCCTTGCCCCCTCCCTCCGTACCTTCAAGTCCCTCCTCAAAACCCACCTCTTCCACTCTGCCCTTCCGAACTCCTGCTAATCATCCCCACCCAGGATTATCCCCCACCTGTTAGCTGCAAACTCCCAATGTACTCTAACCAAGCCAAGAGAGTGTACTTGAGTTCTCGCATCCTCATGAATGTTGCATCCCTTGTCTCTCCCTCTGTTCCCCCTTCCCTGTCTCCCCTCCCCCTGTCTTCTTTAGACTGTGAGCTCTCGGACTGGGACCATGTCTATCTTGTTCTCTGTAAAGAGCCAGGTACGTCGCTGGCACTATATAAATAATAATAATAATAATAATAATAATGATGATGATGATGTGGGGGGCCCTTGGCCCGGGCTGTGAACATGGAGATTTGCCAAGGTCACACCTGGGCTAGTTACCAACACTCCCCATGACAATCCCAGTCAGTACCTGACGGTGCATATTTACATGGGTCATGGGTCCCTCCTGGGATAAAGTGGGCCACAGTGGGCCAAGGTCATGTCTATTTTTATCCAAAATTAGTTTGCTTATAGGCAGAATCCTTGATACGATCAACAGCCAGAAGATAGAAATTGTAGTTTTGTATCACCATGTGTGTCCAAACTTTCTTTGGCCATTCCATCCAACCCAGAAATCTTCTAGTTTAGGATCCTATTTATTCCTCCAGGAGATTGGACACATGCAGTAAATTCTGTAGAAAAGACTATAAAAATCCTATCTCCTGACATAAAAGGGAAAATGTCTTGCCATTGGATTATATTACCCTCCTGTAAATACTTGTTTTACAATATAATTGTAACTTCGTTTATGGACAATAAGCAGACCTTCAGTATTTTTTTAGCTATGTATATAGCAGATATACTGTACTGTATAGGAAAGACAGGTATTTAAAAGTTCAATTGGCAATATTTTAACTCAGTGTCAGTAGGATTGACATTGGACTGGGACATGTATGTTCTATGCCTGGTATTTCCAATGTTCTTCTGTACTGACCCCAGCCATGGCACTTCAATTGTCTATGGCCCCTTTTAGACGTGTGGCGGTATCATTCGCCTCGGCGGCAACCATATTTTGAAACTTCTTCCTGGTCTAATTAGATGAGGCGGAAGTGGCTTAATATGCGCCTATTACGGCGGAGGTGCATTTTAAAAGTGCGCGAATTAAATACCTCGATTGAGAGGTATTTAATTTGCGCACTTTGAAAATGCACCTCCGCCGTAATAGGCGCATATTAAGCCACTTCCGCCTCATCTAATTAGACCAGGCAGAAGTTTCAAAATATGCGCGCCGCCGAGGCGAATGATACCGCCGCACGTCTAAAAGGGGCCTATGTCTCAGTGAGTTTATGATGGAGATAATGAAATGTTTTTCTTTTCCTAAGATGTTCAAATGAACAGCTCTCTTGAGAAAAGATAATCATTTTACAAGGTTTTTTTGCTCACATCATTCCACAATTTTCTATATACCATGGCTGTTTTTAAATTAGCCCAGCTTGGGGGAATGGGGGTGTCTATGTCTGCTGAGTGGAACAGCCATGGAGTGCCCACTCAGGTTGAGTGCAAGGGGAGGGATTCTAATGGGTGGCTATTGCGCCCACTCATGCAGCCTCCATGCACTCCCTCCACCACGAACTGGCCATGCAAAAAATTAATGTGTCCATTTCCCCTCCCTCCCCACCTGGCAACACTCCTTACCCAATGTTCCCCCAACTACTTGCCCTCTGACATGACGCATAACTGCAGACACCATAGAAACATGAAGCCACAGCAGCCAGTAACCCCTTCCTCCCCAGAAGCCAGTGTAGCCACAGGAGTTCATGGCAGTCCCAAGCTACAATGGAGGTGCATGCTTGGGGGGACATGAAGGAAGCTGCTGTCTAAACTACTATCCTCCATGGCATTGGCTCTTCTTTTGTTCATCACAAGGGGTGGGGGTGGGGGGCTTGTTGTGCTTTGAGCCAGTGTGGTGGTGTATTTCACATGCGTCCTTTAAGAGCTCTTTGGAGATCTCTCAGCAGGGCTGTGGGTGGGACAAGGAGGCAGCCGGTCGGGGATCTGTATACTAGCATGGGCGGGTGCTCCAGTTCACACAGGCAGGGGATGCTTGGGTGCCTCTACCCATGCACTTTCTTGCCTTCCCCCACATGGAGCACTTCAGCTTTTTCTTTGATGTCCCTTGAGTGGCCATAAGCAATTGTCGGCACATCCTGAATGAGACAACGACAACAGTATATTGAATTTTTAACAGCTGCACTCTTTATTCAAATTGGAATTAGGCTGTTGGGGGTAATTGCCTTTAAGCAATTTGGGTCCAGTACTAACAAGATTAACTGATCAACTAAATTCATCAGGGGTGTGGCCTGGATGTCCCCTCCAGTTCCAGCCCCAAAGCTTATTCACAGCATCTCCCCTTCAGCCCTTCGCTCACGGCCGTGACTAAAGAGGACAGTGTCCTTTCTGGATGTGAGTAAGGATTTGGGTGCCGCTAGCTTGGAGACCATGCATGTCCTTATCCACCTTCATAGGCACCCCTCCCAGGGATGCTAACCCCAGCGCTGGCCATGCCCTTCCCCTGGGCCAGGTATTGCATCCCCATCTGTTAGGGAGATGATTCAGACAACTAGTTATTCCTTATAAAAACATCATAACAGTACTGGACCCCTGCCATTAAGTGGCTGCCGATGATTACATAGGACGGGCCTGACCCCCACTCATGCCCAATTCTACTCCCAACATTTCCAGTAACTTAGCTTTTAACGTGGCCAAATAGACATCATTCCTTGACGGAGAGAAGTGTACCCTGCCTGGGTGAAAAATTTCAGGACTCAGGTACCTAATTGCATGATGGATCACTCTGTGGCCTCCCTTGTGGGTGACCCACGTCCCCACTTCCCTGTTAACATTACACCGTGTCTTATCCACCTGCCTGGGGTGTATGGCCTTTTCCCAGTGCAATCATCTGACCAAGTTGATTCACACAATACTGGCCCTTGGGTAGAGCTTCTCAATTTCGAGCAGATCAGTTCTGATACTTGTGATCAGTCTGACCTCTTTTGTCACTGGCAAATCGTTCTCACTGAGATGGATTACTAAAATGTCCAACTGAGCTCATGATAATAGAGCAGAGAGGTTGGCATGCACACAAGTGTAGGGGACAGATCCACAGCACAGATCCATGCTCTGGTCCCTCCTTTTCTTGAATGAATCCATTAAGCACCCCCTGCTCCCAATATCTATGTGGCCCTTGGAGCTCATACGAATATTCAGTGTGACCCCCAGGACAGAAAAGGTTCCCCATCCCTGGTCTAGGTGAAGGCTCTTGAAGACTAGGCTATGAGTCAAATTCTCTGGCTGACACCAGTTCCTTTGTTCCCTTCTCTTTGTTGCAAGTGGTGTGTAAAATGATTGGAACTTATCAGCTGAAAATCACATCAAAATGGGTGAGTCATTAAACTAGTGAACAGCCTACGTAGCCAATCCCCAGTTCATACCTTTGGCCCTGATCTAGGAAGCTTGCTAGGAGATAGAAGAGGCAAGTTTTCAACTGATGCTATTCTCAACTAATGGGAAAATCTTAGTCTGTTGAGGATCACACTATTTAGAACAGTCCACAGGCTGATGTAAACTAAGCTAGAGACAGGTCAGACCTGTTGTTAACTTAGAATAAGGATCAAAGACCCACAAGCAGCTTCCATGGTCATTCTTCAGTATATAATCTAGAGGGAAATATGATGATGATGATGATGATGATGATGATGATGATGATGATGATGATGATGATGATTTTTTTTATATAGCCTGTCATGGCACTTGGAAAGCTTCACAAATATAAAACAATATAAAATAGTCTAATACAGTTTAAAACAATGATGTTTTAAAACAATAATAAAATACTTTAAAAAGGGGAAGGAAAAAGGGATGATAGCACAATTAAAGGAACCAGCAGGGGATCCTAAAAGCACCTAAAAAATAAATATGTTTTCAGGTGTTTTTTAAAGATAAGGCACGAGGAACATTTGGAGGGAGCAAGCTCCACACTGAAAGGTCTGCCACAGCAAACGCCTGCTCACCCGCTTACTTAAGGCACGATGGCAGAACCCTCAAACAGTGGGTGATTCCTGAGTGCACATAGGTGCAGAAGAAAATCAGAGCCTCCATGTATATTACCTGACCATGCTGGAGTAACATCCCACATTGTTCTGTAATTGCAAGAAGCAATTGTGTTTGAAACATTGATTCTTCCCCCTCCCCCCCTCACAACTCTGCATCATCTTCAAGCATCCTTTCCCCCCTTGCGTTAAAAGTACTACTCAGTCTTAATGAGTTGCCCTTTTCTGCATTCATCTAAGGATTTGTAGAGATTCACTCTGGAATCATATCCGTGATGTGATTATAAATTACTAATGTCAATCTTACAAATATTTTGATTGCTGAAGCATACCAGGTTGGTCTCAAACAACCACAGCAATAAGAAAAAGGCAACCAGTGTTACACCATGTTTATTCCAGTCTCTGTCGCTGATCTCTCCTTCGATCCTCATCCTATATCAGACCACTTCCTTGCCTCTTTCAACATTTCCCACTGTCCCCCCTCCTCTTCCCCTTCTCTACGCCCCTTCCGTGACCTTCAAGCTATTGATCCCCTGGACTTTGCCTCCTCTCTCTCTCCCCTTCTTCCTACAGTCTTCTCTTCCTCCTCCCCTGACTCCGCTGTCTCTGCTCTCAACGCCTCTCTCTCCTCCACACTTGACTCCCATGCCCCTCTCTCTTCCCGCCCTGCCTTCTCCCACAACCCCCGTCCTTGGCTCACCCCTAGTATCCGCCACCTCCGTTCTTGCACTCGTGCTGCTGAACGACTCTGGCGCAAATCCCATTCTCACGCTGACTTCCTTCACTTCAAATTCTGTCTCTCCACCCTTACTTCTGCTATCTCCCTTGCTAGACAACACTACTATGCCTCCCGCATTGAGTCCTGTTCTCGGGACCCTCGCCGCCTGTTCTCTACCTTTGACTCCCTCCTCAAGCCTCCCTGTCCTCCCCCTCCTTCTTCCCTTTCTGCTCAGGATCTTGCCTCCTTCTTCACCTCCAAGATAGACAAGATCCGCCTCGACATCGCTTCCCACTCCTCTCTTCCCACTCCCACCCCTCTCCCTCCTCCCCCTCCTTCTCTCATGTCCTCCTTCTCCCCTGCCTCCCTTAAGGAAATCTCCTCTCTGCTCTCCTCCTCCAACCCTTCCACTTGCCCCCTTGATCCCATTCCTTCCCGCCTCCTCACCTCCATTACTCCCACTGTCGCCCCTTCCTTCCTGCACATCATCAACCTCTCCCTCTCTACTGGCTCTTTCCCTTCTGCCTTCAAACATGCCACAGTCTCTCCTATTCTCAAAAAGTCCACTCTTGACCCCTCTGACCCTTCTAGCTATCGTCCTGTCTCACTCCTTCCTTTTGCTTCCAAGCTGCTTGAACGTGTTGTCTACTCCCGCTGCCTTGACTTCCTATCCTCCAACTCCTCCCTTGACCCCCTCCAATCTGGCTTCCGCCCCCTTCATTCTACTGAAACTGCTCTCGCTAAGATCACCAACGATCTTCTGGTGGCTAAATCTAAACATCTCTATTCCATTCTTGTCCTCCTTGATCTCTCTGCTGCCTTCGATACTGTTGACCACTCACTCTTGCTGGATTCCCTTCACTCCCTTGGCTTTTGTGGCTCTGTCCATAACTGGTTCTCCTCCTACCTCTCTGACCGCTCCTTTAATGTGTCTCTCTCCAACTCCGCCTCCTCCTCCTTCCCCCTCTCAGTTGGTGTTCCTCAAGGCTCTGTTCTTGGCCCTCTCCTCTTCTCGATCTATACCTCATCCTTAGGCAAACTCATTGCCTCCCATGGCTTCCAATACCACCTCTATGCTGATGACACTCAACTCTATCTCTCTACTCCCTCTCTCTCTCCCTCTGTTCAAGCTCGTCTCATCAACTGTCTCTCTGACATCTCTACCTGGATGTCTCAACGTCAACTCAAACTCAACATGGCTAAAACTGAACTCCTTATCTTCCCCCCTCATCCTTCCTCTCCTTCCTCACTGTCAATAACTATTGATGGAGTCACCATCCTGCCTGTCCCCCAAGCCCGTAGCCTAGGCTTCATCTTTGACTCAGCCCTTTCTTTTAAACCCTACATTGACTCTGTTGCTAAATCCTGTCGCTTCTCCCTCCATAACATTGCTAAGATTCGCCCTTTTCTCTCTGTCTCGTCTGCCAAAACTCTTGTTCATGCTCTGGTCATCTCTCGCCTCGATTACTGTAACCTCCTTCTCACTGGCCTTCCCCGGTCTCACCTTTCTCCCCTCATCTCTGTCCAAAACTCTGCTGCCAGGGTCATCTACCTCGCCAGTCGCTTCGACCATGTGCAGCCCCTCCTCTCTTCGCTTCACTGGCTTCCCCTTCCTGAACGAATCCTGCACAAGCTCCTAGTCTTCACCTATAAAGCTCTTCACAACCTTGCTCCCCCCTACCTCTCTGCACTTATCGCCCTCCATACTCCAGCCCGTGCACTTCGCTCCTCCTCTGTCCCTTCTCTCACCCTTCCACGCCTTCCCTGCTCCCCTAAGCGCCTTCGTCCCTTCTCACTTGCTGCCCCCCATGCCTGGAACTCCCTCCCTGTCCACATCCGCCTTGCCCCCTCCCTTCATACCTTCAAATCTCTCCTTAAAACTCACCTCTTTCGCTCTGCTCTGTCTGACTCTTTATCCTGCTGAGCCACTATTCCTATACCTACGATCTGTTTACCCTTATCCTTGCCACATGGACCTGCCTGCTGTCATTCTCATCGTAACCAAGCCAAGTACGTGCACTTGAGACCTCGCATCTTCATGAATGTTAGACCCCTTGTCTCTCCCTCTGTTCCCCTTCCTATGTCTCTCCCCCAGCTCCTGTCGCTCAGATTGTAAGCCCTAGGGGCAGGGACCGTGTCTATTTTATTACTTTGTAAAGTGCCATGTACACTGCTGGCGCTATATAAATGTTTGTTAATAATAATAATAATAGTTACAAGAAGAAGAACAAAGTATGTGTGGGGACTAATCCTTCCCTTCCACTCTCTAAAAACTATCCCTTGACCATCACAAAAATGGTGGAAGTTATGCCCATTTGTCCACCTTCATGGAAATTCAAATGCTGCTATTGAGCAGTTGAACACAGGAGATGAGGGATTCACGTTTTGGCACTTTGCAGCTGCTTGTGAGGGGATGATAGAGGGGACATTCCCACTTACCTCTGAACAACTAGGTGGAAGGGTCCACCACTCCCCTTCATGATTACAATTGTGCTGAGATTTTGCAGGACAGGCATTAACTTTATTAGGCATACACTCATGATAGTCAAAGTATGACAAAGTCCAGCTGGAAAAAAAATACAGATTGTCGTTTGAGATGCAAGTAACCAAAACAATATTATGTGGCTCATCACTAACAGCAAATGAAAGAGAGAGCTCCATAAACTTTCTTACACAACCAATCAATACATTAATGTGTCTTCATTAACGAGCTTGTGTTTTATGTTATTGATATTAAAGATCTCACTATTGAGTCAGAAAGGTTTCATGGTAATTGTATTGATGTATAAAGCCCAAGATGGTTTTCTTTTAAAAACACGGACGGTGATTGGTTAAGATTTATTTTTCCTGAATAGTTATAAGCCAGATGCCCTATTAAGCTATAAAATATTATGATCATGGAGAGAGTAACAATGTAATACAATACAAACATACACTTGTGACTCATTCTAGAAGCCACACTTCACATCATGGCATTAACATAAGAGAAAAGCAATATTGGGTAAGTGGAGCACACAGGGTTATTTTAAGAATGGATTTTTGACTTGTGCCATTCATAGTTCAAACATGACTTGTTCAATCACACGTTCAATTCCAATTAGATAATCTAATGTCTCCTGACAGGTCTTTTGTAATGGAATTCTAATTTTAGCTCTGCATGCTAAGGAAAAGTAACCCCTTTTTAACTCGACGAGGAAAGATAATGGATAACCTCTGGAATTAAGTGAAAAATTGAATCCAGCTCCCCCTGTGCACTTTAGGCTCCGCAAAGGGATTACAGAACCAGCTCTCAACTGCTTGACTGCTGACAATAAAGATTTTATGTGTCATGTTGAATTTCCAAAGAAGTTCTCAAATGGAAAAGGTCATTTTTACATCAGGTCCATGCTGTTTGTTTAGGAATTTAAATGCTTTGCACTGGCTTCTCTTCTCTGTGAGTCGAGTTTATGTAACCAATTTGGAGCAAAGTGGTGGTAAGAAAGAGGAGGAGAAAAAAGGTCATACTCAAACTGAATTGCAAAGCTTTAGTCTACTTTCCATCAATAAGAATTTATAATATCTAGTACTGAGAAACTCTTATTGGGAAAATATTTCCTGGCCAACAGCATTGTTACAAGGGGAGTATTATTAACACAGGAGGGTCCGTATTTTTTAAATATATGTATGTGTATTAAATGCAGAATCGGTGCTGTTCTCCCCATGCTGTTCTTCAGCATGAGACAGCATATGATAAAAGTGAAGACGCTTTTTCATGTGCTCTGCATTATAAAATATTTATAGGCCATCGTCAGTGGCATATAACCTATTACATTTTAGGTCATCTTGTTTGTGGAATGTTTTGCTCTGAGAACTGCTTGACTGTGCCTTGCAGTCATTCTGGGCTGACACATGGGACTGCCTTCCCAAAAGGATATGCTGTCATTCCTAATCCATGCATCTAAATGGTTCATGCAGGATGAAGACCTGTTTGACTGTCTGAACAGAATTTCAAAGATTGGAATTAGAAGCTTCTCATTAACATGGTATGCTCCTCAAAAGAAATTTGATGATATTCCATTAATCAAGATAAAGCTTGAATTTTTACAAAATGCACTAAAATACTTTCAAGCCTATTGTTTTATAAATCAATTAGAACAATATGAAACTTACAGATTAGTTAGATCTTACATTAGCCACAACATTAGGTGTTTTTAATTTTGTATTTGAGGCTTCATTTTCTTGTTGTTGCGAGAGGGATTTTCAACCTGTGTTTTTGAAGAGGATTTATGGGCTCCTTTGTATAGTGATGGGAAAATACATTCTCTAAAATTCCCTGTTCGTAAATTCCACAAGACAATAACCAACAAGGTCAGTGATGTGAGATAGTTTGCATATTCTCATTTATCTGCTAATTTGTTTTTATAACTCAAGTATGGAACAATAATTTACAAGTTAAGAATCAATTATTGTATCTAAGAAGCATCTGATCTTATTCCAAGTGAAGTTAAGGATAAAATTCCCATTGACTTTACTGAGGCAGGATCCTTTATATAGGTCGTTTTTTACTTGAGACAGAACCATGCAGGTCTAACCATGAACCTTGTATCCAAACACAAATCTGAAGGTAATGTGGATGGGTGTGGGCTCCCATGACCCACGCAATACATGCTCTTGACTGCCAGCATGGAGGCCATTAGAGCTACTGTTGAGCTCCCTGGGGATTGAGGCAGTGAGGAGACAGCCACGCTACCTGCTGCAGCAGGGAGAATTGTCAGGGATGCAGCCGGGCTACAGCAGGAAAAGCTGTAGCCTGGCCAGCATTGCCCCAGCAACGGGGCTTGCTGAATGGCAACAGCACTTAGGGGAGGGGCCTCTTCTCCCGCCGTGCCTCGCCCAGGCCATATTCAACCTGACAATGCAGGAGCAAGCCACTCCGTCAGGCTCTCTTCTCCCCGGAAGCATGGGGAAAGTGAGAGCTAGAACCTGGAAAGGCCCTCAGCTGCGGCGAAGAGTCCCGGAGGCAGAGCCCCCTGGGGAGCAGGCCTGTGTGCCTGCGGGACTTGCAGCACTGGACGTACCAACTGAGCACCTGGAACCTGCCGAAGGCAAGCCCCCTGCTTTGGGGGGCTTAGCACAGACTGTCCTGGGGGCCATGCAAGATCAACTGGTGGGGTGCAAGGCCCTGATGCGGCACATTACCACATCGTGGGCCAGCCGCTCCCCACCCTCAGTGGAGGGCACATCCTGGGTGGGCCTGGAGAAGCCAAGTGAACCCTCCCCCCCCAGCGCACCTGGGGCATGGCACTTCTCCCCAAGTTCCCTGGCTTCTGCCCCTGGTCCAATGGGGGGGTGTCACTGTGGCCCAGGTGGGTGGAGACCCGCCCAGGTGGGTGAATGCCGGTGGGAGTAACCACGGGGGTGGTCCCCATGACCCCTTATGGAATTCCCTTGGGGCTTGCCCAGCAGGACATCTGGCAATTGGAAGGGGTCACACACATGGGTACCCCCCCATGCAGAACCAGCCATCAACCCCCCTGCTGGACCAGAACCCCCTTCCCCCAGGAGGGGCAGGCGGTTGGTGGTTCTTCTGGCCAGGTTCAGGATGATTGGAGGGGGAGGGGAGAAACCAGAGACAGCACTTTCTGCCCCCTTCCACAGCTGGCTAGGGTGTGAAGCAAGGACCAACTTGCAGCCCCTGACCAGGGTGAGGGCAACCGTGAGTGTGGGGCCCCTCCACCTCGTGAGCATGACCCTGTTCAGGCCTCTCCCCCCATGACCCCAATGTATGGGGGGATGGGCCTGGGAGGGTCCCCTCCCTCTTCCCACAGGGACGACAAGCTTGAGGAAGGCATCGCAGGGCAAGAGGATGACATGTTGGCATTCAGACTTCAGGAGGCGCTACTAAGGATCACCACCCTCGAAAGGGGATTACAAGCCATTGTGCAAGAATCCCATCCCCCACCGACACCTGCACTGGGCCTAGGACCACAAGTGGCAGTGTATGAAGGTACAGGGGTTACCCAGGCAGCGGCATACTCAGCAAATTTTAGCCGGTGACTGCAGTACATTGCCCCAGGACTGATGGCAGGGAGAGGGGGTGGGGTGGCCCCACAAGGGATGACAGGTGGACAACTACCAAGGTATACTGGTCCTTGGATCCCGGTCCCCAATATGGTGGTTCGACCACCTTCATTGCTTACCAGGATCACACAGCCAATGGCGGTGGGGTCTGAGACCACCCGCCTATAGTGGAATGGAGCATGGGTACCCGCCCCCGGCCAGTATGGCCCTCCTCCAGCAGCAATAAGTGAGCCGGTCCCATATGGGGCTCAGGCCACCCAGGTGTGGGCCGGGGGCCCAATGACAGAACACCCTCAGAGCCCTCAATGGTGGGCAGAGACCAGTCCTCCCAATTGGGGGTGGATACATGGATGTTTCGGTCCCCATAGGTGCCCATCTTCTTCAGCCCACAAGGGAAAATATATGGAAGGGTGAATATATTGACATTTTCACCCTGCTGTTTACTAAACCCATACCTGACCCAAATGACAAGGAGGATCTGAAGGAAAAGGAATGTATTTGGCACCCAAAAGCTGATCATAACTGGGCTAATTGGACATTGGCATATTCCATATACCAAGGGGTTATGGTTCAGGAGTACCCAGACCGGGATTACATGCTCATGAAATATGCAGACATCATCTGCCGTGCTTATGACATAGGACCCTCGGGGTCCTCACTCAGGTAGGATGAGGCATTCCATCATAGGGCATCCTACACCTCTGGCCTTAGATGGAACACACACGCCCCGGACTTGTGACTAGAATGCATGAATGATGTGGTCAATGCCCCAAGGACTGATAGTGGGCATATCTTAACTCAGGGAAGGGTCCCGCCATCCAATGACTCCTTTTGGAGTGAGGTCCGGAAGGCCCCAAACCCTGGAGTATCACAGTACTAGGAGTTTGCTCACTTGGGCAGGTGCGGGTGTCCCAGTTGCAGATTCAAGCACACATGCGCCATCTGTGGGGGGAACCACGCCAGCATGGAATGCACCAAAGGACTACAGCCGTGGTGAAGGAATAAGAATGGCCAAACACCACCCCCCCCAGGGGAAGGAGAGCTGGAAAGGGTCCTAACTGCAGTTAAGGTTGATAAGCTGGAACGGGCACTAGCCGGCCACCCAGACAGGGATGAAGTGATGTACAAAGTTAACAATTTTAGGCATGGTTTTAGGTTACCGGCAAGGGACGTACAGCAAGAAAAGGTGGTCCCCAACCTAAAATCCATAGTAGGATTGGAAAATGTGGTTAAGGCTAAATTGGACAAAGAGATCAGGGAAGGGATGGTGGCTGGCCCTTTCTTGACCCCGCCCGTAGCAAACCTGATTGTCCCCCTCTGGGAATAGTCCCTCAAAAAGTTCCCATCGAATTTCATTTAATTAATCACTTATCACACTCTCGTGGCAGGTCTGTAAACGATGCCATCCCTAGGGAACTCACTTCAGTTCAATATGTGCCTTTCGACAGTGCAGTTCAGATGGTAAACAAAACCGGTCATAGGGCACTCCTCACCAAATGCGACATTAAATCAGCTTTTTGCCTCCTGCCAGTCCACCTTGACAGTTTTTGCCTTCTCAACTTCCACTTTCATGGGAGCTTTATGTTGACCAGGCGATGCCCATGGGCTGTTCCATTTCATGCTCTGCATTTGGGTGGTTCAGCTCCATGGTCAAATGAGTGGTCCAGCAGTGGGTGGATAGCAGGGAGATCACAAAATATTTGTACAATTTCCTTTTCATAGGCAGGGTGGGGACTGCTGAGTGCATCGGGTTGATGCAAAATTTTCAAAGGGTGGCAGATGAGCTTGGTATTCCGTCAGCACCAGAGAAGACAGAGGGACCAGCTACCACTCTCACTTATTTGGGCATTGAGATGGACACGGTTAGGTGCATCTCCCGTCTCCTGACTGATAAGTTGGTAGCACTGAAAGGCAAGGTAGAGGCATGCCACACCGCAGTGAAGGTTATGGTTAAGGAGTTACAATCCGTCCTGGGAAGCCTCAACTTTGCATGCAGGGTGGTCGCTCCCGGCCAAGTTTTCCTCTTCCGGTTTTATGACAAGCTGAAAGGTAGCCCCCAACCATACCATCACATACGGGTTACACAGGAAATGAAAGAAGACCTCTTGGTATGGGCACAGTTCCTGGATGGTGTCAATGGGGTTAGATTCTGGTGGGAGGATCTCCTACTAGAAGCCGAGCTACAGGTGCACTCTGACGCAGTGGGGCGAATGGGTTTTGGTGTGTATTTTAGGGACAAGTGGTGTGCTGCTCCATGGCCCCAGGAGTGGATGGAGTCAGGGATTACCAGGGACCTAACCTTCCTGGAATTCTTTCCAATTGTAGTAGCAGTACACCTCTGGTCAGCAGAATTTGTGAACCACTCCATCCTATAGGGAAGTGCGAACGCAGTTCGGATGTTTGGAGTTCGGGCCAAACTCGGCTTGTTCAGACAACCAAACCGAACATCTGAACTGAACGTTCGAATGGCCGAACAGTTTGGAAAAGCTCGGATGAGATTGGATAAGTTTAGGGGCAGGAATAATGTGACTTTGGGCAGGAAAAACATGTCTGGAAGGGGGAGGCAGTTGAGGAGCAGACTTCCTGGCACCAGGGGTGGAGACCAGCGGTGGTTTCAGGGTCAAATAATACTGATACAAAAAAAATATTCAATTTAGATATTGATATCGATAGCACTATTTTCGGATGTTCGGCCTGAACTGAACAACCAAACCCGAACTCAGGTTTCGAACCGAATGACTGAACGTCCGAACATCTGAACCGCGTTGTGTTCGCACATCCCTACCATCCTCTTCTAGTGCGACAACATGACAGTAGTGCATGTTATCAATTCCTTGTCCTCCAGGTCCCACAGGGTTATGAGTCTAGCTAGGGCGTTCGTCTTAGCGTGCCTGCGGCATAACATTTTGTTTGTTGCAAGCATGTGCCGGGTGCAAGCAACGGCATAGTCGACACCCTCTCTCGATTCCAGATGGAGCACTTCTGCCCCTGGCACCTGGAGCCAGTCTGACACTGGAACCTATCCCTCCGGCCATATGGAGCCTTGGATCATAGAACTATACATCATCATTCAGGTCCACACTGCCAAGGATCCCTGAATGACAATGTATAGTTCTATGATCCAAGGCTCCACATGACTGGGTGGGATGAGGCACAGTGGTATGAGTTCCTCCCTACCCTCAGGACTGAGGTAACAGGACCGTCGTCGGATCCATTATCATGAGCTCAGTTTTTCAGTACTTGGAGGTAGAGAATGGAACTGGAAAGGGCCACATAAAATCTTGTCAAGGGCTGCATTTGGCCCCTGGGCCTGAGGTTCCCCACCCCTGATCTACACCCTTAAGCTAGACACTTTGAGGTGCATTTGACTAAAAGGTGGCTTCATTTCCTGTAAAATTAATATATCACATGTATTAACTTTTAGATCCTTTAAACATGAGGATCGTCTCGAGCACACATACCTGTTTACCCCACTTCCAAAGCCTCACTATGTAAGTTAGGTTTATAGTAGGCACAAATAGCTCAGAGTGCAACAGAGCATTAATTTACACAACACCTCCGTTTTGGACAGACTTTCAGCCTAGCTATTTCTACTGATAGGGGCCAGCTGCTATGTTTGGCTTCTGATCCCATTTTGAACTTTGGAAAATTCACAGGAGCTAGGATACAGCATTTGGTTTTGGCTGACTTCTAGAAAAAACATTTGGCACATTTTTCTCCAACGAAGAACAGCTAACTTTATCACAGTTGTCAATGGTGAATTAGGAGGTCTGTACCTTTAAATGGGGGTTGTGGTGGCTGAGGACTGCAAATGATCATTTTTGATCAAAGGTTTATCTATTTAATAAATTTCCACGGAACTCTGCAGAGAAAACGAGAAGGGTACAAGGGGAGTGGGAAGAAGCATCAGCTTTTAATTGTGATATGTTTTCTTGCATGTTGGCTGCTTTGAATTTTGATTTCTATAGGTTATTAGTAAATTAACATGAGAGAATTTCCTTGATTCCCTTTCAAAAACAAAAAGACTAGAACTCAGTGCCCTAACAGAATTTCAGCAGTGCACAACATTATATATTTTATTTATTTTTAATATTATTATTATTATTTGTTTATTATTTGTTTATTTGCAACCAAAGCCAAACAAAGCATACAACATAAAAACATACAGCAGTAAACAGTCTATTTTCAAAGCATACAACATAAAAACATACAGCAGTAAACAGTCTATTATCTTGAATTAAACAAAATAAACAGGTTACCCAGGAACCACAACACTATATACACCAAGATACCTCAGCCGAACAACAGAAAGTGCTCAAGGAGAAAATTTGCTCCCATACATTCCAATCCGGACAAATAGTAAAGCAACAGATAATAATTTCAAGACAAATGAGGTAATAATGATAATAATAGTAATAATAATAGAATAATGATAGCATTCCTAAAAAGAAGATACCACAGACTAACCCTCACTTGATGGGTTGCTTGAAATTAACAAACAAGCTCCGCAAGTTAAATGCTTGCATCAAAAAGCAAGCCACAGCACTTGTGATGGAGAGGTCCACATCAGCCAAGGCCAGTAGCTGGAGGCTCCACTCATTTCTACCCGGAAATCTCCGGAGAAAGGGGGAGAGAAGCTCAGTACGGATTGAGTCATATAAATGGCAGCTACATAAAATATGGTGGACTGTCTCCACGCTTTCCCCATCAAAGGGGCACAAACGATCTGCAAAAGGGATAGCTCTCAGACGTCCCTCAAGTAGGGCAGAGGGTAGGGCATTAAGCCTCGCGCACATGAATAGGTACTTCCCCCTAAATGGGATGTCAGCGAGTAAATATGCCGCCATATCCAGAGGAAATTTCAAAAGGGGGAGGTAACCCACCATATGGGCCGAGGCTCTAATTTGTGCTCTCTCCTCCTGCTGAGTCTGGTCCTGCAACCTTCTTAATATGGTATGCTGGATATCTCCCAGGTCTTTACCTGCAAAAAAGGCAGGGGAAAAGCCTAATTTACGCAGAGCCTGCTCTACCGTACGTTGCCACTGGCTCCTATACGTATCCTCCCTCCAAAACTTGATCAGCCCCCTCCCCTGAGCAGTGTGGAGCTTGGCCCAGAACTTTAAGACCAAGGCCCAGGCATCCATTGACCAAGGGCATTGGCCTAGCTCTGCCCTAATTGCTGCAAAGGGGGTACCCCTAGGGACCATCAAAAGCCTTTGCAAAAAACCCGTCTGAAAGCTATTCAGTTTCCCGGCCCAATGCGGTGCAAGCGGCATCCAAACCTCGGCCCCATATAAAACCTGGGCACGAATCCTGGTATTAAGGACCTTGACTGCAGGGACTATCGCACACTTCCCTGAATGGAAAAAAAGCCTGGCAGTAGAGAATGCAGTACCCCTTGCCCTCACCAGCGCGCTTTCCACATGCCTGCTCCATGACCCACCTGCCTGGAATAGCAAGCCCAGGTAGCAGTAGGCATTTCCTTGTCTAATGGTGTGATTGCCCACCCTCCAGTGAAAGACCCGCCGAGAGCTTGAAAACACCACAACCTGGGACTTGTCGTAGTTTATCTCAAGCTTATTCTGTGAGCAGAACTCAGAAAAGCACTGAAGCTGTCGCCTTAGGCCCACCTTCGTCTGTGACAAGACTGCTATATCGTCTGCATAAAGCAGGGCATCTACAGGGTGCCCCGCCAATTTGGGGGGGTGGCATGATGTCTCAGCCAGCAAAGGCACTACTTTATTGCTAAATAAAATAAACAAAACAGGGGCAAGAACACAACCCTGCCTAACACCAGTATAGGTGGGTATGTCCTCGGTGAGATGACCTGCCTGATCCGTCTTTACTACTAGCATGGAGTTATCATGCAAAGAACGAAGAAGTCCCAACAACCTGGGTTCCATTCCCATAGCGGCCAGCCTCTCCCACAACAATGCCCTATCAACTAGATCAAAGACTGCTCGAAGGTCAAGCAAGGCAACAAACAGTCTGCCGGCTCTAGCTCGATATTTCTCCACAAGATGGAGCAGAATCAAACAATGCTCCACAGTGGAGCGGCCTTGTTGGAATCCGGCCTGTTATTTTTAATATGAGTATTTCCTCCCAGCAAGAAAGGGTGTTTTCAGATGTGATGATAGCACAGCTTTCTTCACTTTGCCAGGTGTGGAAATCCAGCACATAGTCTCAGCTGAATACCACCTCCAGATTTTGGCTTGGACTAGAACCCAGGTTTGCACGGGCTGTGGTGGCACTTAACCTGGGCTTTTCCTTGGGAACATCACCAGGAGCTGTTTCTCTGAAAAACAGCCCGGGCTAAGTGATTCCACAGTTGATGCAACAGATGCTGTACTGGGATAAAATGGGCTGTCATGTTTAAAGGTCCACTTACTCTTGCCCTGGTCTGAGTCTGTGGCACTTCTGGGCAGACATGGCAGCCTCATAGGCTGCCATGGCCACCTATCAGTAGAGGTGGACACCAGGGAATCTTCTTGTTATTCATTTTCGTTATTTAAATCTTTCATTTTTGTTTTTGTAAATATTGAAATTTCATTTTCATTTTTGCTTTTATTTTCAATTTGCATTGGTTTCAACGGAAAACACATTTACAGATGTAACATTTTTGTTTTTTATTATATTTTGATTAGACATGGATAATAGGGATGGGCGAACAGAACAGAGTTCAGAAATTCAGTTCGGTTTGGTTTGGTTTGAAATTCGAGTTTGGAAATTCGGTTCGGTTTGAAATTCGGGTTCGGTTCGGAAGTTCGGTTCGGTCGACCGAACAGACCAAGTTCGGTCCGAACTCTGAACTTCCGAACCACGTTTGCCCATACCTAATGGATAGATTGTACCTCCAATGTAAGGCATTAAGTGTTCTAAATTTCAGAAAGATTGGATAAAGTAATCCGATTTCATTAGCAGTTGAATTACGTTATTTTTCAAAAATCTGCATATACATGCCTGACTGTAACTTCTTTGTATCCCATCTAATATGGATGAAACTTGACAACATTATACCCTTCCCAAGTTTACTATATATGCCAACTTTTAGGGAAATTGGATAAAGGGTCCTGGTGGTATAAGCAATTAATTTATAAATGTATGTCTGACTATAACAACTTTGTAGTCCAATCAGTGTACATGAAAATTGCTATGGGTATATCTCCCACCTTCTGAATCATCTCTGCCAAATATAGGAAATATATGATAAAGGGTCATCAGCCAGCAGAAATGTCAACTAAATATCCTCATTTTGTGCTGTGACCATACCAACATCTCTCCCCACCTGTTACTGGGAAGTTGGAAGCATCTGTTTAGGAAAGTGCCAATAGAGATTCTCTTATGTCCTCTGTCACAGGGCAGCAGGATGTGATTGTGATGATAATTGGCCAGCCTGACTGTGTAAACCATGTCTCCTGATTGCTGGGATGCTATCCCCAAAGTCCCAGTTATGTCCCTTCTATGCCCGCCTCAGGGCCACCCCCTATGCCCACCTCAAAGCCACCACCAATTGGTCCTGTAAAGCTGGAAGCATGCAGTAATTGGCCAGTGAATGTGTCTGTCAGTCTTTTGGGTTGCTCCCCATCCTCCATCCTCCATCCTCCCTCCCCCTTTCATGCCAGGTGACTGCCTCTGACTGGCACTGCATGTGCTGCTATTTATCTGAATAATGGTCTTCAAGGGGACAATTTCAATTGCTTATAAAATTGGGTCCCTTTATCAAATTGTCCTGTAGTTTGGTAGAAATGGCAGATAAGGTGTAGGATACATTCCTGATAAATGTCTTGTAAACAGAATGAAATATAAAAATGTTACAGCCAGAAATGCATTTTCAAGTTAATGGCTTATCACATCAGGACTATGTATTTATTTATTTATTCCATCTGGGCCTCGNGCCCAATGCGGTGCAAGCGGCATCCAAACCTCGGCCCCATATAAAACCTGGGCACGAATCCTGGTATTAAGGACCTTGACTGCAGGGACTATCGCACACTTCCCTGAATGGAAAAAAAGCCTGGCAGTAGAGAATGCAGTACCCCTTGCCCTCACCAGCGCGCTTTCCACATGCCTGCTCCATGACCCACCTGCCTGGAATAGCAAGCCCAGGTAGCAGTAGGCATTTCCTTGTCTAATGGTGTGATTGCCCACCCTCCAGTGAAAGACCCGCCGAGAGCTTGAAAACACCACAACCTGGGACTTGTCGTAGTTTATCTCAAGCTTATTCTGTGAGCAGAACTCAGAAAAGCACTGAAGCTGTCGCCTTAGGCCCACCTTCGTCTGTGACAAGACTGCTATATCGTCTGCATAAAGCAGGGCATCTACAGGGTGCCCCGCCAATTTGGGGGGGTGGCATGATGTCTCAGCCAGCAAAGGCACTACTTTATTGCTAAATAAAATAAACAAAACAGGGGCAAGAACACAACCCTGCCTAACACCAGTATAGGTGGGTATGTCCTCGGTGAGATGACCTGCCTGATCCGTCTTTACTACTAGCATGGAGTTATCATGCAAAGAACGAAGAAGTCCCAACAACCTGGGTTCCATTCCCATAGCGGCCAGCCTCTCCCACAACAATGCCCTATCAACTAGATCAAAGACTGCTCGAAGGTCAAGCAAGGCAACAAACAGTCTGCCGGCTCTAGCTCGATATTTCTCCACAAGATGGAGCAGAATCAAACAATGCTCCACAGTGGAGCGGCCTTGTTGGAATCCGGCCTGTTATTTTTAATATGAGTATTTCCTCCCAGCAAGAAAGGGTGTTTTCAGATGTGATGATAGCACAGCTTTCTTCACTTTGCCAGGTGTGGAAATCCAGCACATAGTCTCAGCTGAATACCACCTCCAGATTTTGGCTTGGACTAGAACCCAGGTTTGCACGGGCTGTGGTGGCACTTAACCTGGGCTTTTCCTTGGGAACATCCCCAGGAGCTGTTTCTCTGAAAAACAGCCCGGGCTAAGTGATTCCACAGTTGATGCAACAGATGCTGTACTGGGATAAAATGGGCTGTCATGTTTAAAGGTCCACTTACTCTTGCCCTGGTCTGAGTCTGTGGCACTTCTGGGCAGACATGGCAGCCTCATAGGCTGCCATGGCCACCTATCAGTAGAGGTGGACACCAGGGAATCTTCTTGTTATTCATTTTCGTTATTTAAATCTTTCATTTTTGTTTTTGTAAATATTGAAATTTCATTTTCATTTTTGCTTTTATTTTCAATTTGCATTGGTTTCAACGGAAAACACATTTACAGATGTAACATTTTTGTTTTTTATTATATTTTGATTAGACATGGATAATAGGGATGGGCGAACAGAACAGAGTTCAGAAATTCAGTTCGGTTTGGTTTGGTTTGAAATTCGAGTTTGGAAATTCGGTTCGGTTTGAAATTCGGGTTCGGTTCGGAAGTTCGGTTCGGTCGACCGAACAGACCAAGTTCGGTCCGAACTCTGAACTTCCGAACCACGTTTGCCCATACCTAATGGATAGATTGTACCTCCAATGTAAGGCATTAAGTGTTCTAAATTTCAGAAAGATTGGATAAAGTAATCCGATTTCATTAGCAGTTGAATTACGTTATTTTTCAAAAATCTGCATATACATGCCTGACTGTAACTTCTTTGTATCCCATCTAATATGGATGAAACTTGACAACATTATACCCTTCCCAAGTTTACTATATATGCCAACTTTTAGGGAAATTGGATAAAGGGTCCTGGTGGTATAAGCAATTAATTTATAAATGTATGTCTGACTATAACAACTTTGTAGTCCAATCAGTGTACATGAAAATTGCTATGGGTATATCTCCCACCTTCTGAATCATCTCTGCCAAATATAGGAAATATATGATAAAGGGTCATCAGCCAGCAGAAATGTCAACTAAATATCCTCATTTTGTGCTGTGACCATACCAACATCTCTCCCCACCTGTTACTGGGAAGTTGGAAGCATCTGTTTAGGAAAGTGCCAATAGAGATTCTCTTATGTCCTCTGTCACAGGGCAGCAGGATGTGATTGTGAT
Source organism: Sphenodon punctatus (assembly GCA_003113815.1). Lineage (NCBI taxonomy): Eukaryota > Metazoa > Chordata > Lepidosauria > Sphenodontia > Sphenodontidae > Sphenodon > Sphenodon punctatus. Next base: position 154,263 of record QEPC01002588.1, on the reverse strand, counting down.
GATAATTGGCCAGCCTGACTGTGTAAACCATGTCTCCTGATTGCTGGGATGCTATCCCCAAAGTCCCAGTTATGTCCCTTCTATGCCCGCCTCAGGGCCACCCCCTATGCCCACCTCAAAGCCACCACCAATTGGTCCTGTAAAGCTGGAAGCATGCAGTAATTGGCCAGTGAATGTGTCTGTCAGTCTTTTGGGTTGCTCCCCATCCTCCATCCTCCATCCTCCCTCCCCCTTTCATGCCAGGTGACTGCCTCTGACTGGCACTGCATGTGCTGCTATTTATCTGAATAATGGTCTTCAAGGGGACAATTTCAATTGCTTATAAAATTGGGTCCCTTTATCAAATTGTCCTGTAGTTTGGTAGAAATGGCAGATAAGGTGTAGGATACATTCCTGATAAATGTCTTGTAAACAGAATGAAATATAAAAATGTTACAGCCAGAAATGCATTTTCAAGTTAATGGCTTATCACATCAGGACTATGTATTTATTTATTTATTCCATCTGGGCCTCGGCCCGGGGGGAATTCTACAGCTGAGGTGCGGCCACTGAGAATGCCCTCTCCGTAGTGGCACACCGGGAACCTCGAGGAGGGCGCTCCTGGCTGACTGCAGGGAGCGCAATCCTGTAAGTAAGACTTCGAGGAGGGCGCTCCTGGCTGACTGCAGTGAGGCAATCCTGTAAATAAGTGAGGTCAAAATGAAATAAAATGTTTTCTTTATCATAATAACAGGACGGCTTACATATCATAATAATGGGGTGACTTACATCACTCTTGTTTGACACCCGGACTGAATTCTGCCCAGAGTGAGGGCTTCACTCTGGGCAGGAGTAATGCATCATGTCGCTCAGTGTCATCATGTCTGAAAATACCTCAAAACAAATCTTCTAATGAGTTATGTCTGCTGCATCTGCTGCATTGGTCAATCTGAATGTAGACCTTTTTGGTTGGTCTAGAATTCCAGTCAGAAATATATTTATAACTCCTCATTTACAGGTATTAGGTTTGATTCAGGAAAGTACATTTTTAGTCACTAGTGCGCTTAACTAGCATTGATTTTCATTTAATCAAAGAATTGTTTAACCCTGCTCAATCACATAGGGTATCTTTACTACCCCATGTGTGTGTTTTCTTTTGCAAAAAAAATGAAAAGTAGTGGCTCTACAACTTAGTACTTTCACGACATTGTCACTGGCACATCAGTGAACAATGCCCCCAAAGTACACCCTCCTACAAACTACAATTTTTGTTCTGTATGAAAAAAACACATTTGACAAAAAAACTACCCCAGAAATACATTGATTTCCTCATGTGGTACATTTCCTACCCTACCCAATATTAAGCATAGCGGTAGAAAATACACCCCACATGTTTTTGAATAGAAAAGTGCCCCAATACATCTATCAACCTTGGCTGATGGCTCAAACAAACATGGCTGTCCTTCAAGCACTCTTAATGGCTCTTAGGGAGACGCTCCCCACAGAGACAAGCCCTAGGGAGTGGCAACCCACAGAGTCAAAGTGTCTCTGTTTTGACAAATTGCTAACTCCCCCCAGTCACACACACATGGGGACTGGCATCATGGTGTCACCTCCCAGGAAAAGGAGCAAGGAGTTTTTAATCAATTTCCCAGAGGTTTTGCCTGCAAGGGTCCTGCAGGATATCTATCTGTTCTGCAGTGCAGGGAGAAGGGTCGGCAGAAGCCCAGCAATGGGGGCTAGTACCATGGTGCTAACCTCCTCAAATATGTAACGGTGTGTCTGCAGGGCATGGGGTATGTGAATATTGTGAAACACACCATTTTTACCACAAACAAGGATATTTGAATGGGATAACATTTACACCCCAAACCATAACAATGAACCTGGGGTAGAAAATACACCCCAAACACTAAAAAGATTTTTACAAACATAATAATGGAGCAGGATTATGTGTTTTACATGTGGTTATGAGATTTATGAAACAAGAACATGTCCCCTTCGCCGCGGGTAATCCCGGCGATGGGGCAATTGCCGCGCCCCCCCTCGGGGATACGGCGCAAGTAAGCTGGCTGCAAGAGCAGCGTGAGCGGGCTAAGGGGCCGGTTGCTATGGCAACCCATGGTGGCGCGTGCGCAGAGGAGCCGCGCTGGGAATGAAGAGCGGTTCCCGCCCTTTGTAGGGAGGGCGGGGCCCGCGAGGAATAGCCTCAGTCTGCGTTGAGGGTGCAAGAAGGCAGCCCCACCCACCTCACCCTTTGTACTGTGGTCTTTACTGGTTGCCATTAAGGAGCCGAAGGGGAATTTTGGCAACTAGCCTAATTTTAGGGTTGCTTGTTTCGCCCCTTTAACAGTGCGAAGTAGGTTAAATAGGTTGTTTGGCAACGTAATTTGGAACCAGAGAATGATAAAACCGCCAATTACGGAATTATAGAAATTTGTGCATGGTGAATTGGTAATAGCAAGATTGGATTCGAACAAGAAAAGGGATTTATCGTCGCACTTTGCGGGGGTCCAGTATGCTACAGTAGGATAAATAGGTAAGAATAGGATAAGATGAGTCATCTCCTTAAGAGATGGGGAGGCGACACCCTGTGCGAAGGGAGAGCAGTACGCGCAGGGGTCATCACCCTGGGAGGCGTACCAGGTGAGGCCAGTAAGTACATGCACGGTCTGCTGGCTTTGCGGGTACTCACCTCCTTACTCACGCCCACCGTTGGGCCTGTTCCCTTTCGGCCAGAGCCAGAGTGCTGTCGAAGGGAAAAGTTGGTTGGTTAGTACTGACTTGGGAAGGTACATCCCGGTCAGTACACGTTAATAAGAATTAAGTAGCTAGCATACTGGACCCATATTGCTTGTGCAATCACCCACTGGCCTAATTGAATCTGTTGAAATAAAGTGCGGCCAAGTTTTAAACCATATACTGCTTCTGTGTCTCATTGGGGGGGTGCGCCGGCAATAATGTTTCTTATGACATGTCTTTAATAAGACAAGAATGCCTTGAGACAACTGGAGAAGTTCTCCCAGAATTAGTAACCCATGTATTCTTTTATTGATTTCTTTAGTTCAATTTTATAACTCATCCCTTCCCCAAAGACTCAGAGTGGGCAACAACATATGCAAAATGTATAAAATCCACAAAATATGTAAACTATATAAAATTCCCATTTAGACTGCACTCTGAAACCTATCCTGCTCTGATAAATACCTAGCCACATAGATAGATTTCACATTGCTTTTGGAAAACTTTCAGGATTGGGCTTTGGCAGATTTTGAGGGGAAGGAAGTTCCAGAGCTGTGGAGGAGCCACCAAGAATATCTCTCTGCAGGCCCTTGCCATACAGATCTGCTGCAATGATGGGAACCTGCAGAAGGACACCCCAGCGTTGACCTTAGGGATGGACCATAAAGGAGGAGGCAGTCTTTCAGGAGATAATTCTCTTCTTCTGCCAGGAGGTGGCTGTGTGCATAATCTTTCCAATTCCCCAATTCCTGATGGTAAGACAAAATAAATCTCGTTGTGAGGGGCTGCACAGAATATTTTTTTTGTCTTATCATTAGGGCTGAAACAAATATTCCATTGTGTATTCACAAAGATTATTTGAATATTGTTTAGGTGAATATCTAAATATTTGTTTATAGTGATGCAATATTCACATATTTGCTAATATGGTTAATAGGGTTGTTAATATGGTTTGGTAGCCTATATTACTAAGTTTATTCAGTAGCTTCATGTCGTTAACTTCTATTACTTCATTTCCTTAGTAACTTCATGGTTATTAGCTCAGTAGCACTGTTGTGCAAGAGGATGAGATTCAATAGCACTAAAAAGTACTGCCAAAGTAACTGAAATACTGAAGCAAAGTTACTGAATTAAGCAAAATTACTGAAGCAAAATAATGGAACTGAAAACTTGGTCCCGCAGATGAAATTGGAAACAAATAGTGTTTTATATCCACTTTGTTAAACAGATACAAATATACTGAATTCCTCAAATTTGGTTTTTGAAATAGCTATTCATTTCAGCTCTACTTATTACTTTTTGTTAGCCTTTCCAGCAGGCTACAATTGCACTCGGCATGGCAGTCAGTGTTATACTAACTCCCATACACACTAATGAGAGTCTACAAAAACCAAGTAAGGCTATCAAATCTGCCTTTCAGTAGTTCTACACATGTAACCACAGTTTGCTTAAACAGATGGGGGGAAAAGCAAACACAGAAAATTCAAGAGAGCCTTTCAAAAATATTACGTTCACCTATCCATCCAGAGCTGTGGAACAGTAGTTGTACGTTTTTGAGTGACACTGCGGTGAGATACATTTAAATTTGGGTTTAAAGCAAACCAGAAATAGCCTATGGTGGTGTGTCTATGGACCTTTTACATGAAACGCCCTCACACAATACACATGCGGGTGCCTGTGAGGGCATGTGTGGGGGATCCCCATGCAAACACTGCAGTTGGTGGATGGGGGTGCATGCATCCTCCCACGCAACACCCATCTTTAACCATCCCCCACGCATGGAGCAACCATCATTTTCATCGGTTGCTCCATGTGAGGGGGATGGGTGGAGATTGGTGTGCACCCATGTAACTGCCACCCACGTGCCTCTCCCACGGCAGTGCACACCCATCCCCCCCCCACTCATGCCCATATGAAAAGGGCCTATAAGTTAAACAGTTACGACTGAGAAATGTAATCTAGGACAAGCGAATAGACCACAGCTATGAAATAAGACAGCTAGCTGGTATACTATAGCATGCATAGACTAAACTGCAGTTCATATTTGTATCAGTAGATGAGGGAGGAAATAGACATAAAGGATAACATTATTGTAATTTTCTAGCCACCACTTATGACTGATTAGTCAGGACATAGAACAGTGTAAAATAGCAGTTTGGAAACTGCCAACAGTAAGTGTGCAGTTTCTAGCTGCTAACACTGATGTATTCAATATTTCTAAAGGCTCCTTGGAATTTTATTTGAGTGTTCCATGCTGTTGAATGCAGCCCACCCTCCTCCCTGATGGGCTGGTGTGGCAGCCTATGAGGCCATCGCACATGCCTGGAAAAGTTCCGACCCCTGACTGGAGTCAGGTACCTGACACCCCCCACCCCCAGCTTCTCACAACCTTGGTTCAAGGGCCAGTTGAGGTAAGAGTCAGTATGCTGTAGTGACCACCCCGGGGTCACAACCACCATCACTTCTGAAAATACCCTGAAAATACCCTTTGTTTATTTGTTTCTACAACAGTGACTCCCAAACTTTTGCTTTGTGAGTCCATACATAAATATAATCGAGGGACCTCCAGACTGCAGCTGCAATATACCATTCATTGATGACATGATACCACTTGAGGGCCCCAATGCATTGTTTGGGAACCTTTGTTCCAACCTTAATCCAAAATCCTATAGTATTCGACAGGGATTAGATCAGTATAGATTATAGATAAATTATTGTCTGTTTTATCTGAAGATAACATCCTTTCTACAGTGATTTAATCCAATTGATCTAAATCTAATTCTGTGTCCCATAACTATAGGATTTTTAAAAAACTATTTTCAATATGAGTTTTCTATAATAATAGAAAAAAACCATCACTCTGAGTCCCTTAAATTTGATGTTAGTTTTATAAGGAGGCTGGGTTTTCAAAGCTATGTTTTTGTGTAAATAATAATAATAATAATAATAATAATAATAATAATAATAATAATTCAGAAGATTTCATTATTATTGAGAGACTTCGGCATAGAAGCTGTTAGGCTTCTATTCCATTCACGAACCAGGAGCTTCAATGCTGCTTAAATGATTTGTGGATTGTGGTCTTAGCATAGAAAAATAATCAGCAATACACCTGGTCAAAATCAGAGAACAAAAGTTAACTGACCAAGTTCATCCAATTTGAAGAATTCAGACTTCCATTTTACAGCTTTTAGGACCTCAAAATAATATTAACTATACAAGTCAAATACAATCACCTTCATCTTGCTTTCAGAATCTCCTGTATGCATTTAAATTGGATGTTTATTACCTGTTGCTTTTCAAACTGCTGTCATTTTTGTGAGGAGTTATTGTAAGTAGGTAAGATTTACCTTTGTACTACAGACGACACCTAACTAAGAGGTGCAAATGGGAAAATATATGAAGCTGAAATGCATTTCACAATGTCAGAAAATTAATTCTTTTCCCCAATATCGATGAAGCGTTAAATCTGTAACTTATTCCACATGTGTGAAAACTCTAAGAATTAGAAGTGTTTACGGATGTTGTAGACTGAATCGAAACCATCAAAAATTGTGCATGGCTGCTGAGGTAAACCGCTTCACGTAATGCAGGATATGAAAATCAGATCTGTTTGCATTGGACTGAATTCCACTTACTCTATTCCTGCAAGTATTATTATAGTAGTGTCTAGAGGCCTGATCCAGTGGCAAGGGTACGAATCTCAGATCTGAAAAAGCTGGGTTCAGTTCCTTACCCTCCCATCAACTTCATGCATGACCTCAGGTAAATCACAGTTAGGCCTCATTCTGATGGACAGATACTTTGAAATAGTTGTGCCTTACTTGGCTTTAACTTCCAATTCATTCACACATACAAAGGACTTATTTGGCAGTAGGAAGAGAAGTAAGTACTCCTTGAAAAATCAAGGAGAGATTGCCACAACCCTTCCCCCTCGCCCACCCACCCATGAGAGAGGTTATACATGCATACATGCATGAGGAAGGGTGCTGAGCCCCTTCTTTGATAGGGTGGGGAATAAATATCAAATAAATAATAATAATAACACCGCCTATGGCTTCCTAAGTTGAAGTAACTCTAGTGTGAACCCTTTACACTACATTTTGTACTTCTGATATTATAAGCCACCCTTAGTCTGTGGAGAAGGGTGGTTCAGACTTACTGAATAAATTTACTTTGAAACAAAAAAGAAGGTTAACATTGTTTGTCATGGACCATAAGGAGACGATTGCAAAGTAAGGGTTTACAGCTGCAGTGAGAATGCACGCTACCCAAGTGGAGTAGTTACTTCTATCTAACTAAATTGACTAGTTCCTCTGGTTTAACACTTGATGAAAACAGACTTCACATTGAGCTCACCTGCATGTTTGGTCTGTCACCGTCATGTTTTCCCATTACTACCTGGGGTGGGCTGCCAACCACTATGGGATACGGGATGCAGTGACAGTTGGAGATGCAGCCTAAAGTGGGCTAATGGTCTCCTTCCAAACTGTTTCATGCCTGCCAAGCCCTACAGTAAGGTGAGGTTGGAGGATCAGGCCCCAGTGCTCATCCCATCCCTACTCAGGACTTTGGTTCTGGGGGACTTCAACGTCCACGCCGATGCCGGCCTTGTTGGGGCGGAGCGGGAGTTCATGGCCTCCATGGCAACTATGAACTTGTCCCAGGAGGTGATCTGCCCGACCCACGTGGGGGGACATATTCTCGACCTGATCTTCGGCTCTGGCCTTGAGGC
>QEPC01002588.1:101146-113620 GCA_003113815.1 Sphenodon punctatus | reverse complement strand
GACTGGCAAGAGGCCTTTGATCTGCCCTCTAACTCCTAGCCATTTGACTGTTTCCTTGGATACGGTGAAAGTTCATTTGGGAAGTTTAGAAAAAAGATCATTGGAATGTAGCTGAAGAAGCTTCAGCCTGAACCAAGCTAATCACAGAAGTTGATTTTAGAAATCAATACTGTAAAACACAAATCCAATACTTTGAAACAAAAAGTTAACATAAAGAAACTCAAAATTAATGCATTAGGAACACAGATGGCCAAAAATATAAGCTTATAATAGGAAATACATGACAGCTCAACATCTGCTGGCATGGCATGAGAGAGTGGCAATAAACATCTACTTATTCCCTCCCACTGCTGACTCAGATACTGCTGGACATATGTCTGGGCCTGCCTCTCCCCCTGCCTCCTGCACATGGCCTTTTACTGCTGCCTGAGGTAAGCTTGGTATTCCCTCCGGCCTTGTAATGCCACAGCGGTGAGGAGTGTTTGCAGCTGGGGGAAAGAAGGGAGGAGACCTAGATACACTCCCAGTGTTTGCTGGAGCCTGGAGCCCATTGGCTGTCTGTCCCTCTTACAGGTACTAACCCAAGGGCTGGGACACCCTTTGGGCATCAGCCCAAAGGGTGTTTCCCATTGGTGGGCCCATTCGTGGGGCCAAGAGTGGGCATGGGCGCCCTCCCCCTGATGCTATCTGCGGGGAATCAAAGTATACAGCTAGCTGAATCCTTTGGAGTGGAGTGTTGGGCGGCAAACCGGACCTGCAAGGAAAAAGGGAGGAGCTTCTCTGTGTCGGATGGGGAAAAGAGGAGCAGACCCTCCTGTTCCCCGATGGCATCTCTGGACCAGCTATGTTTAAAGTAGTTCATAGGGTGAGAGAGCGGGGTTCCTGAGAGCGGCGGCAGCAGTCACTTACCTCAAACAGCTGAGCGGGAGGTGGGGCCAGACCTGCGGGGTGAAGAAAAGCAGCTTCAGTGCCTGCAGCAGCTGCCGGGAGTGCCGGGATACTCTGATCTAAATCTTGAAGGTTTGGACTATACTGTTGCCTACTGGTTAAGGGAGAAGGGAGATGTCCTCTCCCACTAAACAAGGGCTTAAAAAGGGGGAAATGAGGCAAAAACAATTGGAGACCTTCTTCCCCCAAGTGCGAATGAAGAAGAGGGTGGCGCCCTTAACATCCTCACCTTTGCCTCTTAACAATCGCTTTTTTCTCTTGTCACAGACAGAAGTAGAGACTGCTCTAATTCAGAAGAGCAAAGCCCTTGGCAAGGCTGGGGGAACATCGTATCGAGATCCACCTGATTCTCATTCTGATCCCAGTGGGGTAGCTAATGAATCAGCTGAGGAGAGACTTGCTATATTCCTCACAGACCATGTAATGCTTACTGCTGAAACCCTACAATTTGTTTTTTTGAAATTGTCCAAAGTCCAAACTCAATTGGAGCTATTGGAAGGTCTTGTGAAGGGAGGTCAGAGTAATACACAGCCCCCAGAAGGGTCGGATGGGTTTTGTATGGCAGTATCCCAACTAAACTGTGTTGAAATCACTCAGCAGGCAAACCTGGAAGGGGTGCCTCCCTTGGGAAAGGGCCCATCAAGGAAACCAGGGAATTTACTCCCCCAGTTAGTCCTTTGATTTATTATTGCAATCCCTAATTTTCACAGTAGTTTCCCAGTATGACAGTAACCCCCCATTGTGGGCAACAGCCCTGGATGTTGCAGAACACCTCCGGGTGCTCCTAACTGAAGTGCCCATCACTAGGAGGGATATAATGTCAGTAGACCATATGATCCACATGGTAGGCAAACAAATGCTCATTGTCACCTTTAAATCCTATGATATGGTGGCTGAAATGCTGTCCCAAAGGAGTCAACTGGAGGAGCGGAGGGTATTTGTAGCATGTGTTTTTCAGGCAGGGCAAAATCTCCAAGTGAGACAAGCGCCGGTCCTGTGTGGGTTACAGGATAAACGGGATCAGTTGTGTAAGGCAGGTGGCCCCCTGGCCAGTTCAACAACTTCCTCTCTCCCCTTTATAACTGATCTAGGAGGCTCCAGGCAACCATTGGTTAAAAGAGGCAGTGCCTCACAGAGGCTTGGGAAACCTACCTACCCTCCTCCTCCACTGGATAGAGGTCGGGGGAATATTTGTGGGGTGGGTGGTACTGTGGAGCACGCTAGAGAGGGTGATAATCAGAATCAGGCAGAAGGGGGGGTAGGTATAAGGGAAGCTTCGCCCGCCCCTCCCAAGGTGTCTTTACCGAGGGGTTTAAAAAGGTCCTTGGCTAGGAAGGCTGAGTCGCCCTGCGCACTAGAGGAACTTCCGCCCCCTCAGGAGGAAGAATCAGGGTTGCAGAACGAGAATCAGGGTTGCAGGAGGAAGATTTGGGGCAGCGAAGGGGGAGAGGGGAGAGGATGTGGGAGACCCCCTACCGTGGTCTCCACTCCAACTTTAGTTGAGGCCCTCCCGCACCCTCATACCATGCCGTCCCAAACAATGGCCTTACCTAAAGGCACCTCCCGAGAGGTGGAGCCTCCACCCTCCCCGTCTATCGCTATTCAAGCATTCTTTTTGGATCGCCTGGAGTCTCTCAAACTCCAACTAGGGGAAATTAAGAAACCCCGGAGAGGTAAGAGGCAGACAAGCCCTATATGGCTCTTGCAGGAGGGAGGGGTGGAACAAGGCCCACATTCCCTCCTATCCCTACTACTAACCTCATATTCCCACTTGGTTAGTTGGACATCTACAGGTAATAGGAAGGACTTGGGGGACCAACTCCAAGAGGTCCAACTCCAAGAGGACCACACTGTCTTACCCCCGGGTACGGAGGACATACAGTGTGGGCAGGTGGAATTGTGGCCTCAAGAGGGAAGTCCCTCAGGGGAAGTAGAAGGATGGATTTCCCTTAGAAGACCCGTTCAGGCAGAACCACTGTTGGATGAGTCAGTAACCCTGTCAGCTGCCCCATTAGGAGCAGCCATGGGGAATTCTGGCTCTTGCCCAGTGCCAGATACTATAACAAGCCCGGAGACAATACGGAGCCCCTCTACAACTAGGGTCCTGAGACAACGCCCAAGACTACCACCTAAGCAATGACAGGGGGACAAACCAGGTGCTACAATTACCACCAGCTCCTGGAATATATCTGGTTGGGAGACGCATANTGGGGGGAAGGAAGGGAGGAGACCGAGATACACTCCCAGTGTTTGCTGGAGCCTGGAGCCCATTGGCTGTCTGTCCCTCTTACAGGTACTAACCCAAGGGCTGGGACACCCTTTGGGCATCAGCCCAAAGGGTGTTTCCCATTGGTGGGCCCATTCGTGGGGCCAAGAGTGGGCATGGGCGCCCTCCCCCTGATGCTATCTGCGGGGAATCAAAGTATACAGCTAGCTGAATCCTTTGGAGTGGAGTGTTGGGCGGCAAACCGGACCTGCAAGGAAAAAGGGAGGAGCTTCTCTGTGTCGGATGGGGAAAAGAGGAGCAGACCCTCCTGTTCCCCGATGGCATCTCTGGACCAGCTATGTTTAAAGTAGTTCATAGGGTGAGAGAGCGGGGTTCCTGAGAGCGGCGGCAGCAGTCACTTACCTCAAACAGCTGAGCGGGAGGTGGGGCCAGACCTGCGGGGTGAAGAAAAGCAGCTTCAGTGCCTGCAGCAGCTGCCGGGAGTGCCGGGATACTCTGATCTAAATCTTGAAGGTTTGGACTATACTGTTGCCTACTGGTTAAGGGAGAAGGGAGATGTCCTCTCCCACTAAACAAGGGCTTAAAAAGGGGGAAATGAGGCAAAAACAATTGGAGACCTTCTTCCCCCAAGTGCGAATGAAGAAGAGGGTGGCGCCCTTAACATCCTCACCTTTGCCTCTTAACAATCGCTTTTTTCTCTTGTCACAGACAGAAGTAGAGACTGCTCTAATTCAGAAGAGCAAAGCCCTTGGCAAGGCTGGGGGAACATCGTATCGAGATCCACCTGATTCTCATTCTGATCCCAGTGGGGTAGCTAATGAATCAGCTGAGGAGAGACTTGCTATATTCCTCACAGACCATGTAATGCTTACTGCTGAAACCCTACAATTTGTTTTTTTGAAATTGTCCAAAGTCCAAACTCAATTGGAGCTATTGGAAGGTCTTGTGAAGGGAGGTCAGAGTAATACACAGCCCCCAGAAGGGTCGGATGGGTTTTGTATGGCAGTATCCCAACTAAACTGTGTTGAAATCACTCAGCAGGCAAACCTGGAAGGGGTGCCTCCCTTGGGAAAGGGCCCATCAAGGAAACCAGGGAATTTACTCCCCCAGTTAGTCCTTTGATTTATTATTGCAATCCCTAATTTTCACAGTAGTTTCCCAGTATGACAGTAACCCCCCATTGTGGGCAACAGCCCTGGATGTTGCAGAACACCTCCGGGTGCTCCTAACTGAAGTGCCCATCACTAGGAGGGATATAATGTCAGTAGACCATATGATCCACATGGTAGGCAAACAAATGCTCATTGTCACCTTTAAATCCTATGATATGGTGGCTGAAATGCTGTCCCAAAGGAGTCAACTGGAGGAGCGGAGGGTATTTGTAGCATGTGTTTTTCAGGCAGGGCAAAATCTCCAAGTGAGACAAGCGCCGGTCCTGTGTGGGTTACAGGATAAACGGGATCAGTTGTGTAAGGCAGGTGGCCCCCTGGCCAGTTCAACAACTTCCTCTCTCCCCTTTATAACTGATCTAGGAGGCTCCAGGCAACCATTGGTTAAAAGAGGCAGTGCCTCACAGAGGCTTGGGAAACCTACCTACCCTCCTCCTCCACTGGATAGAGGTCGGGGGAATATTTGTGGGGTGGGTGGTACTGTGGAGCACGCTAGAGAGGGTGATAATCAGAATCAGGCAGAAGGGGGGGTAGGTATAAGGGAAGCTTCGCCCGCCCCTCCCAAGGTGTCTTTACCGAGGGGTTTAAAAAGGTCCTTGGCTAGGAAGGCTGAGTCGCCCTGCGCACTAGAGGAACTTCCGCCCCCTCAGGAGGAAGAATCAGGGTTGCAGAACGAGAATCAGGGTTGCAGGAGGAAGATTTGGGGCAGCGAAGGGGGAGAGGGGAGAGGATGTGGGAGACCCCCTACCGTGGTCTCCACTCCAACTTTAGTTGAGGCCCTCCCGCACCCTCATACCATGCCGTCCCAAACTATGGCCTTACCTAAAGGCACCTCCCGAGAGGTGGAGCCTCCACCCTCCCCGTCTATCGCTATTCAAGCATTCTTTTTGGATCGCCTGGAGTCTCTCAAACTCCAACTAGGGGAAATTAAGAAACCCCGGAGAGGTAAGAGGCAGACAAGCCCTATATGGCTCTTGCAGGAGGGAGGGGTGGAACAATGCCCACATTCCCTCCTATCCCTACTACTAACCTCATATTCCCACTTGGTTAGTTGGACATCTACAGGTAATAGGAAGGACTTGGGGGACCAACTCCAAGAGGTCCAACTCCAAGAGGACCACACTGTCTTACCCCCGGGTACGGAGGACATACAGTGTGGGCAGGTGGAATTGTGGCCTCAAGAGGGAAGTCCCTCAGGGGAAGTAGAAGGATGGATTTCCCTTAGAAGACCCGTTCAGGCAGAACCACTGTTGGATGAGTCAGTAACCCTGTCAGCTGCCCCATTAGGAGCAGCCATGGGGAATTCTGGCTCTTGCCCAGTGCCAGATACTATAACAAGCCCGGAGACAATACGGAGCCCCTCTACAACTAGGGTCCTGAGACAACGCCCAAGACTACCACCTAAGCAATGACAGGGGGACAAACCAGGTGCTACAATTACCACCAGCTCCTGGAATATATCTGGTTGGGAGACGCATAAGACTGACCCTGAATTTTGTAACTTTTTCTACCAGAGCGATATCACCCTGCTTCTAGAGACTTGGCTAACCACGTCCCCTCCCCAGGATAAGTGGAGGGATTTTGATGTTTTCTGGGTTAATGTTCTGCCCTCGGAAGTGAATTGACACCCGAGTGGTGGTTTGGCACTATTGGTAGCTTCCTCCCTGAGGGTGTCTGTGAAATGCATCAGTATTATTAAAGCTTATTTTTCCCTTTTTCATTGTCGCTTCCCAGGTGGATTACAGTTACTATTGGGAGTAGCATATGTTCCCCCAGAATACTCGTCCTATTACTCCACGGATATTTGGCCTCTAATGACGGCACAGGTGAGAGAGGCAGAAGCCCAATTCCCAGATGCCTTGTTGGTGCTGGGAGGCGATTTTAACGCCAGACTGGGAGATCCAGCCTCTCAGCCAATGCCCCATAGGCTAGATAATTCAATGGACCCATGTTATAACCCAGTTCGCCATTCTAGGGACAAGACGGTGGGACCAAGGAAGGGCAGGATGGATGACCTCATGATTGATGTGGGTGTTGGGATAGTAAACGGCTGCACACAGAAAGACCTGGTAGGGAATTTTACATACAATTCACCTCTTGGGTTTAGTGTCTTAGACTTATTTCTGATCCCGCTTTCCCTTTTTCCTCTGGTGGAGATTTTGAGGTGATCCCCATATTTGTGTCAAATCACTCACCTATAAGTCTAACAATAGGAGACCCTCGATTTGATCTGGTGAGACAAAATTCTATTGTTCTAGGTGGGGCTCTGGCTAGGAGACTAATTAAATGGTTGGAGGACTTAAAAGCAAGGGTGGTAGAGCTTTTGAGCTCTACCTCGGCAAAGGCCATAGGGGCCAATATTAAAAAATTGGAATCCGACACAATCGATTGCTTTGAGGCCTTGATGGAACTTTTTCTCCCGATCCTTTCTCTACAGACTGCTTCAGCTGATAACACAGTGTCGGATACTCATATCCCACGCTGGTTTGCCGCTGAATGTCGGAATGTAAGATCCCAATTAAGAAGTATAGCAAGGAAAGTGAAGGCTTCTCCTAGCTATTCCCTGAGGCTAGCATTAACCCAAACGAGGAAGATGCATCACCAGTTATTAAAGAGCAAGCTGAAAACCGCTCAAGAAGTGCTATGGGGGAAGCTCTTACGAGCAGCTAGGGACCAGAATTTGAGGGAATTTTGGGAAATAATCCACTCTCTCCCACAAGGGGGAGGTTTGGGCTACAGAGGCTCACCTGCACCAGAGGTTTGGCAGGACTTTTATGGGAAGCTTTATGCTAAGAAAGGAATCACCTCCTTAACAGTAGAGATCGCCGCTATAGATAAATTTCCAAAGTGGCAACCGGTCTCGTTGGAAGAGGTTATCCCTCTGATTGAATCCCTTAAAAGTGGGAAAGCCCCAGGCCAGGATTTTGTGACAGCTGACCTTCTGAAAAGTGAGCCACAATATTGGGCGGAGCTTTTAGCCCCACTATTTACGTATATAAATGAACATGGTACATTCCCTCAGACCTGGTTGCAGTCCACGGTGGTTCTCATATATAAGAAAGGGGACCCAATGGAACCGAGTAACTACTGCCCGATAAGCCTACTAAGCATTGTTGCTAAATTATATTCCCGGCTCTTGTTGGTTAAATTGCAGCATTGGATAGAGGAGAAGGGTATAATAGAACCAGAACAGATTGGGTTCTGCAAGGGAGCGGCGACAACCGACCATATCTTTGTGTTGGCGGCTCTGATTACTAAATCTATTGCGAGACGCGTACCGCTTTTCTTATGCTTTGTTGATCTTGAAAAGGCATTCGATTCCATTCGCAGGGAGCAAATGGCTTAAGCTCCAGGCTTTGGATAGAGAACCCAGGCTCCTCTTTCTTATAATAAAGTTACATACAGGGAACTGTCTGCGGATTAGGGTCAGTAATCAGGGAGTGCTATCAGAGCCGGTCCAGGTAAATTCAGGGGGTAGGCAGGGGTGCCTCCTGGCGCCGGCTCTCTTCAATTTGTATGTAAATAATGCGGTGGCTTTCATGAGGAGGTATAATACTCATCCTCCTAAAATTGGAGAGCGGAAACTAGGGCTACTGTTTTATGCAGATGATACTGTGATTATCTCCCAGTCATTGGTGGGGATGAGGTGGGCGCTGGAGGCCTTTGGCGAATATTGCCGGCTGGAGTTGTTATCCATAAACTTTGCCAAAACCAAAGTGTTGGTGGTGGGCCCAAGAGAGACCCACAAAAAACATTGTTGGACTATCCATGAGACCTAGATCGACCAGGTTAAGGCCTTTAAATACCTGGGGGTAATAATATCTGCCAGCGGTAGCTGGAAAGCCCATTACAATGCTGCAGTGGCGCAGGCAAGTCAAGCAGCCGCGGCTATTACCAAATTTTATTTTGGTAAAGGAGGCCGTCTTGTCTTGCCAGCTCTACAACTTTTCAGGGCCAAGGTAATTACCCAGCTCTTGTACGCATTCCCGATATGGGGCCTGAAATATAGTTCTAAATTGGAGAGGTTGCAGAATGTTTTTCTGCGGATAATTTTGGGGACCCCTCGGGGAACTCCCCAGGCAATTTTGAGGGCAGAATCATTCATTCCCCCTTTGGGAGTGCATGCCATTCTGCAATGGCTGAGCTACTGGATTAAGAGGACACTTTTTCCCTGCTCCAACAATACGCTATTTAATGAAACAATTTCTGCTGGGCTTGGAAGCCAGACTGGGGTTTGCCTGCTCAGACCTGGAAAGACTGGGGTGGGCGACATGTAAGAAACTAGTCCATAGGCGGGTGTGGGACCAGGCAGATCAATCAGAAAATTCCCAACGAGGAGCTCAGGAGGTGGCACCCCAGTTCAATACCCATTACCCATTTTTTAATATCCAGAGATCTAATCAATATTATTCGTTTGACTGGCAGGATGCTAACAGCCGAATAGCATTCTTTAGGATGAGGGCTAATGTGTTCCCCTCAGTTATGTTGGAAGGCCGATACGCTAGGATCCCATGGGATCAGCGCATTTGCGATATGTGCCAGCAGGGGGTGGTAGATACCCCCATTCATATAATTATGCAATGCCCGGCATTTGACGGATTAAGACTCATGGGGTTACCTTGAGAAGGGGGTTGCATCCAATAATTCCCTGAGGGAGCTACTATACCCAATTGACTTGGACCGGTCTAGGGCTGTGGCTAAATTCTGTGGGGCTGTGGTTTGTATTAGAAATTTTCTTGCTGCCCCCTAAAGACTGTTAGGGGAGCGGCAATAGTATGTATGGGGAGTGAAGGCCTGGAATAATCTTCTATAGGTGCTAGAAGCCCACCTATCCCGGTTTGGGGGCATCATACAGGAGGGTGGAGATCCCTTTACTTTATTGTTAACACTAGTTATATATGCACAATTCTGTTTAACCCCAAGTTGAAGTGGGGGAATTACTATTGTTACTGTATGATACCGGGTTGGTGGGGATTTCTGAGTAGCCTTCTCTCCTTGATCCTTCCCTGTTGAGGGAGAAGGAGAAACCTGATTTGATGGGGTGTCAGATATAGTTGATTTGTTAATCAATGATTTTTGCTGAGATGTATTTATTGTATTATATCGGTTGTTTTTATGATTTTGTCATAGCCAATAGGCTAGCACAATAAAAGATTTTACTTACTGTAATGCCACAGCTCCTCAGGCTCAGCCTCCTCTGAGACATCACCAGGCTGGGGAAGAGGAACTGGAGAACGATGCAAAGAGGAGGAGGAGAGTGGGAGAGTGGGTTCTATCTCCCCTGAGCCTTCTGCCACTTCCTACCCCTTCTCTCCCAGCTGCGATGGCAATGGTGGGCAACAGCATGTTGTTCGTCAGCACTCCTTCTATGCACCCTTATTTCCTTGCAAGATCCTCTGGTCACAAATATTGCAGAGTGCATACCTGGCGGGGGGGGGGAAGAATGCCTCCTGGCTAGGGGAAGTACTCCCATATAGCTGATGCCCCCCTCCTCTGTGCCTTTGACTGCCTCTGCTCTACTCCCTCCTGTAGAAACTCAGAGCCACTACTTCTGTTGTGTCCCTCTCCTACCACTGAATAAATTGAAAATCCAATGCCTATATATAAATCCTATATCCGTGTATACCTATGTGCTATACCCATAATATAAAACCTATACCTAAAATCTTATATTCTATACATAAACCCTGTTCCTATTTCTTATACATAAATCTCATCCCATCCCATCTCTATCTCTCTTTATCTCTCTCCAGAAAGAAGAATCATCCCTCCAATCACAAAACCTCCTTCCTTTACCCACACACACACAAAGAAATGGAAGCACTGTTTTATACTGTGTTGGGGGAGGAGAGGGCAGAGATTAAGGGGTGGATCTCCTGTTAGATAAAATACCTGCCTACCCCCTCACCCACTGGCCCCTACGTAGCATCAACATACTTAAAGTCTAAGAAATTCTGCCGTACCTGGAAAGCCTTGAAAGCCTGTGTCCAGTAATTAGCCACCATTTTGGTAATATAGGGTGTTTTCAGACGTGATGGGGCCAGTTGGCCCCGTCACGAAAACAATAAAGTCATCCCCCACCAGGACGACCCTGTCACGCCCTAACAGACGTGCCGGGGTTGTCCGGCAGGGAATTGGGGAGGGGGTGGGGCTGCAAGGTGCAACGTACGGCCACACGGACCCACCCCCTCCATGCTCCCCGCCACCCGCCCTCTGGGGAAACAGGCTGGTGACAGGGGCAATGCGGCCGCAGCATCTGTCCAAATCCGCCACAGCCCAGAATCCCGCCGGTGCTTCCAGGCCGTGGCGACCGACCAGATGTTACTTTTCTTTGATCCCCGCCGGAGATCACTTTCACCACGCTTCCCGGGGAATTGGTGCGGCTAGCCCAGCAAGCGTGGTTGAAACTGACCCCATGTGGAGATTGAGCGTGGTGAACATCTGGCGGCCGCCAAACAGACGTGCGAGTCACAGTGACCACAGGTGGGTATTCACCATG
This sequence comes from Sphenodon punctatus, assembly GCA_003113815.1. Taxonomy (NCBI): domain Eukaryota; kingdom Metazoa; phylum Chordata; class Lepidosauria; order Sphenodontia; family Sphenodontidae; genus Sphenodon; species Sphenodon punctatus. Next base: position 102,777 of record QEPC01002588.1, on the reverse strand, counting down.
GTTCACTGTGATCTCATAACGTCTGAAAATACCCATTATGGTCTGTGTCTTGAAGGGCCAACAGCATCAACTCATATCCCCCCCTCCCTCGGAATTTATCCAAGAAAGTGGAGAGCACTTTCCTCCTTACGCCATCATAAAGCCTACAGGCAATCAAAATGTGTTGGAGAGACTCAGCGATGCTTTTATCAAAAGGACATAATCTGTCTCCATAAGAGATTCCCTCCTGTCTTCCCTTGAGCATTTTAGATGTAAGGGCTTTAAACACTGCTGCCATGAAAAGATATTTTCCTCTTGGGGGCATAGCTGTTACTAAATATTCTGCTGACACACCACTGCTTGGGCCCACTGGAGGTAATCCTTCATATGCTGGGTATTTCTTACAGTGGCCACATCATTTTGCCAGGCAATATCCTTTGCTCTTGTGATAATCATTGCCTGCATAGGGCCTTTTTTCCTGTCAGAAAACCCCAACTTATCCAGAAAACCTTCCATCTCCTGCTGTCATCTGTTCTTGTGGGAATCCTTCATGAGGAATCCAAGCAGCCCCTTTTCCCTACTTTTGGTCAATTTACACCAAAACATTATAGCCCCAATCCAGACCTTTTGGTGCCATCCTAACTGACCAGTCTCCAGACGTATTGCTGCTGAGGGAGTGCCTGCTGGCACTTGCAAGGTGCTCCTAAGAAATTTGGTCTGAAAGTGATTTAGTTTAGGGGAGACCAATGCAGCCCAGATCTCAGCTCCAAACAGAGTTGAAGACCTTTATCATTATATCCCAGGGGGATCCCCTAAATGAAGAAAACAGCCTACTTATGGCAAAGGATGGACCCTTCGCAGAGGCCAAGGCTCTCCGCATATGATCAATCCAACCACGTGAACGATGGAAATATAGCCCAAGATATTTATATGAATGGACCTTCTGAAGCAGATGACCATCCAGAAATCATGTGGTTAGATTGGACAGGGAGGGACATTCTACGGGCAGGCTCTGCACCCATCGGGATGTAAGGCAGGGCTGTGTCCTGGCCCCGACCCTGTTCAATCTCTTTGTGAATGATTTGGTACCCTATATGACTAAGAGGGATTTTTAACCACCTGGTCAGAGTCTTGGTGGAGTTTATAAATCAGGATGAATAACCTACTATCTATTGAAGTGGATGAAAGTTTGCCCCAAAGAAGTTTCCTATTCACTAGATCGAAGGTAGCCCGAAGATCCAGAAAAGCAACAAACAATTTGCCATTCAGCCGAGCCGAGCTGAACCACCCTCTGGGGGATCGCCCTGCTCTGCCCCCCCCCCAGCACAGCCCAGTCCCACCTGACGACGTCCTCCAATCCACCCCACCCACGTGAGCTCCTCCCCCTTGGAAGGCACCAGACAAGGATCCCGCTCCGCCTCAGCGGGCGGCAACAAAAGGGCGCTGGCCGTTTTGTGGCCATTGTGAGGCCGGAGCGAGGACAGCGAGGAGCCACCCCCCTGACGGCGCCCACGCTACACAGCCGCTGCCAACCATCGCCGCTGGACATCACACCCTCAGGCCTGGTTTCCCCTGATGCCTGGACTGCTACCACCTATGATGCCTCCCCATACCTCCCTCGCCTCCTCGCCCTCGATCTCCTCCCTCCTTCT
>QEPC01002588.1:84293-100020 GCA_003113815.1 Sphenodon punctatus | reverse complement strand
CAAGCATACGCACCTGAGACTTCGCATCTGCTTGAATGTTTGTTTGTCTTCTCCCCTGTCTCTCCCACTGTCCCCTCTCCCTGTCTCCCCCCCTTTTTGTCTTTTAGATTGTAAGCCACAGGCAGGGACCACGTCTAATTCTATGTTCTGTACAGCATCAGGCCACACGACTGGCACTATATAAATGTTTATAATAATAATAATCCAGTTTCTTATATTTGTCTATCAAATGGGACAAAATGAAACATTGGTCAATAATGGATCTACCAGCCTGATCCTTTTCATGAGAGCTATACATAGCCCAAATTTCATCTATTTTTTCATAAGTAAGACAGCTGTGAAAATGTGGCCCTTTTTACATGGGCCTCTCCCACCCAAGAACACACAGATTTCTGCATGTTCATGGGTGGGGGAGCTCTGTGTGAACAATGTGGTGCCTGCGGTGAGTAGGGGTGCACATGCCCACCTAACACACATCCCCACTCACCCCCCCCCACTCGTCCCCATGCACAGAACAACCAGGGGAAATGGCAGTTTATCAATGGGTGCAGATGAATGAGGGGTGAGTGGGGATGCATACAGGTCATGTGCATGCTCTGCCCATGCACCAGCCCACCCATGGACCCCCCCCACCTGGTGGAGCCATGTAAAAGGGGCCTGTGAGGAGTCACTTGAAGAAGAACAGAAAGTTGCTGCTTTGTAAACAAGGTTCTTCGAGATGTCTTCTAACATTCTCACAACACCAACCCTTCCAGCCCCACATGGAATTTTCTTATATTCCTAGAACATTGAATGTGTTTTATATTTTATTTAGTTTTATCCTATGTTGTCCTATTTTATAATGGCTATGGCTATATAAATAAACTTGTTTGACTGACTGACTATATTCCTAGAAAGGGTAGGAAGGAACTGTCATTCTGAGGGGGCTAGTGCTTTTTATACTAGAGGAGCTCAAGACCAACACATGGTCTATGGGAACAGCCATGTGGCGGCTGTAGAGGAAAGCTGTGGTGTCGGTACTTAGGTATATCGCTGCCTTCCTCTGCTCCCCTTGCAGGGCGGCCGCACCCTCCTGCAATGCCCTTTTCTACCGTAGGAATGCTCATCTCTGGAGCCATGTCCTGCACCTGCTGCATACCACAACCAGTGCACCTCGTCTGCGGCCTGTATCAAGAATGGCTCACCAGTGTTGGAGGATGGTCATGAACCACCAATAGCAGCCTGCTTGCATATGCTGAATGGATCTGGCAGCAGCCTCAGCATCTGTGAGCATCTGCTCAAGGGTGGCACCCTTAACAGCCTCCATTGCTGTATGGAGAGCCTTGGTGGGGTTGGTTGTCAGAACCAAGCAGGTGTTTTATATTGCTCCCCTGTTTGGGTACATGGCTACTGTGAATATCATAGGCGCATGGATACCTGAGTCCCACTCAGTGTTTGGGGCCTGCATTCCCTTCCATCTTCCCCCTCCCTGTGTGATATGGGTGAATGCATGGCTGCTGTCTTCACCCAAGTGGTCACTCTGTGGAGCTTCACAGTTGCCAATGTGAGTCTGTGGGCATGTTAACACACCCTGGCCCCTCCGCTGTTGTGTGTGCGGCCTCATATGCCCTTGGCCACACCCTGCCACATGCTGCATAACACCCTATGGAGCCTAAGGAGCAGCATGGTGGCCAGCAGGAATGAAGGCAGAGGTACTTTCTGGTTCTGCTGCTTGTTGTCCATGTTAGGCATTCCCAGGGCTTTTCTAAAGACCCTGCACCTGCTGTTGTGATGCCCCATGGTTTGCATGTCTTGTGCACAGGGCTCACCTTTGCCCAGGACTGGGCAGCAATCTACGTGGATACATGGTTCATGGCCCCTACTTTAGGTTGCATCACGTGCTACCTGTGGTGAAGATCCTGTCCCATCCTCATGGACCATTGGCAATGATTTCTCTGATGGGCCAGTCTGGTGATCTACAAATGGGGTGATTATGCAGTGCATGCATGGGATGGAGGGGTTACCCCCATGGATGTTCCATGTGGGTGGGCCTGAGCCACAGGTGTTCATTGCCCCCTCCTTAATTCCATTGCCTTCAGCCCTTCCACTCTCAGATCATGTGCTCCACATATATGCATTGTAGATGTATTGTTGTGGCTGGTGCTGTGGTGACCTGGGGTGCACATGGGAAGGGATGTGACTGTATGGTGTTTGCCAGCATTGTTTCTGCATTGACCCTATTTCCTGACCATTTGCCCCTTTCTATTTCCCTGCCTAGAAGAGGTGATCCGTCCACAGCTCCTAAGGGAGGCAGCTCACTGTGGCAGTACTGGCAGTCATGAGCCAGGCCCTCCAGAATGTAAGTCTCCCATATCCCCATTGGCACTGCTACCTTGTCTGTAACCACCTCCTCCACATGGTGGCCTTCCTGGGAATATGGAACGTTTGAACAACTGGGACCCATTCTCCTGTCCATTCTATATGTCCAGGCCCCACGCCCAATGCTCCTGAACACCTTCCCCCTATCCTGTTGATTTACAGCAACCCCGGTCCCTCTGTGGTGGATCCATTGAACATATGGGTGTCCCTTTTCTGGGGGTTGAATGGGCTGTGTCCTGATCTCGGCATGGTCCCCCCCCCCCAGGTTGAGGCCTGGGGCCTCCAGACATGCACAGTACTATGCGATTAATGCAGGCTGTCCATGCATCTTGGCCAACAGAACCTCTGCTTCTGCCTTTAAAGTGCAGGAGCTTCGGCTGAAAGACAACCTGTAGCGGTGGAATCTGAGGGACCTACTGCTGAACATTCATCACAGGATACATGTGCTAGGGAGGTGCGAATGCGGTTCGGAAGTTCAGAGTTCAGGCCGAACTTGGCCTGTTCGGATGACCGAACCGAACATCCGAACCGAACGCTTGAATGTCCGAACAGTTCAGAAAACTTCAGATGAGTTCGTATGAGTTTGGGGGTGGGAGAAACATGACTGGAAGGTGGGAAAAACATGATTGGAAGTGGGAGGCAGCTGAGGAGCAGACTTCCTGGCACTAGGGGTGGAGACCAGGGGTGGTTTCAGGGTCAAATGATACCTATAACGAAAAAAAAATCGAATTCATTTTCGGTATCGATAGCGCTATTTTTGGCTGTTCAGCCAAGTTCGGCCGAACCGAATTCCACCAAACCGAGCAGCCGAACCCGAACTCAGGTTTCGGACCGAACAACCGAACGTCTGAACATCCGAACTACATTCTGTTTGCCCATCCCTACCATGTGCTCTCCCAGGAGCAGAACACTCATTCATGGCTCAGCCTGGAATCTCAAGTTGTGGCTGTGGCGGGGAGTGCATGTCAACAGTTACATCTTGTCCGGCAGCTTCAGTCATATCTCCCAGACTCTGACCTCGCCACTGTCATCATGCCTTCATCACCTCGAGGCTGGATTGCTGCAACGTGCTCTACATGGGGCTGCCCGTGAAGCTGGTCTAGAGGCTGCAGCTGGTGCAGAATGCCACGGCCCGTCTCCTTACGCGGGTGGGTCGCAGGGAGCACATGACACCAGTGCTCTGGGCTCTGCATTGGCTGCCTATAAAGCACCGAGCCAGGTTCAAGGTGCTTGTTTTAACCTTTAAAGCCCTTCACAGTCTGGACCCTACTTATCTGCGGGACCGCCTCACTCCCCATGTGCCCATGTGACCCTTGAGATCATCCGTGGGAGCCTTTTTGGAGGTTCCCCGGGTGAGGCGGTTGGCCACCGATGTTAGATCTTTTTCGGTGGCCGGACTGGCTGCCCCTGTGCTGTGGAATTCACTCCTGGAGAGGCTCGGCTAACTCCCACTCTCCTGTCATTTTGGCATTTATGTAAGACCTAGCTGTTCCGCCAGGCTTTTGGAGAGGGGGAGGGGGGGGAGGGTCTTTCCCCCCCCGTATTGTGTATTTTTAATGTTTTTTTAATTGTTTTATTGTTTTACTTTTTTGTACTGTTGTTCACCGCCCCGGGCTGCCCTGTGGACAGGAGGGCTGGGATATACATTTTATATAAATAAACAAATTGTAGCCAGGCCAGAGGGTGACAGAGCTGATCACCTTCCCCTGTAAATAGTTTGGTTACCCTGCAAATTTGTTTCCCTGTTTTAGTTATTTTTGACACCCTGTATATAGCCCCCAGTTTGTTGTTTTATTCTGTTCTGTTGTTAATAACATTTGTATTTTTCTAACCCAGTGTCATCATGGGGGTGTGCACAGCTCCTCTGATGGGAGTGCACGTCTTTGGCCACTCCCCCCGTTCATGCGTGTACTTCTTCCTCCATGCCCCCTGGACTGTGTCAGGTGTGCTGCCTCCACTGGATGGTGATGTTCCCAGTCTCTGGTTAGGTCTGTGGGAGCAGCCATTTGTTGCTACAGCACACTGGTTCTCTTGTGTCTTTATCTAGAGATGTCGATATACCGTTCCATATACTTTCAGCGTTGAGCCTTGCGACTGTGCTAAAAGGCTCCATCTGTCTCCATGATACTGGAGCACGGTGCCATGTGCAGTGTTTATATCCATTCTTGTCACTGTGATACATGGACTGGAAATTTGAGCCCTGGGATTTCAACTAGAATGTGAGGGTAACCATGTGCCTTCCAGATATATGTGCCATGATTTATGTCCAGCAACTGATTGTCAATCCGTATACCATTGCTATCAGCTATGAGCTGATTAGCCATCACATGGGGGGGGGGCTTGGACATGATGTGAGTAGGGAGCAGTGCTGGCAGGGGAGCTTGATTTCCAAGTGCTGGGTCCCACTGGGCTGCTTCTCACCTCCCAGGAGGCCAACAAGAGCTAGTCTTTTAAGGAGATCTGTTCACTACAGAGTTCAGCCATTGCCCTGCAATGAATGGCCCCTCTTTTGTACTGTCATTCACCATGGCCCTGCTGCACACCCAGGGATACTCCCTGCCTCAACATGAATGCCTCAATCAGCTGTTGCAGCAGAACCATCTTGCGGGTCCGCCTGGGGACCACCACTTGGAGGAGGAGCCATCTGGAATGGAGTTTTGTGAACTGCAGGAAGTCTTGATACGACCAGATGTTCAGTCAGCTCTGACTACAGGAGATCCTTTGAATCCCACTATTTGGTGTCCTTTCAGGTGCAGGCCTACTGCCAGTGACTGTTATCAAAGCCAAAGATTTGTTTATTCAGCAGCTGACCCAAGGTCACAGCCGCGAGTCAACTTACAGTGACTGTTATCAATAGACCTTGTATACTGAGAATGCTGTTTCGCCCTTCCACCCCACCCACAGCCTTGAGCCCCACTTGAGCTTTATTACCTGGACCATATTTTCCCTCCCCTCCTGTGATGGTGTGTGCCCTCTGTGTGACAAGGGAGGGGGGGCTTCCTGTCACCTGATCCTGGATATGGAGAACTGTCTGTGGAACTTTGTGCTCCGTCCTCTGTTAGTGTCATCTGGGTGGGGATGTGACCTGCTTCCTGGCTCCTGACTCCAGGTGCCCTGCTTGAACTTTTTATTCCTTGGACCATATTCTCCCCCCTCCTGTGTTTGTGTGTGCCTGCCTTGTGGTGAGGTGGGATTTCCCTGGGACCTCCATGCTGATAGTGTGGTGACTTTCTGTGGTAGGTTCAGGTTTCCTCAACTGATACCCCGTGGGTACCTTGAACCCTTGCCCCCCAGGTATTATGCCCTATGACCCACTTGTGCAGGTGATCTGTAGTCTGTGCCGTGTGCCTGTGGCTCTTCTGTTTGTTAATTTTTTTAACCTTTGTTCCTGTGCTCCTGTTCTGTGTTTATTGTAGTTTTTTGTGGTTTTAGTAGCTTGTGCTATCATTATATGCTCCGACTGGGGTGTGTCCTGCTCCTCTGTCTGTTGGGAGCGGGGTTCTATGACCACTCCTCCTCTTTCCATTGACATGTCTGCTCCCATTGTTGACTGGGTCTTGCAGAAGATGCAGCAGCACCTCTGGTCATGGCCAGGATAGGATTAATGCCTGCAGCAGCTTGCTGTCTCCTTGCTTTCTGCAACTGTATGTTATGACCGGGGGCAGGCACTTGGACCGGACCTCTGTTTGGCAATGTTGCCTGGTGGGGTAAGATGGGATGGTCTAACTGTCTGAATTGTGTGTGTGGCAGGCAGGTGGAGGTATGGGTACGTGGCGGTTGTCTGTGTGGTTGCAGTGGCCACCCAGGGGACCACCTGTTTGAACCCCTCCCCACTAACTCCACCTGCATGGCTGTTGCACACAGTGGACACAGACCTCCCCCACCCCCATCCACGCTCATTTGAAAACACCATTACTAAAAGGAATGGGGCTTCATTCGTTTTAGTAACTAAAGAAAAATGAAAACAAGTTGCACACCCCTAATAGATAGTGTGGGGGCAAGCGGACATGGGAGTCGAGTCTTAGACTAGGATGGGTGGAGGAGGCTGTCTCCTATAAAGAGCTCTACTTCAGGATGAAAAATGGACGCATTTATGTCTCCATTCCCCTGTCTCCCAGAAAGGCTCCCCGGTCAGTGCAGTAGATGGTGAAGATGGTATATGGTCATTTTTATTATTACTTTACTACATATTTTTTTTTAAATAAAGTGGTCCCCAAAGGGTGGGAATATAAAGTGGCAATGATGAGAGTCCATTTTAAATCATGGTCCCTCCAACAGTTGTAGGCAGAATGGCTGATAACTTTTATCCAACATGTTAAATAATTTTATAATAGTAATAATTTAAAGTATAAATTCTTACCCTCAACCCCCCTTTTCCACTGAGGCCCTAAGAGCAGTTAAAAGCCAGCCATAATATGTTGGTAATTAAAATTAAATTAAGGAGACAGTGTGGCTCAGGATATTGGTAAGGGGATACAGAGGTTTTCACCCCAGGTCACTCTTGGAATCCAGCCCAGGGACTCAATGTTTTTCACATTTAATGTTTTTCCCATTTAATAAGGGTTGTATTACTTACTTGAAATGGGTTGGTAGTCTCAATCATGTCCCAAACGCACAGGGATCCATCCCAAAACACATAATCCAACTTACCAGTGCTTGGGGCAGGTTTAACAGAGATGAAAATATGAATGACCTTGTTGCTATGAGCACCCTGTGTCCTATTAGTAGTTCACGGAGATCAAGGTAAGACTCATATTGGTGAATCTCTGGGAGATGACTGCCCTTTCTTACACACAGCATTGCACAACAGCACTGTTGTTTAATGAGGGACTTATATCAGGGCTGTCAATCTGACAGCTTTAACAAACAGTAAGGGTCTAGTGTGAGTGAGGAATCTGTTATCTTTCAGGGGCCACTTTGAAATTTAGTTCAATTTCCAAGGGCTGCATAGAAATTGGGGGCAGGGTAGCCCTGTTTCAGATAAGCCATTCCAGTTTCATGGAACGTTTATGTGAAACTGAAATCAGAATCCCAACTGGACCATTCTGCGAGGGGCCACCGGGCCATTCCAGCATAGTGACCACCATCATGTTGTAAGGCAGTGGCCATTTTGCACATACACAGAGTGGCAGCTGCCATTTTGTGCATGCACTAAACATTGTTTGTTTTTCAGTCCGATAGAAACACTGAGTTCCAATTTACAACCAAGTGAAAATTTCAAATTCTCCCATAGGGCAGGGGTTCCTTGAGGGCTGTGTTCAAAAAGAGGGTCCATCCAGTTCATAGATCTGTGCCATGGATTTTTTTCCTTATCCTTGTGTGCATGCCCTCATCTCTGCCCCTTTACTCTGAGCTCAGTCTTTCAGTGCTTGAAGTAGGAGCTGGAACGAGGGGATGGGTCCAGGAACTGGAAAGGTGATTAATAAAAACTAGCAGCAGGCTGCATTTGGCCACCAGACCTGAGGTTCCTCATCCCTGGTCTAGAGTCCTATGGAGTTCAGTGGGATTTGCAGGGAGAGGTTTGGGTGGGTCTACCCCTCATGGTAGATTGAGTTCCACTTGGCCAACCTTACTAGTTATGCCTAGGGTGTCCACTACCACAAGGGAGCTTATTCTCCATTTCTCTTCATGGACACAATTTGACTTGGCTTTGAAGGGGACATTCTCTCTCCACTAATACCCCAAATTTTCCCTCTCTGCCTTTGGCTACTTTATGATACTAAGGGATGCTCCAGCCTTCTAAACATTCAAGTGCTAGGATGTCTGTCCAATTTGTGGCTTATCCTCACTCCCATTTTGCTCTGCTTTCTGAAATCTTGGGCACCAGCAGCCAAACAGCTATTGTGGAGCATGTGCATACCTTCTAATAATAGCTGTTCAGGACAAACAGTGCCTCTTTGGTTGCTGAAACCCACTCTCCAGTGGTGCCCTGGGTTGCCCAGAGCGTCCTTCTCCAGGCAGAAATACTAAGGAAAACTGCATGCACAAAATGGCCAACATGGCTTTTCTGTGCATGAGTGGTGATTTTCCAAAATGGCACCAGCGTGCCTCCCCCAGACTCCTGCCTGGGAGCTCACCTCGGCACTGCTGTAGGCAGGCATAGACAAAAGTCCGGGGAAGGTGGGTGCTGGGCAGGGGTCTTGGGAGGTAACTACTTCCCTCCCTACCCCTGCAAAGCCCCTCTACTAGCCCCTCTACTCCCAGGTCTGACTCCCCAAGATCCTGTTCCAGGGGAGGTATACCTGGGGTTCCCTGAAAGCTCCTTGGAGTGGCATCAGCACTGCTCCCAGGAGCTTTGATAGACCCCGACAGAGGAACAAATCTTTTTGAATCGTATCCCTCAGCAGGATCAGATTTTCAGATCAATATGACTGGTCCAAAAATCAGGTTGATCATATTGATCTGATCCCAATATTACCATCCCTAGTGGGCAGGGAACGGTTAGGTGGCTATTGCGACACGCCTTTTTGGCTTGCCCCACACGGTGCACTCCGGATTGCTCGGCAGTATGCCATGAGTAGCCATGAGTGGTTGCTGCATGGCTCACAGGAGCGTGCATCCCACCCCCCCCCCACACACACACCTTCATACAGACTTTTGGATGAGTGGCTCCTGGGTGGCCATGTGGAGTAGTTTCTCATTTAAAAACACCCTCCCTTTTTAGTTGCTGGAAATGTTGGAGGTATGCATGTGCCTGACTGCCTTGAAAAGAAAGAGACAGCAACAAGCAGCTACATTAGCAGCAGAAATTGCTGAGTACTTATACCGCTGTCTCTGCTCGAACAGGATCTGCAACAAATCACACATCTCCATGACGGTGATCCCACAGTACCACTCATGCTTCTTTCTTTCTTTTTTTTTCAAAAAAGAAAAACCAGGTACTTATCTAAAACCTCCTGCTTAGATATTCATACTCTACTAATATTCATACCTGCCCTGAGCCTTGCTGGAATATAAGTTTAAATAAATAAATAAAATAATGTATCCAATGTCATCTGCTGCTTGCTGGTCGATCTTGGGCAAAAAAGAATTCCCCAGTTTCGGACCCACATATGGCCCTGATTTGCCTTAGACCCTAAAATAATTAATGCACACACAACTTTAACTTAAAAAGTACTAGACATGAAAACTAACCTCCCTGAATGAATATTATTTCTTCTTATGCTCTCCAAGTCATTCCTTTCCTTAACTTTTCCTCCTCCCCCCACTTTCCCTTTGATGTCTTAGTTTCTGCTTTTGGGGATTTGGAGCTCTCCACATCAGTATTCATTACCAGAATCCATTCTAGTTCAAGATTCTCAAATCTAATGCTACAATATAAAAATATATACAAATTGAATTCACCTCAGTAATGGCAATTACACAATTGAATTCTTATATATATTTATAGGAGCAGGCTCCAGCATGTCCCAGCAGCTACAATAATAGCAGTGAAGATGCCCTTTATACTTTGGCTTGCTTTTTTCCTGTTGGATATCAGTCTGCCAATATTGAGAGCCAGCTCTCTCCAAAGGGTAATAGAAAGTGGTGTGTAATCCTAAGGGGGGGGGGGAGCGAGAGAGAGAGAGAGAGAGAGAGAGAGAGAGAGAGTTATTTATTGTTTTTCTATCCTGCCCCCTCCTGCTCACAGAGCAGCTCGGGGTGGTTTACAAGATAATATATAAAAACATAATAAAAACACATACGTAAAATATCATTAAAACATTAAAATGCTAAGAATAAGCTGAAAGGGCAGAACTCGTCCTCCCCAACCCACTCCACCCTACCCGTCTCCCTCTCCAAAGGCCCGGCAGAACATTCAGGTCTTACACTGTCTTCGGAAAAAGGGGAGTTCCGGGGCCAGGTGGGCCTCTGTCAGGAGGGAGTTCCACAGCCTGGGAGCAGCCACCAGGAACGCCCTCCCCATTGTCGCCACCCAGGCAACCCAGCTGAGACTGTCATGGTACACAGGGTAGGAGGTAGTCCCGAAGGCAACCCAAGGGACTTTGAGTCGGGCATCCCCGGCTGACTGAAGGGGCCGCAATGACATCTGGGGCCTGACGCAGTTCCACAGGGAAGCCAGGTCCAGGCCATTTAGGGCTTTATAGGTCATTACCAGGACCTTGAATTGGACCCAGAAGATAATAGGCAGCCAATGCAGAGAACGGAGCACCGGTGCAATGTACTGATGGCGACCCATCCCTGTTAAGAGAGGGGTCACTGCATTCTGCACCAGCTGCAACCTCTGGACCATCCCCAAAGGCAGCCCCACATAGAGTACGTTGTATTAGTCTTGTCTAGCGGTAATAAAGGCGTGGATGATGGTGGCCAGATCTGAGTCCGAAACATACGGCCGCAGCCATCATACCAGATGTAACTGGCGAAATAGTCCCCTTGCCACAGCCTCCACCTGGATATCCAGGCGGAGCTGTGAGTTGAGGAGCTTCCCCAAACTATGGACCTGTGTGGTCAAAGAGGGGCAGACACCATCGATGATGAGAGCCACTACCACCCCAGCCCTACCCACCAACATCACCTCCGTCTTATCGGGATTCAACTTCAGATGACTCACCCTCAGCCAGTTCCCCACAGCTGCCAAGCACTGGGTAAGCACCGAGATTGCCAGGTCTGAGTCTTCAGAAAAAGAGAGGGAGAATTGTGTGTCACTGGCGTACTGATGACAACGCACACCAAACCCTCTCATGACCTTGCCCAAAGGCTGCACATCGAACAGGAGGGGGGACAGAATAGAACCCTGTGGGACTCCACACGTGAGGTTCTGGGAAAATGAAGTACATTCCCCGAGAACCACACACTGAGTTCTCCCAGCAAGGAATGAGCAGAACCATTCAAGAAGAATTCCGTCCACTCTGGTTCGGTCCTGCAGCCAAGCCACCAATATCCCGTGGTCAACAGTATCAAATGATGCCAACAGATCTAACAGAATTAAAATAGAAGATCTGCCCCAGTCTAATTCACAGTGCAGGTCATCAACTAAAGCCACAAGTGCAGTCTCCATGCCAAACCCAGGGTGAAAACCATACTGTGAGGGATCAAGAAAACTGACCCGATCTAGATGCCCCCAAAGCTGCTGAGCCACCACCCATTCAATAACCTTCCCTAAAAAGGGAAGGTTAGAGGTAGCTGGTTGGGGAGTCAATTACAAGAGATGGTTTATTGAGCAGGGACCGCACCACTGCCTCTTTGAGGCAGCTCGACAACCTGCCCTCCCTAAGGGAAGCATTGACAACCCCCGCCAGCAACGGCGGAGGTTGCACATGGAAAAACATTTCTTGCACATGGAAATATTAAGAACATTTATTTAAAAAAATTCTAAGAACTCTGCCACTGTGCATGGGTGTGAGTGTGTTTGTGTAAGCAAGTAAAAGGGATCATCCCCTCCCATAAAAATTGCCATGCCTTTGCCTCTACAGAGCACCATGATTCTTGGCAATTGGCATGATCATGTTAGAATGGAGTGCGGCCACATCAAAATGGAATGTGGGCAGGGTAAAGGGACTCTTCTGTCCCCTGGTGACATGGCCGATATGGGCCGGTGTTAAGCAGGGCCTGTTGGGGTCATGACCTGGGCCCCCTGGCCAGAGAGTGCACTGCAAGAAGGCCAATTCTGGTAGCTGCAGCTCAATATGGAAGCTCTGGGGTGGGATATTTCTGTGGAATTCTCTCCCCAACCCAAAGTCTCATCGTCCCAAGATGGCTGCTTTCTGCTTTCTGCCCTCTCACTTTCAGTAAATCATGATTTGTTGACTCCTCCCTGCCAGACGGATATGTGTGTATATGTGAAAGGGAGAAAAGGAGCTTGTGCATTTACATGGTAGGGATGGGCTTTACAGATTAATCCATAAAAGGTGGCATCATTATGGATTTGGGTTATGGATCCATATTTAAATTTTTAAAAATATATTATTATTATTATTATTATTATTATTATTATTATCATTTTACATGCACAAAAGGGCCTCAGCAGCATTGCCACCATTTTGGAAAAGGGCATTCGATATGTATATGCACGGTGTCCATTTTGTACATGCACAGACCGGCTGCCCTTTTCAAAAATTGTGGTGATGCTGCCGTAGCCATTTTTGAAAAGGACTGCACATATGTAGAACAGTCATACCGGGGCTCCTCATTTTGCATGGATCAACCATTTAAAACAGTTAGATTCAGAACTTAGTCTCCCCACAATGGCTGGTGATCTCCCTGACTGTAAGGTTTCGAAACATGAACTTAAGTTGCGAATAATAGAGTGGGCCCATAAGAAGGATTTAAAGATGCTTGCTTCTTATAAATCTGCAACTTTGTACTCCCAGCTTAAAACAACTGTTAATATGGAGACATATCTAGAACAATTACAGGATCCAAGACTCAGACATAAGTTCACTTTATTTCGTTTCAATTTATTTGAGACTTGCGAAGTGACAGGCCGCCGAGAGGGTATCCCCAGGCGCAGTAGGGTCTGTAGTCACTGCTTGGATAGGGTTGAGACTTTGCTTCATGTTGCACTCAATTGCTCTTTCTATGTGATCCTTCGAACTACATGGATTGATCCAATCTTTCCAGACTCTAATCTGGAGGGTATTAAGAAAATGGAGATTTTATTTATCTTAACAGATATTACCCATATTATGTTATTAGCAATGTTTCTATTATTGGTCGATAAAGAAAAGAGGCGATTACTGCTGGATACCTTTTGTTGATTGAATGGACATATATTATTATCCTGTCTTTAAGTATGCTTTTCTTGAATTTAGAACATTTTTAATATGCCTGTTTTGGAGTTCTGTATTTGTTTCTGTTTTGTTTTGTTTTGTTTTGTTCTGTTCTTTTAATTTTATTCTTCTATATATATTGACTTATTTTTGTAATTGTGATAGCAAGTATCACAATGGGGGGTTTTTCCATCCCCTGCTGGAAGAAAAATGAAACAATATGGTAATTATTGGCTCTACAAGTTTGAGATTTTAAGACCTTGTCACAAGCACCTCTGGGCATAACATACTCAAATTTCATCCAGATATCTCTTACCATTTATCTTCTATAATAAAAAACACACACAAACAATGCCTGGGGTAAAAATGACCCCAGCGTCAATGGAGTTTTCCTATTGGGGTGGAAATCCATCCCAGCTTAAAAGCAGCTAAATCAACATTTTTAAAGGCCAGTTCAGACTGCAAGATGACATGGAAGGTAAGGTCACTTTAGGCTGATAGCAGCAATGAAAATTAACCCCTTTACTGCCACGAACCTCTGTCTGCCATCTTTGGATTTGATGGGTAACACACATTAGTGTCATATGAGCCAAAGAAGGGGAAAGCAGTAATCCTCTCCACAATTCACCATGACATGGTGTTGGAAGGAGATCAGAGGAAGCCTCAAGCTATCCTGCACTACAACAGTACCAAAAGTGGAGTGGACAACTTGGATCATCTAGCCACCACCTATACTTGTAAAAGAAAACCAATAGGTGGCCAATGGCATTGTTTTACAAGAAGGCAGGAGCTACCGAACACTTAACACCAAACACTGGGCGGGTCAGTGTATGACCTGTTCGGGGTTCGGGCTGTTCAGCCCAAACCTGTTTGGTTTCACCGAACCCATTCGGCGGGTCGGGGGAAACCCAGTTTTCCCTACCCCCTCCAGGCTGCGAGGGTGAAAGGGACACCGGGGCTCACCTCAAGCCTGGTAAAAATTCAAACAAAACAAGAAGCCATATTCTGTAGTTTGAATAAAAAATAATGTTTTTGCAAAGAAAAACGAGTCGTGTTGGTTGTTATTTATTCATGTGTGGAGCTGGTATTTCTCATAAAACAGACTCTATAATGTCTGTGTGTGTGCTGGGCATAGATTGTGTGGCTACTGTAAACAAAAGTTACATTTTATTGCACACTTTCAATCCCCAGGCCAAAATCAGCTTGGGGTTGAAATCCACCCCATGATATTCATTTTTAAAAAAACTTATTTTATGGATTTAAATACTGATCTGTAATCTGAATCCGTAATTAAATATGGAAAGTACAAATCCGAATCCTTAATAGGTCCGAATCTGTAATTTCAGCCAAATGCCCATCCCTAGTACATGCAAACGTCTTTGTGTATATGTGCATGTGTGTAAAAATATATGACACTTCTTTGGTTTTTGTAAGCAAACACTAGATTGTCAATTGTTGAAAGGTTGGGGCTATCGACTGTGGGTTAATGGGGTCCCTCATTTTATTTCACTCTCAGACCCCTTAAATTCTTAGGCCAGCTGTGATAGCAACACCCCTTTGAGGCATTGTGACACCACAATACACCCACCCACCCCCTATGACATGGCCCTGCTCCTCTCTTCCCTAATAAATATTCTGTCTGTGTCCTTGACTATGTGCCAAAACAGCTGCCATGTTGTGCTTGGGTATGGACCCTTTTACACGGATGGAGGTGGGTAGGGGATGGATGTTTGGCCAAGGTGGGTGTAGGTGTGTGTGTGTCCGTTTACACAGACACACACAAACCTCCAACCATGGAGCCTCCTCTGGTTTTCCGGAGGGCTCTGTGGGTGGAGGTGGGTGGAGATGGGTGTGTGATGGGTGGAGGTTGGTGTTGAACAGGAGTGCACATGCATCTCCACCCATCCTTCTTGGTGTTTGCATGGGCGAACACTGAGTGGACACCCATTCCCCTACCCACTGCCAGTTGCTTACCTCCACACCCACCCAAACACTAAGCAGGGGGGCAGGGGGGGCATTCGTGTAAAAACAGCCTAAGATATAGCTTTTTTAAGTGGATACTGTGCTGTCTCATGTCTCTAGAGTTTCTCAAACTAGACAGACATACCCCTACAGAGGAATGGGCTGCATAGAATGTATGAATTTCTGGGAAGATTCAGGAAAAAAGATTATGATGATGATGACGATGACGATGACAACAGCGACGAAATAATAAACTAGTTCAGTTGCTTCAACCCCGGAGACTGATGAAACTGGAGAGGTTCAAAAATGCTCTGGGGGAATTACCCATTGATCTTGACAGCCAGTCATTCAATGACCTCATTGCTATTTGGAACATCTTCCTTACTGAGGCCATCGACCAGATGGCTCCTAGGTATCCACTCCCTAAGCATCGGCACCGCAGGCTTCCTTGTTTCACTGAGGATTCGCGGTTGCTTAAGCTAGGGCAGTG
Organism: Sphenodon punctatus; assembly: GCA_003113815.1. Taxonomy (NCBI): domain Eukaryota; kingdom Metazoa; phylum Chordata; class Lepidosauria; order Sphenodontia; family Sphenodontidae; genus Sphenodon; species Sphenodon punctatus. The sequence goes on along the minus strand of QEPC01002588.1, from coordinate 84,501 downwards.
GTTCGAGCGATGGTGGCATCATTCTCATGCTGAAGCCAGAAAACTGCAAAATAGAGCCAGTTTGAGAGCCTATGCTGTGGCTATGCAGGTAGCAAAGAAGGAGTTCTTTGCTGCCCTCATAGTATCAGCAAAGTCTCATCCAGTGGAACATTTCTGGGTGGTGAGGGTGCTGGTGGGTCCGGCCTGGAACTGGAACCTTCCAGCGCCC
>QEPC01002588.1:63505-82648 GCA_003113815.1 Sphenodon punctatus | reverse complement strand
GGGTGTTAGGAGGGGTGTCCATGTAAACGATCGGTGGTGGGATGGGTGTCCGCTTAGTATTCTCCTGTGTGAACACTGAGTGGGATGGGTGGGGGTGAGTGCGCGCTCCCAACCAACACCCACTTCCACCCATCGCACACCCACCTCCACCCATGGAGTCCTCCAGAAAACCGGAGTGGGCTCAGTGGGTGTAGGTGAATGGAGATGGATGTAGGTGGGTGGGTGTCAGTGTAAACCCACCGTGGCCAAACACCCATCTCCCCACCCACCTCCGTCCGTGTAAAAAGGGCCATATATATTTGCTAATCTGAGTTCAATATTGCTAATTTCTCTTCTCTTCTCATTCTCACGTTCTGAGGAAAATCTAAACTGAGTTCAAGTGAATTATTTGTATTTGCAAACATAGCCTTTGGAATAACATCCATATTTACCTTGTACACAAATATTTTTTTTCTTTTCCTCTGTTTACAAAATTATTGAAGTGGGAGCAAAGGTCTAAATTGTTGTTCTTAAACATGATCATATAGAAAAGTTTAGTCATTTTGCCTTTCTTTAAAAAAAAAAAATATAAGGAGTTTAATGTGTTTCAGCATTAAGGTACAACCTTGGCCTGTCTCTCTAATAAATGGAGGGGAAATGCATTTATAACAGGAAGAGTATGCTGCAGTGTCAGAGGCAGTGACTGATTGTAAAATAGTGACCTTGACTGTATGCTTTACTTGTATTTGTTATATGTGTTTTGAGTTTTACAATAAAACTATATTAAAAAAAAGGGAAAAAAAGATACATATTAAGGTAGAATAAGGGTTCTGGATAAAGGCTAATGAAAAATTAAGCCTTTTATTTATGCCCAAAGTAAGGGCATTATTCATGTGAGGGCCTCATAACCTTGCATTTGAAAATGACTACCTTGATATGTTTCAGCCTCCCTATTCATTCAAACTGTTCCCTCTCTGGTGAAATGATGAATAAGGGTGCTAGTTAGATCCATTTGCAATTTTGGGTTTCAAGTGTGAAACAATCCCCAGAAATTTTAATTCTATCTTTATGTTGATAGTAATGAAGGATGAATCAGAGGCTATGGGCACTTTTGACATTACCTGGAGGAAGGGAAGGTCCATGAGAGCAATTGTGGCTGTATTCTCACATAAATGAGTGCATGTAGGAATAAATGTGCTATTCCGCTTTATGCAGCAAAGACACTCACACATGACACATCCCCTGTGGTAACTTTTACAATCACAAGTGTTCTCAAGGGAGAAAAGCGGAATAATGCATTCCTACGTGTGCTAATTCCTGTAAGAATACAGCTACAATTGCCTTCACAAAAGTCCCTCTCCTCACCCCTGCGTAATGTGAGAAAATGGCCTGTTTTGTGGCCACCTGTCTACCAGGAGATAGACCCAGGTTACTTGATCACGATATGCACAACAATAAGTGTGTCACTCTTTGCCACCTGGACTTTGTTATCTCTCCTGAATCCCTCTAGATAGCACTATTTTAAACCATTACTATTATGCCTTCCGGATAGTCACTGCTATTTTTAATTAATAGGCACTGCAGTATTGTAGCCTTCACAATAGTGATACAATATAATGACATGTCATGGCCACTATTTCCTCACCTTTTGTGTAGCTTCTGGAGTGAGGAAGACCAAAGGGCCATGCCCCCTCACTTTTACTATGGGTATCACCACGGTGATATTTCTGGAAAGGGTGCATGGACCTTGGCCCACTCATTTTAAGATTTTATCAGTACCCCTGCCTGTTTGCTATTGCAGTACAGCACGGAAGAGGGAACATGGAGTGTTTCTCCTCATCTACATAAGGATCGAGCAGTATCTCATTTCTTCTCCTTGGGGGTGGGGCACAAGGCTGGAGTCTCTAGAATTCCAAAGACCAGGAAGCCAAGAAAGTGGAGTCATGATTCTGCCAATCTTACCATTCATGTTCACCATTCTAGGTGGCCCTGATCATGCACAACTTAAAGTGTGAGGCTGCAAAGATCCCTGCATGGCTCCCTCAGTGGGTGTGATTTTTAAAATTATTATTAATCCAAAGCAGGAGGAGAAATATTTCAAACATGTATGAAAGGGGGCAGCAGTTCAAAGTATGAAACGGTGCCCCCCATAGGCAAGGCAAGGGAGTAGTCAATGTCAGTGTCCCACAGCCGGGAGAGATTAGAGTTGAAACAAACATCTGCTACTATCCACCGTGTGCCAGGAGCCAGCTGTATACCTAGGGATGGGCATTGGGATTCAGATTATATCTGAAACTGCTCGTAATAGGCAGCTACACATTAATCTATACCGGACCACAACACCCTCGTTGCGGTTTGGGTTAAACAAAAAAAATCAAATACACATGCACAAATGGCCGGTGGACTGTTCCGTGCATGTACATCCTTTTTTAAAAACTGGCGGCAGCAGCATCGCTGCCATTTTGGAAAAAGATAACCGGTCTGCACATGAGCAGTGGCCATTTCATGCATATGGAGACCAGCTTCTTTATCCAAAATGGCAGTGATACTGCCACCGCCTTTTTGGAAAAAGCCACACATCCACAGAACAGTGAGGCAGTCATTTTGTGCATTCACAATGTTTTGTTTTGCTTTTCATTTATTTTTTATTTTATTTTTACTATTTTAATGGATTTAAATGTGGATCTGTAATACGTATCCATAATTAATCTGGAATTACAGATCCAAACCTTAATCTGGACCCAGATCTGTAATTCCCCCCAGATGCTCATCATAATGTCATCTACCCACCTAGTGTCCAGTAGATATCTGGCTAACCAACATGCTACTTACCAAATTACCGTTTACTGCTTGCCCGTGCATTCTTTTTCTCCCTCTCGCCCTCCCTCAAAATCTCCCTCCAGACCTCTTTCGGTTATGCAGTAAACTGTAACGTGGTAACTAGGTAAATGGTAATATCTGGTATTTCGGTTTGGTGGTTATTTTATTTAATTAATTAATTAATTTATTTTCAATTTGTACACTGCCCTTCCCACAGAGGCTCAGTTTTATTAATAAAAACAATAAAACTCATACAGTGAAACACTCACTCCCTTTCTCTACTCAAAATTCCTGCCCACAACCCTTCCCAATAACTCAAGCAACTCTTATCTGCATTTGATACCGTTGACCATGAGATGTTTGTGACCTACTTCTAGGATCAACCCGGGGTGGGCAGTACTGTTCTTGAATGGTTCCAGTCCTTCCTGGCTGAGAGAACTCAATATGCAGTGCAGGGTGATTGTTCGTCATCTCCCTGGGACCTCACGTGTGTAGTCCCGCAAGGGTCTATTCTCTCCCCTCTCCTGTTCAACGTGTACACGCAGCCTTTGGGCAAGGTCATCAGAGGGTTTGGTGTGTGGTGTCATCAGTATGCTGGCAACACACAGCATCAGTGTGCTGATGACAGCCAACTTTACCTCTCCTTTTCAGCTGACCCAGGCCTGGCAGTCTCAGTGCTTACCTGGTGTCTGACAACTGTGTGGGACTGGATAAGGGCAAGCCGTCTGAAGCTGAATCCCAACAAGACGGAAGTGATGTTGGTGGGAGGGACTGAGGGAGTGGTGGCACCCATCATTGATGGAGTCCACCCTCCATTGGTCCTTCAGGCCCATAGTCTTGGGTGCTCCTCGACTCACAGCTCCACCTGGTTGCCCAGGTGGCAGCTGTAGCGAGATGCGCATTTTGCCAATTACACATAGTGTGATGGTTTCGACCGTATGTCTCAGACTCCGACCTAGCTACCATCAACCATGTGTTCATCACCTCAAGACTGTACTACTGCAACACGCTCTACATGGGGCTACCCTTGGTGACAGTTTAGAGACTGCAGCTGATGCAGAATGAGGCATCACCGTGAGCAGATTACACCAGTGCTCCATTCTTTGCACTGGCTGCCTATTGTCTTCTCGGCCCGATTCAAGGTGTTGGTTTTGACCTATAAAGCCCTATACAGCCTGGGTTCCACCTATCTGGAGGAGGAGGAGGAGGAGGAGGAGGAGGAGGCTGGTTCCTCCCCACACCTGAGGGGAGAAACTGAGCAGGGCAGAAGTAACCTGACTCACCCTTCCCCCTTTTGGGGAGGAAGCCAGCTCTCTTGCTTGCACCTTCTCTCAAATGGCAGTGGAAGGACTCCATTTTCATAGTCCCAAGGAACCCAGTTCATTCACTGAATCGGGCTTAATGAACCACTGGTTAACTGGCCTGCCAACAGGCTCACTCATCTGCTTACTCTCTCCCTGCCCATCCCCTAAATCATTGGCCCTCTGGCTCCCCCAGCAGAGTGCTCCTCTTTTGCACAACCACCTCAGTCTCAAGCCCCATGACTGCCCACCCCTCTCTGTTCCAGCTTATTTTATTTTATTTTATTTTATTTTATTTTCAAGCATTTTTAACCCACCCACCCTGCCACAGGCAGCTCTGGGCAGTGTACAATGGGCGGCCACTGAGAAGGTTCTTTCCATCATGACCCCCTGGCAGACTCAGGGGACCTCCAGAAGAGCACCCCATGATGACCACAGGGGATGATCCAGAACCCGAGGGGTGAGGAGGTCCTGCAAATAGGTTGGGACGAGGCCATTTAGGGCTTTATAGGTGAGCACGAACACCTTGAATCGGGCCCAGAAGACTACAGGCAGCCATTGCAGAGACTGAAGAATTGGTGTAATATGTTCCCGGTGGCGCAATCCCACCAGGAGACAGGTCTCCACATTCTGCATCAGCTGCAGCCTCTGTACCATCACTGAAGGTAGCCCCACATCGAGTGCGTTACAGTAGTCAAGCCTAGAGGTGATGAAGGCGTGAATGACAGTCGCCAGGTCAGAGTCCGAAACACACTGTCAAAGCCAACGCACCAGATGTAATTGGCAGAAGGCACTCCTTGCCACAGCCTCCACCTGGGCATCCAAGCAGAGTTGCGAGACAAAGAGCACCCCCAGACTCCATACCTGGGGAATCAGTGGAGGGCAGACCCCATCAATGATGTGGGCTGTTACCCCTGCTGCCTTACCCACCAACATCACCTCTGTCTTGTCGGGATTCAGCTTCTGTCGCTTTGCTCTCATCCAGTCCCCCACAGCTTCAAGGCACCCGTAAGCACCGAGACTGCCAGGCCTGGGTCTGATGAAAAAGATAGGTAGAGTTGGGTGTCATCAGCATATTGATGACACCACATGCCAAACCTCCTGACCACCTCGCCAAGTGGCTGCATATACACGTTGAACAGGAGAGGGGACAAAACAGANAGGAGGTAATGGTCCATCCATGACAAGGGCACAGCTGATATCTCCCCCACCAATAGACCCCCGCATCAAGGCCGGTGCAAAACACAAGGTCTAAGGTATGTCCCCCCTGACCCTCTGGGACAGGCCCATGGTTGCCATGGTGGCCATGAACTCATGCTCTGCACCCCCAAGATCAGCGTCGATGTGGATGTTGAAGTCCCCCAAGACTAGTCTTCGGGGATCGCAACACCACTCCCGACAAGAGATCCACTAGAGCATGCAGGGAGGCTGCGGTACAGGTGGGCGCATGGTATAGAAACAGCACTCCCAAACTGTCTCCTGCCACATCAAACACCACTCACCTCACACTTACTTGCTCACCTGTGGGTTTGGGCTGGGCTCTACCAGAATCTGCTGCTGCTGCTGCTTCCTCCGCTCCACTCTGTGGAAGCTGAAAGGCAGGGAAGGTGACAGCACTAGGCTGTCTCTGCTCCTCCCCTCTTTTCTCAGATTGGTCTCAGGGCAGAGAGTCACCAACCAGAGGCCCACCTCAGTAGCTGGACTCCTCCATAGAAGCCCAGCCAGTCTTTTCAACCCTTCTTCTCACCCTCCCCTCCTATCTACTGTTCCAATGTACTGCAGGTGGAGGAGCCTGACCCGCAAGCACAGGCACAGTTAGGATTCTAACCCTCTCATCACCCCCACTCAGCTGTAGGAAGACAGCGGAGCTGCTATTCAGTGCTGCTGCCTTTGCTAGGGCTCAGGTAAGTCAATGCCTGCCCACTCTTAAAGGGAAACTGACCCTGTATCCAGCAGCAGCAGAAGGTGGGGGCACCCCCACCAAACACGTGTGCAGGGGGGGACTTGGATTGATATTAGAAGTGGGAAAACAATGGGGGGGATTTTAGTTATTTATTTATTTACCACCACCCCCTGCCACAGCAACTTGGGGCGACCTCCAACATTTTACCATATAAAAATATTATAAAACCTATTGAATATAAAAACTATAAGTAGTAGGTAGGAAGGTAAGCTTTTTTTGTTTGGCCATTGGCCGTAACAAAATTAATTAAGGAAATGATACAAGACATACATTATAAACTTTCAAAGACAAAAGACCAAGTCAAAAATAAATGCATATACAATAAATTTAAAATTTGGCTTACCCTTATCGGGGGTTATGGTGCCAACACTTTTCCCCTGCTTAAACGTCCCGTTAAGTTAAGATATATTCATCATTAATCCACAGGTTAGTGTCCGCTTATCCAGGCTTAAAAGAAGGGAGTTGAGGCTCACACATGAGCCTTTGCTGCCTGAATAACACATTATCAGCCAACTATAAGTAGTAATATAAAACACAGTAAACCCAAGAGCAGAGCTAACCCCCCATTATTAATTATTTTAATAATTATTTGGTTTCCTAAATCTAGATTTCAGTTTGACCCAGCGGTATTTGCCGCCTTTTCTGTTTTGCTTTTCGGCCGACACTCCTGAGATCTTTTTGGTGGCTGTTTTTTGGGAAAGAGCTCTTATTCCCTCTGCATATTGGTATTTGTGCATGAACAAATGAACAGCCACATTTGGAAGTGCAAGCCTGTCAGTACCATATTTACAGTATATAGTGTACATGCCATTATTTGGTGGGAATGTGATAAGGGAAAGTTGACTACACACAAGGCAATAAATCTAGCTTTTATCATTGCTTCACTTTGCAATGGCAAAGTCCAGTGGTTTTTAAATCTTGAATACATATGCTCTACATAGCTAAATAATATACAAAAGAAGATAGCGAATGGTTTAGAGGATTCTTGAAATTTCCTAGGACCATTCAAGTTCTTAATTTTTCTCCTTTTAAAGTGTTTCCCATCCCCTTTCTGAATGATTTAGAGGCTTAATGATTTGTTTAGTTATTATTCTCCTTTTCCAATCATGGAGCAGAAACATCATCCTTTCAATTAAGTAACTAAGCACATGGCCTGCATACAGAACTCTGAGTATCCACTACTTAAAGGCACACTAAGTACAAAGGGTTTGCAAAAGCACGTAGGTGGCAAAAATATGCTCATAAATACTGTGTGTGTAACAGCAGCAAATACTGAATAGATATGTGTCATGGGTTGCTACAAATGGTATGCAACGAAGAAAATTCATGTGACTTTCAACTTGTCTTCAATAAACAGCTTGACCAGCACTTGGCAGTAATTTTAGTCTTTCTAAATCAGATCCTTTTTCTTACTGGTACTTGTTCCTCCTATAATTGTTGTATGGCAAGATGGAAGAGATTTACGGTACCAATATGATAGACTATAGCATGTCCTGTATTAAAACAATATTTCACAGCCCAAATTTCATCCATTTGTCAGGGATTTATCTTTTGAATTACCCACTGTAGCACGTACCACCATCTATTTAGGGATGTACAATTTGTATTGTTTAAATTAGTTACGCAAATGAATGAAGCCCCATTTGTTTTCATAACTAAGGTAACAAAAACAAATGAATAAGCAACCAACGTTTGATTTAATTCATTTTTGTTTTTATTTTTCATTTCATTTTATTATTATTATTATTATTATTATTATTATTGTTATTAATAATAATAATAATAATAATAATAATAATAAATCACTGTGCATGCACAATATGGTTGCCGGGGTCAATCTGCACATGTGCAGACCACCTGTCCTTTTCCAAAATGGCACCAATGCTGCTAGTGCCATTTTGGAAAAAGGCCGCACATGCACCGAACCGCCCTGGTAGCCATTTTTCTTATGTGCAGTGATTATTTTATTATTATTTTTAATAAAATAAGATGATAAAATAAACAAAAACAAATTGGTCTTTTAAGGCCCCCCCCCCCCCAAAAAAAACCAAAGGTTTTTTTCTAAACAAAAATTAGAACTAAAACAAAATGAATTTATTGCCTTCTGTAAATCCCTAATATCTGTATGGAGTGACCAAAACCAAGTTAATTGATTTAAATGTGAGTAGAAAGGTGAGGAAATTAGAGCTGAAGCAAATATGATCAAATATTTGTTAAGGTGTTAATATTTTTGGAAATACAACTGACTATCCTAATGTATCTTTGCCAGTTAGGCAATATTTCCATATTTGTGGTTTACATTCTGTACATGTCAACTCAGGTAGCGGATGGGGTTTGGATATGCTTTTTTCAGTTATGCGGTTTGCATAAGCTACACCTTTATTTATTCCAGGCTGACCTTGAGGCTTGATTTTTGCAGTTTCCTCTTCTATGGGTTTCCAGCAGTGCTTCTTGTTCAATAGCAGCTTGTTCAGAATGTGTCAACACAATTGTTACACACTCTGTACAGTACAGACTAGGGGGTCTTCTTCCTTCCTAGAATAAACAGGGTCACATGATCCCACTGGAGAAGCATGAAATTTAAATCGTAAGAGAACAGCTCTCTCTTTTGGGAAACCCTTTTCTCTTAGGCAAAGAGATGAGCTCTTTATCCATGGTTTGCCACCTCTCTGGGGCCAGTCACTGTGCTAGGCAGAAATCACTTGGTTTCTATGCCATTTCACTCAAATAGATGAAAATAAGGCACAGCATGTCTGCGGGTCTTCCATCTCCTCCAATATCACTACCATGGCACTGGCAGCTGGCAGAGTGGTATAAAAGAGCATAATGTCATGACTTACATTTCTGCCAGGACTTGACAGGGCTACACCCCAGCATCTCTTCCAGATCCTGTCACTGCTGCTATTATTGCAAATCCAACCACAGCTGAATGTAGAAACACCAGCTTCAGCCCCAAGTGATAATAAGCTTATCACTTAAGTGTCAGACAAGAGTCTGACAGGTTTGGAACTGGTAAGTGGTGTCAAACAGCTGAATGCCTCAGTTGCCCATCAAGCTTAATCCGTCAGTGGCAAGGCCCTGTCAATTCAATGGAGGATTGCTCTCTTTGTTTTAGGAGATTAGCTTGGGGCAACCTCCACAGTGTTCCAGAGTCTGTAACACAGTTCACCAAACTGTTCAGTCCCATAGTTCAGTATAGCAGATCCTCTCAGGACACATCAGTAACAAGGTTTTGGCCTCCTCTTCCCCTATAGCCAACATAGTCCACCAGCGAGGGGCTTCTCCCAAGTGTGGATCCCCACTAAGCAAACATAGGGTGTTTTTAGACAAGCACCTCCCCACCCACTATACATGTTGCAGGGTGCCCTATGGATGCCTTGCAACATGTATAATGAGTGGGAGGTGGGTGGGTAGTAGCTTATCACCCATAAACACAAACCCCTTCTGTGTGCAAACACTTAAGATTAGATTTCACCAGCATTCCTGTGGGATCTCTAGCCCATTGGGCTCCTTACTGGATCCATGCTGCTGCTCTGTCTCCAGCTACTCAGCAACGATCCACAGTTTTAGCTACACAGGCAGCCTTTCCCTTCTCAGACTCCTGTTTCCAGCATTCTTCAGAAGCTCATCCCTCCTTGGCTCCAGACTCTCTCTGTGTTTCACTGCACTGCTCTTTAGCTTGCCCTTTAGCCTCCCATCATTTTGAGGTAAAGTGAAGGGACTTCTGGGCTGGGCTTGAGCCCTTGCACTAAGAAAAAATAAATAATAAGCAGCTAATTAAGAACTGCACAAGCCTAGTAGTATACTCAGTCTACAGTTTGGTCCTTAGTGAGTGGCACTGGGGACCAAGGTACAATGTGCCAAATGAGATTGGCCCTTTTTACATGGATGCCGCTAAAGGGCTGGTGGGTGGAGCTGGGTGGAGGTGGGTGGGTGAGCACACCCACTGAACACCCACCGGGGCCGAGCCAGGAGACGTTTACATAGACAGCGCCATGGGGTGTTGTGGGACAGAAGGGGAGGGGACGGCACACATCCAGTGGGCAAACATTCACCTCAGGAAACACCGAGAAAACACCCAAGACGTTTATATGGACATCCAATACACCAAATGGAGGGGAAACCCCACCCAACAGTGACGAGACAACATGGCTGACAGAGGGCAAATGAAGCCACAGCACACAGCACCACCCCAAAACTGCCAGACTCCATGCGGGCAGGGTTTGAGGGAGCAGGGATGACAGGAAATACAAAGTAGTGTCCCCTTGCCAGTCTCATAACAGAGGCCAGACAGCCAGGCGCCACGGACCTCCCACAAACCAGGACCCGCCCACACACAGCCGTGCACACAAGCACACAGGGAATGGCAGCATGCCCAAGGAGGCAGGGGGAATCCCAATGGGGGGAGGTGGGCTGGAGCAGGAAAGGCCACCGGGGGGAATGGGTGAGTCCCAAAGCAGCAGGGGACCGCAACACAAACCCTCACCCCCCGGCGAAGCCCCCGCACACGGAAACCCAAGGCCAGACAACAAGACAGGAATGGGACAGATGGGGCCACAGAATCAGGCATGGAAGCACACACTAGGGAACCCCAGAACATACCAACTGGCCGTGAAGCAGAAGCTGCCCAGAAAACACCAACCACAGATGCTCTTGGCTGATGGGGGGGGTACTAAAACCAAGGCAGGGAGGGTTTAAAGGACAAGGACAACAGACAAGAGGATGATAGGTCCAGAGGGGGCCAAATGGAAGCCAACACATGCATCTGAGATGCCACAACACACAGGAAAGGGAACTGAGGATTACATCAAAGCTGCAGTACAACCAACGGGCGGGGGGTGGGAGGGCGGAGATCGAGATACCCAGATCCTTCCCGGTAACCATGATACAACTACCAAAAGGCATCCACACAATGTACCAGCACACAGGGAAGGAGTAAACACACACTTGGAGAAGTGAACAAATAAACTTGATTAAAATATGTAATGCAGGGAGCCACAGCCACCGAGAACAGGGAATACAGAGCAGGGGAGCTGTCACTGAGAGGGATGGTGGGGGAAGATCCCCACCTTCAATAGGGACACCATTCCCGTACCCAGTTCCAGCAATCCACCTGGGCATGGTCAAGCTGGTGCACTCACTGGAGGAGGTGCAGGAGTAGCTGGAGCACCTCCTCCTGCTTCCTGGTCCGCTCAGATATCATCACCTGCACTATGGAAGAGTGGGAGAGGGAGCGTGCTACTAGTACAGTCCACAGGCCCCAATAATGAAGCATCCCACACAGACAGAAAGGGGAAGGGCCCCATACATATGCATTAAACTCACTGATTTCCTCGTACACCCGTGCCCCAGCACAGAGCTCCAAGGCTGCATGCTGCAGCTGCCCAACCATCTGTCCCATGTGCAGCACCGTCATGAAGACTACCAGAGTAGCTAGAAGGGAAAAGAAAGAAGGACGAAGAGAATGGTAACAAGGAACAAGAGGGGGTTTCCAGGGGATAACCATCACAAAGTGCACACACCCCAACCATAACTGCCGGGTCACCCATGCCATCACCCCACAGGCAGTGATCAAGTGGGAACACGGGCAGGCAACAGGTGGGCCAGAAATAGGATGGAGTCACAGTCAGCAGCCTGTTGTTCCCATTGCCCATTCATCGCCAACAGTGCAGATCAGGGGAACCAACAGGGGACGGTAGGAACAGCAGTACCTGGACGGGACTAGCGAGGAGCAGGACCAATGGGAAGCAACTGCAGGACATGGAGGGAAGTATGTGCAAAGCCCTGCAGGGCAAGGAAAGCCTGTAGGGAGGGGTGGGGGACAGCACCCTGCACTGTAACACATACAGTAGCACAAGTGAGTGTGATGTCATGGGTGAGACCCAGCAAAGCTGTAGCAACAGTAGCACAGGAAATGCAAGCATGACAGGCCAGCCAAGTGCATGCTGTGGGTGGCAACCACACCACAGGGAAGATTAGGGGGCTACACAGAGCCAGGGGCTCCCTCACATGGCTAACTACCACCAGGAGGGAACAGACAGACCAAGGAGTGTGCACCCATGAGGATGCGCAGGGCCCCCACCACCGAACAGGCCTAACACCATATCCAGGAGGAAGCCCCCAAGGCACCTAGTAAAACATCACAGCTTGCTTCCTCATGACCCTGGCGATCCCTAGCACAAACCCCCTGGGACCAGCCACTGAACCAAGCACAACCCACGTCCATGTACACTGGGGCAACACCCATGACCCATAGCACACTGACACACTGCACCACAACTGTGGTACCATGGGCATGGTCCAATAAGTGGTAACAGTATGGGGACTGTAACCACAGGTGCATCTGTACAAGCACAGAAGCATACAGACCATGCAACCACACACATGGGAATGGACAGAGCTCTGTGAGAGGTGCCTGGAACAGTACACAGACACACAAGCACAGCAGCTGTATCAATGCAAACAACGGTCTTTATTAACATGGGGGGGAGGGGCTACAGGGCACGGGATGAGAAAACAAAGGCCAACGGGGGTCCCTATCAACCATCAGATGGGGCACCAATGTACCCATACAAAATGGGATGGGGGTGGTCAATGACACAACTGGGATGGAAGAGGGATGATCCTGAAGCACTGAAGGGGCCCTCCAGACGGGGGAAGGAACCATTCAGATCAAAATGTACATGGAGTCGAGCATACATGTCCATGGGGAGGTGAGTCACTGTCCAGTCATAAGGAACACGGATCCACGGGACGTGAGGATGGGATTGCCAGATGAGGAAGCAGCTGGAGGGTGATCGGTAAACATCAACCCCTGTACAAGACCTTCTCAGGCAAAGAGGACCCTGTGGAATCCCTGGGAATGCATATGGGCATCCACTATGAAGCGGGGCAGGAGGTGGTTCTCCATGACAGCTGCAGCTCTGACATCTGATCGGCTCAGCACCATTCACAGGGTGCCCATCTCCAATTCAGTAGGTGTCCCGGTCAGTAGGGGGCCACCGACATCAGGGGCAGCAAGCCCAGCTCCCCAAGAAGGGCCTGGCATACAGATCATGGTTGCACTATGCCACAGGTACACAGTAGGATACCAATGTAGTCGGTAGCAATAGGGGGACCCCCGGCCTGGAGGGCCAGACCAAAGTCATTATGAGCAGCCACCAGTCGAACAGCCACGACCTCCTATACATCCCACGACCCCACAACGGCAGCTGGGTGACAAAAATGAGGTTGTTGGATGAGGGTGAAGCTGAGTTCCCCGGCACACCTCCGGGATTCCGGACCACCAAATGGATGGCCCATCACCCACATGTAACGTGACAGGAGACTGAAGCCATTGGCCACAGAGAGAGGGGTCGCTCAACAGCAGATGGACATCGAGGCTCTGCCACAGTGTTCCAAGACGCATGTTGACACATGCTGACCAATCCTCCCTGGCACATCCATCTCCCTCGAGACCCTTTCCAAACCGTGCCATAGCCTGCACAACGACTGGGTGGTGGGGAGCAAGCTGTTCCACAGGGAGCAGCAGGGAATGATAACTGTGAGAGCAACAGTGCATCACTATCTGAAGGGTGACCTTGATAAGCTGATAGTGGGCAGCAACTAGGCCCTGGGAAACCCTAACCCACACACAGGGCAGACACATTCCAGCACAAGCAATGACAGGAGGGCAAGGCCATGGCTGGTTGCAGCGGTGAGCTTATGAGGCAGAGGGTCAATCAAATCAGTAGTGTGCACAGCTGCAAGATTCCACTGCTGTCAACAGTTGCCACAGATACAGGGTTGTATCAGTTGCCACAGATACATCCCTCACACCGAACGCACGGTGGCGAGTTATAGTCACGAGGGGGTGGGAGGCCAGAGTCCCCAATACCACGGTACCGCCTCACAGTGACCTGAGCCCTCTCCTGTGCCAACGGAAAGCACAGGTGGGGGGATGTCCAATAGGTCCAGTGATAGGAGATCAATAGGTGAGCAGGACACACCCAAGGTATTGCACCAATCGCTGGGCACCGAGCTTTGTCCACCTACCTATATGTGGGGCCCGGTTCCATTGCAGGTGCGTGGCAAGTAGTGATAGATGGTAGAGGTGTGGTGTGAGAGCAGTTTTCAGGAAAGGGATCGAAGCTATTGGAGCAGTGATGCAGTCGTTCAGAGGGTGGCAGTGCTGAGCAAGGGGGACACTGAGTTACATGGCAGTGAGCCTGTTACAGTACCCCTCATTATGTGGGGAGAGCTGTTGAGCAATAGGGGACAGGAGAAGCATGGTGTGGGTGTGTCGGGCACACAGAACTGAGGTGTTGGGGTCCCAAGCTGCAACCTGGTGGTTAGATATTAGACACCGCAGTGATTGGGTGGGTGCATGAGCAGACCACGAGCACAGCGTTGCAGGGATTGGGGTAGGCTACCAGTTCACTTGGTGCCTTGTTGGGCAGCTGTGTGGTAAACCATGAAAGGTAGTGGTGATGGGAGCTCACAGTGTGCTCGTTGGTGGTACCATGCTGCCTGATGATGAGGTCCCAGGGGAGAGAGCTGTCCTATTAGCGGTCCTGGGCACATGCCTCGTGATCCTGGCCCAGGTGTTCCAGCAATGGACTGAGTTACTCCTCCCAGTCCCCCACTTCTACAACCATGGGACATAGCGCAAGAGAGCAGCCAACATGTGGTGAGCTGCATCATTGCGATGGGCGCAGACAATCGTGACTCAGCGACATGCCATGTTCGGAACAGCAGTGTCCCAGCACATCTGACTCATCCTATCCAGGTGGCCCCTCAGCCTTTATGGCCGTCATGTGACAGTTCCAATGTGGTGGCTGAATTGGATGCATTCACGCACCAATGAATGGTGAGAAAACATGCTGGCTACCTGGACTGACGAGGGATGGATGGACTACTTCTGCATGAACCGCTCACTGTTGACCCAGCTTGGTGAGATCCTCAACCCTCATCTCCGTAGGAATGCTACCAATATGAGGTATCCATCACCCCCAGGAATGTGATTGGCCATGGCAGTGTGGAGGCTGGCCACCCTTGATTCATGCCGGAGCGTTGGGGAGCAGTTCAGAGGTGGGACAACTACCATTAACAGGGTCTCCATGACTTGTATGACCTTATTGTAGAACTGCTACTAGAGCGGATCATCCAGTTCTGAGATCCCAAGGTTGTGATCCGTGGATTTGAGGACATGGGTTTCCCCCCTTGTATTGGTGCGATAGACAGCACCCCACATCCCTATCATCCGCTACCCCCCCAAAGATGGATTATCTGAATAAGAAGCAGGCATTCTCCATTAATCTGCAGGCTGCTGTGGATCACAGGTGCCTATTTACCGATGTGTACACAGGCCGTCTGGGAGGAGCCATGATGCGCGTATTCTGCGCTCATCACCCTTCGACACCTGAACGTTTGATGGTGAGATAGCCCCCAACCTGGTCCGGATGATAGAGGGTGTTCCCATGGCTCTGGTGGTGATAGGGGACTCTGCCTACCCACTGAGCCCGTGGCTTATGAGGGCCTATCCCGTGGCTCACACCCCTGAGCGCAGGCTCTTCAATGAGCATCTCTCGTCCGCTCGGAGCGGGGTGGAGCGGACATTCAGTCAGCTGAAGATGCGCTGGCGCCTTCTGATGAACAGGAGCCAGTTTGATCTGCAGCACACCCCCATCCTTGTCCTGGCAGCCTGCGTTCTCCACACCATTTGCAAGACCGGCGGAGTGGCCCTTGATAACTCCCCACCAGTGCATGCAATAAGCCCTGTGCCCCTGTATCAGCATATACAGGGTCGGGCATTTAGACGCATTTTGGAGACAGAGATGCACTTTGTAGGCATATTATTGCCCAGGTGACTGGCAACTAACCCATGCAAGTGCACGGCCACCACCACCACCACCCCTTCCACTGCCTGTGTGCCCTTTACCAATAAAACCAGCTGTGAGACGACTTGACCGATCACATGTCTATGATCATGTTTACTAGGGGGTGCCCCATTTTTCATTGAACAGATTCCCTTAAAGCGAGGCCCCTTACAATTGGCATGCCATTGCATGGGTAAACCGTATCGCTGAAGACGACCTCTTTGCCTCAGGTACCCATTGCTGTATGGAAGAATTCCAATATGGCTCCTTGACCAAATTTTTAGGCCAGAGCTTATTGCTTTGCAAGAAAGGTGCATGTCTGCCTCAGCTGGTTTGCTAAAGCTTCATGAGCTACAGTTAGCACCAATACTGAAGTTTCCTGTTGACATCTCTGTGCTGGACCTAATCTATATCTAATGATAACACCTATGTGTGAGGGTAAGCTACACTCCCTAACAGATGTCCCGCTGCACCCTTGGGCCCCTTTATCCCTAATTCAAAGGAACTGAGCTTGCTTGCATCAGCAACCCAATTTCTGCCTTGTAACAAGAGGTATTGTCTGTCAGATATGGTTATCTAATACCAGCATGATCGAACCACGCATGGTTGCTTGTTTACTACTGTGTATATAAGAAAACTCTTCGCTGAAAGGCATTGTTCATTGGTAGTAATACCAGTGTGTCCCACAGCTGTGTATCTGAATAAACCTGATGGAAGGTTCCTGCTGCAGCCTCCTCTCATTTCAGCCTGAAAATCCACGACAGCTGCACTACAGTGGTATCCATGTGCAGGCCTGTGTCCTGGCATCTTTGGTGGTGCGTTTCCCCCATCACCTCCTGGACACCTTGAGCGGTATCTGTCCTACACCAGTATGACGTCTGGCCTGACCCCTTCTGACTGCTACAGATCCCCTCCCAGCACGTGCAGTCCTCTGAACACACCGATCAACAGACAGGTATTGTAACAAATGGTTTATTACAGGGTTATTTACATGGGGTGGGGATTATTTCTTCCTGGGTCATCCCCGTCCCCGCTTTAGCGCACCACTGTGGCTTGCTTCCCTGCTGCCCTTTGCTACCGCTGTCCATTGGGTGCAACGGCTAGCAGGGCTGGGCTCTCCTTCTTCCACCTGCTGGACTGGTCTTGGGTCCTGTGATAGATAAGCAAGCATAACCATCACACATTCCCCCCAGGATGACTCTCCTGAGCCAGTGCCCTCTATGTGGCCCTCCCTGTGTTCCTTGCAACCTGACATGCTGCCAGCCCTCTGCCCTTTCCAGTGTATGTTTTGGTCCTGCTGTTCCCTCCAACCCCCCCCCCCCGTTTTGATCACACCTTGTGATGTGTCTTACCTGAGCTGATGGGGCAGGCAGCATGGGCAGTTGGTTCGCTGGGGATGCCGGGATGTCCTGTGAAGGCTGTGGTCCCCAGAGGAGGGGTCTAGGTGGCAGTAGATGAGGAACCAGGAGGGGTGCAGTCTGGAAGGGCAGCCCCCCTGGTAGTTGTGTGGGGGGATATGTGGGAGAGGGGACCCTGTGGACCAGGCCAGAGAAGGGGTGCTGCTTGGGAAACCAGTGTTTGTTAAATGCCAGGAAAGGGGACACCTGAACCAGTGGGAAGGTGCGATGGTGCATGTCGGCTGCCATCCCTCCTTCAATGCCTGGAGGGCCCATGTCTCACTGGGGTCTATGCCACAGGGCCCCCAATGCCTCCCCTATGAGGTGAAAGGCCCATGCCACAGGCCCGCTCCCTCTTGACCCAGTCAAGGTGCTGCTCACGGAGGAGGGTGGCAGCCTGGCACCTGTCCCACAGGTGTTCAGTGCAGAACCGGGTGAGCATTCCTGCCAACTTTTCCCGGTCCCTTCCCCCCTCCCCTATTTGAACCTGCCTGGTAAGGTCGAGTTCCTCTGAGTGTACTTCCACCAACCTTCTGGTTTCCTCCAGCAGTTCCCTCACCAGGAATTCCTCTCAGTGCTCCCAGCAGCAGCATCACTTGCAGGACATGGTCGGTCCTCTGTGGATGACATGTTACCTCATTAGTCATTCTGATTGCCATGTACTTCCCCTCTACATCTAGTGGTGCTACAGTCTGGCTGCCAGGGCTACCCGTTCCCACCCCCTTCTATGCCTGACTGTATGTGGCATACACCCGGAAGGTTGGGGTCCCCGTATTCCCCTATTCTGTGTCTGACAGCTGTGGTGGCCCCAGTCCAGCTCGTGTTATCCCAGTGTCTGTGTGTCACTGCTCCCCATAGCTGACACAACTCCTGATCCCTCCTCCACAGCCATGTAACTCCACATCTGCATGGCTGTCAGTGGCCATAGACCCATGTTGTTCAGTGCCCCAACAGTGCTGGCCCACAGCCCTTCCAAGTCATTGCATGGGATGTATGTTTTTTTGGTGGCTCCGTCTCTGCCCTAGTTGCTGTTCCATTGCCCCGGCATCTCCCGCATCCCTTCCCCTGTCAGTGCAGGCCTACCATCATTGCCCTGATTGCTGGGCCTTGGGATTGCCTCCAGTTCCTCCTTGACCACCTCCGCTATCATGACCACCTCATCGTGCACCTCTAGGAAACCTTGTGCCGTGAGAGGTAATGTGTTCTATCAATTGATTCCTGCCACCCAGTGTGGGCCCTGGCCACTGTGGCCGGGCCCTGCCCCCACCCCCGGGGCTATGGTTGTGCTCCTATCTGGATCATATTCCTCTGTGTCTTTTGTGGTGTCTCTGGTGTCTGTCCACTCCATGAGCACCCCCCGTCCCTGTGACCTGTGGCCCTGTGGATTATGTGGGCACACACAGAAGGTGATGTTCCCAATCCCTGTTTCTAGGGATGCCTCCTCCACCTGTGTGATGGGGCTTTCCCCTCCTGCATTCTGGCTGGCCTCACCAGGGGCTGAATTCTCCCCCTGCTCCGGGGGGTTGGGCGGGGTGTGTGTTGGTTTTGCCATCTTTCTGCCCCTGGTGAAGGCAGTCCTGTGTATGTTGGAGGCAACTATATCCCCATCCATGTAGAGGAATCAGTCCAGCTTGTTATGGAACTCCATTGTCCGCATGGCATGGCTGGACTTGAGATTATTATCCTTGATATACTTTTATCCAAACCTCAGGTCCTTTGCCTGCTGCATGCATTAGGTTATGTCTAGGGATGGGCGAACAAGTCGCAGTTTGGGTTTGGCCATTTGTTTCGGTCTGGTTTGGATCGGCCGTTCGGTTCAGCCGTTC
>QEPC01002588.1:29711-42144 GCA_003113815.1 Sphenodon punctatus | reverse complement strand
GGGCTCGCCTTCGCCTTCGCCTTCGCCTTCACCTCCGGGTCCGGGTCTGACTCTGTTCTTTTTTTAAACAAAAAGCCAGGCTGGGCATGGTGGGTGGGAGGTGTCCCCTCTTCCACCCGCGCAGCCTGGACTCGGGGAGGGTTTTTCTTTTAAAAAACTGTTTGGCTGGGGCTTTAAATTTTTTTACATTGCAGCCATTTAAAAATGGCTGCAATGCAAAAAATCCGGCACCCCGGAATCCGGTACCGGGTCCGGATTACCGGGCCGAATCCGATAATGCCGGTACGCCTGATACCGGCATTATCAGATACCGGATTCTACCGGTTTCCCACCCCTAGTTGTTTGTTTTACCTGACACAGCCCCACTGCAGGCAATGTCAGGAAAACATAATCAAAATTTAAATGAAATTTCATTTTTTTTTTTTTTAAATCCTGTTTATGTTTTTGTTTACCTTAAATTAAAATACAAAATTTTGTTTGAATTAAACAGAAAACACAAATGAAATGCACACCCTACTCCCAGTTCCCAACAGTCAGAAGTTATGTCCTACAACTAAAACAACTAATAACCATTTATGGACAGAAAATGTTGGAGTCTGAAAGTGAAATCCTGTGTTAAACAAAATTGTAACAAACTTAATAGGTTCTAGGGCTGAGCTGAGTACCCCAAAGAATACTTATGGATATTTGAGGGTCTGCAAGTACCAGTCCTGAGTTTTTGGTCCAGTACTCATAGACCAAGTGAATACTCAGAAAACTCCTCGGTACTCAGAAAGAGGTGGGGTGGGGAGGGCAGCAGTGGCCAGGGAAAATGGCAGGGGGCTGGGAAGAGGTAGTGGGAAGGGTAAGGTGCAGAGAAGGGAGGCCAGTAAACTCACTGGGAAGTGGCTCCAGCGTGCCTCTTCTGTGCAGGACTATTCTGCCTGGAAAGCGGCTCCAGCATGACTCCGCCCATGCTTTTTGGCAAGCATGCTGGGCAACTGCCCTGCCTGGGAAGTGACTGTGGAGCACCTCTAAGCATGCTGTAAGGGAGCATGTTGGTTGATGTGTAGTCCACAGATTTTTAATCTTCCCGGCATGTGTATATGCAGCCACTGGACAAGGTCATGAGGAGCTCTGGAGTTCGTTGTCATCAATATACAGATGACACTCAGTTCTGTCTCTCTTTTTCATCCAGCCCAGATCCTGCAGTTTTGATGCTTACATGATGTCTTGCAGCTGTGGGGGACTGGATGATAGCAAGCTGACAGCAGTTGGATCCCAACAAGATGGATATGAAGCTAGTGGTGGTGGGAGTGGTGTCCCACATAATTGACTGGGTTCGCCCCCCACTGCTTCCCCAGGTTCAGAATCTGGGAGTGCTCCTTGATGTGCAGCTTCATCTAGATGCCCAGGTTGGAGCTGTGGCAAGGAGCGCATTCCGCCAATTACACCTGGTGTGAGGGCTTTGGACATACATCTCAAACTCTGACCTGGTCACTATCATCCACACTTTCATCGCCTCAAGACTGGACTATTGTAATGCACTCTATGTGGGTCTGCCCATGGTAATGGATCAGAGACTGCAGCTGGTGCAGAATGCAGTGGCCCACCTCCTTATGGGAATGACCCCTCCGGAGCATATTACACTGGTGCTCTGTGCTCTGCACTGGCTGCCTATATTCTTCCGAGTCCGATTCAATGTGCTGGTTCTTACTGATAAAGCCCTATATGGCTTGGTCCCAGTATATCTGCAGGATTGCCTTAATCCCCATGCTCTATATCAGCACCTGTGGTCGACCAGGAGCACCCTTCTTGAAGTCCCTTGAGTATCCCGGGGGGTGACTATGGAGAGGGCACTCTCAGTGGCCACACCAAGGCTGTGGACCTTCCTTCCAGCAGAGGCCTGAGTGGCCCTGGACCTCTTCTCATTTTGACATCAATGCAAGACCTGACTGTTTCACCTGGCCTTTGGCAGGGCAGATGGGGGAGAGTGGGTTTTTATTTTTATGGGGTGGTGCTAGGGGTGTGGTATTTATTTCTTCTCTCCTCTTTTTTGGGGGGGGGATATTTTCTCCCTTTTTTTCTCCTATTCTCCCCCCTTTTTAGATGTTTTATGTTCATGTTGATTGTGTATTTTTTATAGGTGTATTTTTATATATTGTAAGCCACCCCGAGCTGCCTTTGGCACGAGGGGTGGTATATCAAATGTTTTAATACAATAATAAATTAATAAAATGTTAGTTAAGTTCAGTTTGTTTGGGTCACATTGGTATTTCAGTTATTTCATTTTGACATTTATAAGCACTATTGCACAATGATAAATGAAATAACCGAAATACTGAAGTGACCAAAAACTACATTAAAATAACTGAAATGGATATTCATTTTGGGAAATGAAGCGAGAACTGAATAGTAGTTTGTATCCACTGTAACAGACCTGATTTGTTATGGGAAAAATTGTCAGATATCTGACACTGCAGATATAGTAATGATGGTCTCTATTAATTCCTTTCTTCTGACCTCATATCCATATAGTTAAAAGCCTATTGATACCTTTTTGGAAGCATTCCATGTCTTATATCATACCTTCTGTATTTGTTAGTTCCCTGTCTTGTCCTATTTTATTACTACTGTAAGAGAACTTTTTAAAAATGCATCATCCCCTATTTTATACGTTCTCTATTTGCAACATTTTCATTTGTACGAAGATAATAGAACCAAAAAAGCAAGGGTTGAATGTCAGGTAAGAAATGAAAACGGACAAAGTATTTCCCAAGAAACACAGATCTTGTTTTCATACTAACATCTTGATTAGCAAAAGAAGAAAAAGAAAAATAATTTTAAATTATATACAATCATCCTACTTGTTTTTGAGTGAAGCATCTTTCAAACTGGCATTTTTTTTCTTATGTTTATGATCTAAAAACCACAGTGAAGTCTATGAAAAGACTCTTCCTGTTTGCAATGGGCTTTGGTGTGGCTCTTCAGAGAGATGCCACCATTCTTTAAACAAACAAAAACAGGGGGATCTGCGCATGCATCAAAGCATGTAGTGGGGTATTGCCGAAGCTCCGCTCTGCTCCGCTCCCCCAGCCTCAAAAATAGCCGATTTACTGGACAAAAGGATCGAGGAAAGCTGACCAAACCCAGGTATGACTGGCAAAAATAAAAATAGACAGAAGCTCTCGCAGAGCAATGCGCTAGAGCGGTTCTGCCAGAAGAAATTGGCGGTGGGGCCTGCTGAGAAGGAGAGTGAGAGTAGCTGGGGAAAAATGGCAGCGGGAGAGTGGGATGAAAGAGGCTCTGAAGAAGAGCAGATCTCCCCTGACTCAGAGGAAGAGGGAATGGAGGGGACGCTGCTGACTCAGATGAAGAAGGAGCTTAAAAAAGAGATGAGGGAAATCTAGTGTCCAATAGAGGCAGGGAACAAAAAGATAGAGGGTATAACAAAAAGAATTGAGGCCTCTGAGGAGACGATTTCTGCAATCGAGGATCAGGCTTTGGTCTCCCACGAACAGCTTGATAAACCGAAGGGTGAGGTCCTTGCCCTCCAACTGAAAATGGAGGACTTAGAGAACCAGTCCTGCAGAGCTAACCTCAGGTTCAACGGAATTAAAGAGGGAGAGGGAGCAGGAAGGGTCCATGAGAAAATCAGAGCACTCCTGAAGGAAAACCTCCCCGATGAGGTGCACCTGCACAGTGCTGAGATGGATTGTGCTCACAGGGTGGGTAGACCCAGAAGGAAAGAAAGTGACCCCCTCACCCCATAGTAGTAAAATTTACAAGTTACCAGATGAATGAGGAGATTATAAAAAGAGCCATAGCCAAGCAGAAGCTCTCCTTCCAACAGGCTGCAATAAAAGTCTTCCCTGATTACACAGCTGAGACTCTAAGGAAGTATATGCAGTGGAGCAAGTACTATGGAATTTTAAATGAAAGGAATTTGAATCCAAGGCTTCTCTTCTCTGCAAAAATGATGATCACAGTGAAAGGGATAAAGAAATTATTTGAGAACACCGAAGACTTGGAAATCTTCCTGCAGAGCATGGCACCAGGAGCCACGTTGTAAGAAGAGGAAACTCACGCTGATCTATAGACTATCTTGCAATAAACGTAGCAGGAGACAAGCTCCAATTTGGGAAAAGCCACCAGAAGATCTGCAGGCTGCATAACCAGAAAAAAGGACTGAACTGCTGCTCCAGGAGGGGATGCTTGCTAGTGGAACTCCAGCTGAGTGTATTATTGCCCTCGTCATTTTATTCCTTTCTATTCCTCAGTTAAGGCTGTGATTCAATTGCTCTGGCTTGCATCCTAGAGTTTATATACTATTGTTATTTCAACTATGGGTAGAATGCATGCAGGGGGGAACTTACAGGATCCAATCAAGCAGTTACAGTTGGGTAAAGATAAATAATATAATGTTGAGCAACGTGTTAAAGGGTGGGGAGACACTTAAATTATTATTTGAATCTGGAGCAGAAGCATACAGTTGGCACAGCAGCACAGATAGAAGTAAGTAATTGCTTGCAACTAAATCCCCAGACAGGTCTCTTTAATTTAACTCTAAATTTTGGATGTTTCTGGGGGTCAATTGAACAAAGGCTTTAACAATGGCTTTCTGTTTATTATTTAAATCGCTGTGGACCTAAAAGTTTTATTAGAGGCAAATAAGCAAATTGTAGCTGGGTGCTAGCTCAGTAATCAGATGAAAAAGGCAATTCCACATAGAGACGCAGAGAAATTTGAACTTCATTAATTTGCTTTATTAATTTGGATTTTTAGTAGATTGCATATAGCTAATATAGTAGCACAGCAGCCACTGCTCAACAATCAAACTCTCAGTGAATTTAACAGTGGTAACATGGCAAGGGAGGGATGCTTGTAATTTAATCCCCTGAAGGGTGTTCTTTATCTATGTTTATGATCTGCACACTTCTGGGAGACAATTGGGTAATCATTTACTGTCCACCTTTCAGAACTTTGTGCAGAATCCATGTTAAAGCCAATTCAGCAAATATCAGGGGCACATAAAGGAAGCAATCACTGTTTAATAATTCTAATTCAGCGAACCCAAAGCCAGTAACTTGATAAGTGAGAGATACATGCAGCTGAACCCCTAGATGGGTGTTTACTATTTAAGTTTAAGATATGGATATTGCTGGATGACAACATATCATCCACTTACCGTTTATTGTTTTTAACTAGGACCTGGCTGTAATGGGGGTTATTCCATTAAAGTTAACAAACAAGGTACTTTCATAGAGGGATGAGTGAAAAGTTCTTGGTGGAGTGTCTTTATTGTTGGAAACAGAAGCAACATCCACAGGAGAAGAGAAGCAAAGGCTGCAGCAGACTTAAAGAGGAAGGGAGGAGGGTTGGAGAATCGCCTGCAGCGGGGGGCTTTGAAAAGAACTTCTACAGAATTACTTCGGCATGTTCTGGTATTCTGAAAACAGTGCTTTCAGTTTAGAAGGCAGCAAGTTTAATGATATTGGCTAAAAAAAGTTAAAAAGATAAAAATTTAATAAACTGAAAAGATTTAGGCTGGGGGGGAGGAGGCATTTGGAGGCTTTTGGAAGGGTAGCTTCAAAGACCCCACAGATCCACCAAGGAGACAGGGAATGGTAAGGTCGGGGGGAGCGCTCTATATCCTTGACAATGGGCGTGGGGGGAGGGTAGTAGGGAGGGATGGAGGGAAGGGAAAGAGGGTACTAAAGAAGGTGTAAAGGCAGATATGCAGTTTGAATCAATTGAGACAGGGCAGGACAGCAGAAACAGAGAAGAGAGATATTGGCATGAAGGTACAGATTGGTGGGAAGCAAGTTGAGGGGTGGAGTTGGAGAACCCCTGAATGGCACGAGATGTCCTTTAATAAGATGAGACTGTGCACACAATTTAAAATTAACACAAGAGGCAGATATGGGGGAGATTAAGACAATGCCATTAAATGTAAAAGGGTTTAATACCCCACAGAAAAGGAAACGTGTGAGAGACCTCTTGGATGACGAAGGAGTGGGAATCTTTTTTCTCCAAGAAACTCATTTATTAGCCAAAGATGTTTTCCGATTTTCCACCGTAAATATGGGGCCGATTTTTTTCATCATGCTCTATGAAGAAAAAGACAGGGGTTATAATTGGTTTAGGAAAAAATGTCCCCTTTAAGGCAGACAAAGTCATTAAGGACAAGGAAGGTAGATTTGTTTGTGTCATGGGGAAGCTGGGGGAGGAGCACATTACAGTGGCCAATATCTACGCCCCTAATGATGCTAAAATACCCTTTTTTGAAAAATCTCTTGGTAGAGTAGCAGATAATGCAAAAGGCTGGGTGATACTCCAAGGTGACTTCAATACTACGTTAACTGATGTGAACTTTTCAAGAGATGGGGTGGCTAGACATGAACAAAAGAGAATAGCAGACATGATAGACTCATATGGATGGAGTGACGCCTGGAGATACATAAATGGAATGATAAAAGACTATGCATATTATTCTAGCACCCATAATAGCTACACAAGAATAGATCACGTAATAACAGGGAAGGTGGACTTATATAGGTGCTGGAGAAGTTTCATTCTTCCAGTAGCTTTATCTGACCATAGTGCTGTTGTAACTATTTTTAAAATATCTAGAAGCAATCTGAAGGGGACATTCAGCTGGAAGCTCAGGAGAAACATTTTTAAAAACGAACAAAATAAGGGGGGAATACATGAATATATAGATGAATTTTTTAAATTAAATGTGGGTTCAGTGAGGTCACAGGCAATTCTTTGGGAAACAGCTAAAGCAGTCATAAAGGGAAAATTAATAGCCCTACAAGCCAAATTGATAAAAGATAAAAGACAACAGATAAAAGAGCGGTATGCAATTCTACATAAATTAGAGGCCCAAAATAAAAGCTCACCCTCCCTATCTCTTAGGCAAGAGATAATTATAGCTAGGGAACTGATAAATACGATAGAATTGGAAAAAACACAGGGTCAGCTACAAAGGATAAGGTTCCATTACTATCAAAATAATAATAAGGCAGGGAATCTGGCCAGATTGGTCAAAGCAAAGCAAAGGAAAATGCAAATAACAGCAATTAACAATGGAAGGGGAGAGAGCTGTACAGAGTCTGCTAAAATACAAGAAGCCTTTTTTGAGTTTTATAAAAAAATCTATAGCTCTAACAACCCCCAAGAATCAGAAATTTTAGAATTTCTAGACAGTATTGACCTACCTATCCTGAGCGACGTGCAGAGATCTTTCATAAATACCCGCATTACTGAAAAAGAAGTCTCTGAGGCAATAGAAAACTCCAAAAACAACAAAACTGCAGGACCAGACGGGTTCCCAAATGAATTTTATAAGACCTATAGTAAAACTCTTACTCCACACGTAACCCAGGTATTCAATAATATCCTCACAGAGGGTGTAATGCCAAATAATTTTTATGAGTCAACAATCACCCTGATCCCCAAGCTGGGTAGAGCCCCTGAACAGTGCAGGAATTATAGACCAATCTCGCTCCTCAATGCTGACTACAGACTATTCGCTAAAGTTCTGGCCACAAGGCTGAGAGCGATAATTGGTGAGATTATACATAAGAACCAGACAGGATTCATACCTGGAAGGCAAGGGAAAGATAATATATGGAAAGTGGTGAATATTATCTACACGCTTCAAGATGGGGGTGAATCGGCCATGCTAATATCTGCCAACACAGAGAAGGCCTTTGATTACATTGAGACAAAATGCCTATTTTTAACATTAGAAAAAATGGGATTCGGGGGGAAAATATTGAGTTGGATACAGGCAATATACAAAAAACCACTCTCAAAACTGCTGATAAATTGAAGGCTGACAGAGCCCTTTTCACTGGGAAGAGGCACTAGGCAGGGCTGCTCGTTATCTCCCTTGCTTTTGAACCTGCTTCTAGAGGGTCTGGCCACGGCTATAAGGAGTAATGAAAAAATAGAGGGGGTTAAGATCGGAACTCACACCCATAAACTTTCATTATATGCTGATGATTTGCTGCTTTATATTAAGAACCCCAGTGAATTACTCCCAGCATTACTGATAATTATAGAAAACTTTGGTCAGGTATCGGGGTTACCTATTAATAAGGGTAAGTTGTTTTCCCTGGTGTATGGGAAAGATAAGGCTCAAGTAGAACAGCTAAAAGGAATGTCCCCTTTCCCTATGAATGACATGGGCCTTAAGTATCTAGGGGTCACAATTACAAGGAACACAAAAGACCTGTATTCGGCCAAATATTTGCCACTTCTAAAGAAGTTGAGAGAAGAAATTCTCCCTTGGAAAAAGTTAATGACTTCCTGGCTGGGGAAAATAAATTTGTATAAGATGATAGTATTGCCTAAAATACTGTACAGACTAATGACTCTTCCAATTCAACTTCCCAATTCCTTTTTTGGACACAGTGACCTGTTACTAAAAGATATTGTTTGGAGTGGGACGAAACTCAGAATTAGGTAGTCAACTTTGATGAAAACACAAAATAAGGGAGGACTAAACCTGCCCAACATAAAGCTATATCACACCTCAGCAGCGATGGCTGCAATTTCGGAATGGTACCATGAGGAGGTAGCGCCTGAGTGGGCAGGTGCATGCATTAAAGAACATTATAGTAGACCAAGGGATTATACTGAATAAA
Source organism: Sphenodon punctatus (assembly GCA_003113815.1). Classification (NCBI taxonomy): domain Eukaryota; kingdom Metazoa; phylum Chordata; class Lepidosauria; order Sphenodontia; family Sphenodontidae; genus Sphenodon; species Sphenodon punctatus. Next base: position 33,508 of record QEPC01002588.1, on the reverse strand, counting down.
CACAGAAAGGAGCACCCCTTTGCAGGTACCCGTCTCAAATCTTGGAAAGGAGCTCAAAAAAAATTGAGGACACAGGAGGGAGTCTCTCCTTTTTCTCCAATTGACTCAGTTCTGGCAAGGAGAAAAAACTGGCCCCTGGCTTGAGGGGTGATCTCAGAGAGAGAGGGATCATAACGATGCAGCAACTTTTCTTTTTAGGAAAATTTGCTTCCCCCAAAAGATGGAGGAACTAAAAGGGAAAAAAATAGAAACCCTTCAGTACATGCAACTCAGAGATATAAGCAACAAGCAACCAAATAAAGAAGATTTTGGTAGGGAACCACACAGGCTTGAAAAGATTCTCTTTTAAAAAAATAAAACAGATGGGAGAATGGGTAGAATTTATAAGGAATTAAAGAATCTAACCTATTATAACAGCGATGCATATGTTGGCCAGTGGGGCAAGGACCTAGATATTCAAATAGGGGAGGAAGAGAAAAAAAGAATCTGGCAGCATATGCATAGCTGTGCTGCCTCTTTGGAAGTAAAAGAGATTCAAATAATATTGACAACACATTTCTACATGACCCCAGTACAAATGAAGTATGCAAGTCCTTCTGGGAAAGCTCTTTGTTGGAGAGACTGTGGTGAAGTGGGCAATTACATCCACTGCTGGTGGAGTTGCTGGAAGGCCTAAGAGTTCTGGTTTAAGATCTGGAAGATAACAAATAGGATTGTGGGGATAGTGATACCTTGCAAACCAGAGATTGCCCTGTTGGGGCTATATCCACAAACTAAAAATATGGAAATTAGTCGGAGGGCCTGTCAGACACTCTTCCTAGCAGCACAAAATATCATCGTCAGACACTGGAAATCGGTAGAGGAGTTGCCCTTTGAGGAGTGGTCGAACAGGATTTGGCATTTATATACAATGGAAAAATTATATACAGAACTTCATGGGAAAGGGAATCTTTTTAGAGAAATGTGGACCCCAATTATAAAAGAGTTGGGAGGGAAGAAGCTGGGTAAGGAACTGATATCGAGTCTGTCAGACTCGCAGTGTTAGTCTTATGTCTGAGCATTCAAATCTATAATGTGGTGCTTTTTCACCTTCTAATCCGTCAACATTGCCACTCGAGGAGGAAGAAGGACATACCTCAATCTATCTATCCTGCCCATGAATGTAAAAATGTATTATTAATGAACTGTATTTGTTAAAGACACCGGCTTGCAGTATAACTGTATAGATTCTTTGGGGTTACTGTGCTGCAACTGTGACACCGGTGTAGTTGTACAACTGTTTGACTGCTAATAAAGTTATGGAGAAAATAAATAAATAAATAAAAACAAATAGCTACTTAAGCATAGGAATTGTCTGATTTTCATTGGGGCTCTGCTGATTGAAAAAGTTGGATTGTTGTGGGGGGGTTGCTTTTGTTTTTTTGCCTATGCCTGGTGCAAAGAATTAGGAGTCTCTCAGGCCACTCCTGGCAATGCCTGCAAATCCTCTGAAGAATGGTGGGAAATATTATTATAGATGCTGGATTTAAAGCAGTAGAATAAGTTGCTGGGTTGTAGAACATGTTCTTTAGGCTAGTACTCTTTCAGATTTTTAAAGCATAACATTTCATCTGACTGGACTCTTATTCTGTTTACTGTAATAATACTTCTTCCTCCTTCCAGTTTCATTTTTTTCTAAGGTAGCTAATGACTTAGGTTACAAACATAATGGACTAAATGCATACCAAATGTAACCTCATTAAAATCAATGGAGATGCACAAGGGAAACTACTAGTCATTTCTATAAGCCTTTTTTATTCTACAAGAACTGTATGATATATATGTACTCAAGTCTCCATTTTCCAGGAGGTTCTTGATAGCATCGGTTTCCTTGACCCTTTTCAATCTGGGTTCTGCCACAGCTATGGTACTGAGATGGCGTTGGTGGCTTTGGCTGACGATCTCCGCTGGGAGATGGATGCAGGACAGTCGACATTTCTGGTCCTGCTAGATCTTTCAGCCACTTTAGAGGGTAGGATTAGGATAACCTATATGTGATGAGTAATTAATTATGATTTTTATTGGGTACTGAAAACTCAGTAATTTAGGTATGCTTTGGAAAACATCAATGTCAATATTTATTTCTAAGGATATCCATATTTATTTCTAAGGATATCCATCACACCTCTGGGGAGTGCAACACCTGGGGCCACCACCCTCTCCAGAACTTACAAAAATTCCAGTGCCTGCAGGTGGCAGCCTGCAGCAGCTGGCAAAGGCCCGTGATAACCATGTAAACCATTTGTGGGCTTGTTTGGGGGCAGGAGTCTGGAGAGTGTTGTTTGTTTTTTAAAGGTTGTTTTAAATTGGTGGGATGTGGAGGGGGAGCTATGTGGAAAGGGAGGGTTGGTAGGGGGTGCCTTGGACCCTCTGTGAGAGGGGAGTATGGGGGGAAGGGTGTGGGGGAAGTATGGGAGTTGGTTGTGCCTTGACCCCCCCCCAGTGAATGGAGGGGTACGGATTTGGGGAATCGAGAGGAGGGAGGGGGAAGAGGAGAGGTGGGATTGCCCTGGACCCCCTGTGAGAGGGCAGTACTGGATGGGGGGAAAGGGGTGGAGGAGTTTTGTCAGCTGGGGGAAGTACCCATCCCTTGGCGATCAATCGGCGATTGAAATTCAGGTGCTGGAGGAAGTACCCTGTTTGGAGGGGGTTGGGAGGGGGCAGCTATTGGGGTCATGTTGGGCATGGGGAGGTATGGCAGGGGGGAGGATAGATCATCTGGATTGTCAGGAGAGACACTTCATCAGTGGAGGCTCCCCCTAGAGGGAGTTCGGGGCAGTGCCCCCCCAAAGCACTGTGGGGGTCACCAGCGCCGAAACTGGTTTGTTTTTTTAAAAAAAAAAACGCTGCCGTTTATGACAGCTACAGCTGGCTCTGAGCTGCTTCAGAGGCTGCTGTAGCTGTCACTGTGTTCTTCTCCCTTTGGGGACCCACCCACGCTGGGAGTGGGTCCCTGAAGGGACAAAAAGGCTCAGCTGCTCAGCTGCCCAAAGCGTTTTCCTATGGAAAATGTGATTTGGGCGGCTGAACTCCTCCGTCCACAGCACGCATGGGACGTGCTGTTGTGGGAGGGACAAAGCCTTTCTATTGCGCTCAATGGGTGCAATGGAAGATCTCACCAGGCCAGTTGTGCTGACAGCCCTGTCGAGATAGCTTTACTTGGGGGACTGATAAGGGAGGAAGCGTGCATGCGTGCTTCCTCCCTGCCTCAGTCAGTCCCCCGAGAGTCTCAGTCTCTGCACCAGTTCCCACTGCCACTCCCGCTGCCATTGCTGCTCGCTGCTCAGAGAAGGCGGGGAGGAGGGGAGTGGCAATGGCAGCAGCAGCAGGAACTGGACTGTTTTTGTTTTAAATTGCCCGTGCATCCTGGCTCCACACGCGGGGACACGTGGGCAATTTAAAAATAAAACCAAAAACTAAACTTCCTCCGCCTACGCCTAGCCTGGGAGAACTGCCGAAGGAGGAGAAGGAAGGAGCAGTCAGACTCAGCAGGTAAGACTGACTGATCCCTCCCTCACCCACCCTGTACCCGACCTCCTCCACCCCACTCCACCACCACCCTGAATCCTCCACCTAGGCTGAGCCTGTTCCCCACCCTGCACCCACCCCAACCCTGCATCCCACCCTTAGGCTGTTCCCCCACCCTGCATCCCACCCCTAGACTGTTTCCCCCCCCAGCATTGCACCCCTATGCTGTTTTCCCCCCCCCTGCCTCCCACCCCTAGGCTGTCCCCCCCACAGTCGCCCCCACCCTGCAT
>QEPC01002588.1:16877-29611 GCA_003113815.1 Sphenodon punctatus | reverse complement strand
GAAGTGCACGGGCTGGAGTATGGAGGGCGATAAGTGCAGAGAGGTAGGGGGGAGCAAGGTTGTGAAGAGCTTTATAGGTGAAGACTAGGAGCTTGTGCAGGATTCGTTCAGGAAGGGGAAGCCAGTGAAGGGAAGAGAGGAGGGACTGCACATGGTCGAAGCGACTGGCGAGGTAGTTGACCCTGGCAGGAGAGTTTTGGACAGAGATGAGGGGAGAAATGTGAGACCGGGGAAGGCCAGTGGGAAGGAGGTTACAGTAATCGAGGCGAGAGATGACCAGAGCATGAACAAGAGTTTTGGCAGATGAGACAGAGAGAAAAGGGCGAATCTTAGCAATGTTATGGAGGGAGAAGCGACAGGATTTAGCAACACAGTCAATGTAGGGTTTAAAAGAAAGGGGTGAGTCAAAGATGAAGCCTAGGCTACGGGCTTGGGGGACAGGCAGGATGTTGACTCCATCAATAATTATTGACAGTGACGAAGCAGAGAAAGGATGAGGGGGGAAGATAAGGAGTTCAGTTTTAGTCTTCTGTTGATCTTGTTAGATCTTTTGGTGGCCTTTGATAGTGTTGATCACAAAGTGTTTGTTGATAGGACAGCGGAACCTGCCGGGAGTGCGAGGGACTGCTCTCATGTGGTTCCATTCTTTTTTGTCAGGGAGGTTGCAGAGAGTGATGATGGGCAATTGGTTGTCGACCTCTTGGGACCTTCTTTGTTGGGGCCCGCAGGGTTCTAGTTTGTCTCCCATCTTGTTCAACGTGTATATGAGGCTGCCGGGAGAGGTCATTCAGAGGTTTGGGGTGAAGTGTTATCAGTTTGTTGACAAAACCCAGCTCTACCATGCTTTTTCATAAGGCCCAGGCCCTGCAGTCTCAGTGCTCACCCAGTGCCTGGCTCCTGTCTGGGTCTGGTTGAGGGCAAGCCGTTTGAAGCTGAATCCAGACAAGGCTGAGGTGATGATGGTTGGCGAGCCTTATGACTTGGAGGGGATTGGAACTCCTGTTATTGATGGAGTCTAGACCCCTCTTGTTAATCAGGTTCACAGCCAGGGAGTGCTTCTGGATCCCTTGTTGTGCCTGGACTGTCAGGCTGCAGTGGTGGTCATAAACACTTTTTACCAGCTCCATATGATGAGGAGGCTGTTGCCTTTTCCTTCTAATTCTGATCTAACCACCATCATCCACATTTTTTATCTCCTCAAGGTTAGATTACTGCAGTGCACTCTACATGGGGCTGCCCTTGATGACTGTTTGGAAGCTTTAGCTGGTGTAGAATGCAGCAGTTCACCTCCTTTATGGGACACAGTGCCAGGAGCACACTACACCAGTGAGCCGAAATCAGCACTAGCTCACTATAACTTTCTGGATACAATTCAAGATGTTGGTTTTGATATTTAAAGCCCTAAACAGTCTGGACAACACATATTTGAAAGATTGCCTGTCCTTCCATGTCCTATTGCGGCTCCTGTGATCCACTGAGAGCAACTTCCTGTAGGTATCTCCTATTAGTCTTGTTCACACAACAAGGGCTCCCAGGGAGGAGTTCTCGGTAGCTTCCCCAGTGCTTTGAAAGTCCCTTCCCCTGGAGGTCAGCTTAAACCCAGGCCTGAGTGCCTTCCAGAGGTGATGTAGGTTTTATTCTGTTAAAAAAAGTCATTTGGCAGGCAGGGATAGGAGACTGAGATGGTTTGGGGGTAGGAGCATGAGGGGGGATGGATTGAGGGTTTAGGGAGAGGGTTGGTGGGTGAGGTTTAGGGTTTATTTTTAATTGTTTTTATGTGTTTATGTTTTATATGTTAATGTATTTTATTCATTTTTGTAAGTTGTACTAGCCTTCAAGGGAAGGGAAGAATAAAAATAGAAAAAAATCATCAATCATCATCATCATCATCATCATCATCATCATCATCATCATCATCATCATCATTCTTGTAAGAATAGCTAAAGACTCAGAGTTAAAATGTTACAGATATACAAATTAAGACCAGAATATCAACTCCTAGGAGATGAGTGTGGTCCAGAGGATGGTATTATGGACTTGGAATTGAGAGTGGAGTGTTTTTAGATGGGAGAGCTTTTGCCCGTATTTTAAAACTGCATCTCAAAACACATGGGAGTCACCCAGCACTGCTATTTCCAATGGCGCCAAGGCAATTTCCATTTCATGGCCTCTCTGCTGCTTTTGATACTGTTGACCACTCACTCTTGCTGGACTCACTTCACTACCTTGGCCTCTGTGGCTCCATTCTCGACTGGTTCTCCTCCTACCTCTCTGACCGCTCCTTCAATGTGTCTCTTTCCAAGTCCATATCCTCCTCCCTTCCAGTCTCGGTTGGTGTTCCCCAAGGCTCTGTTCTTGGCCCTCTCCTCTTCTCTATCTACACCCTGTCCCTAGGTAAATTCATTGCCTCTCATGGCTTCCAATATTACCTCTATGCTGATGACACTCAACTCTGACTCTCTACTCTCCATCTGTTCAAATTCGCCTCACCAGCTGTTTCTCTGATATCTCTACCTGGATGTCTCTATGGGTATTTTCAGACGTGATGGGGCCAGTATTGGCCCTGTCACAAAATCACCTATTGATCCCCCACTGGGATCAAAACGGCACGGTCAACAGATGTGCTGGCTGATCCTGGTGGGGAATCAGGGGAGGGGGTGGGGCTGCGTAGCTCAACATGCGGCCGCACAGCCCCACCCCCCCACACACTCCCTAGGCCGGCCACCCTCTGGGAGACAGGCAGGCACCAAGCCAATGCGGCTGCAGTGCCACCCTGCCCCCCGGCGCATTGGCCACGGCCTGGAATCAGCGGTGGGCACGACCGCTGATTCTGGACTGCAGTCAGGGGACAGACGTGACGTTCCCACGCTCAACCATGGTGGATTCTCTGTGGTTGAGCATGGGAACGTCATGTCTGTTGGCCTGAACACGAGCTTCATGCTGGGTGTTCACCCCTGCCTGGATTTCACCCCCGATGGTCCGGGCAGGACCGCCGTTCACGTGGTCAAAGAGATTCCCACCCGTGATTCACGGGGGTGAACATCTGGCAGGAATCTCTTGTCGGGTCAACAGACGGTACGGTGCCTTGCTCACCATGTAGGCATTCACCGTGGTTGACCATGGGATCATAATGTCTGAAAATACCCAATGTCAACTCAAACTCAACATGGCTAAAACTGAACTCCTTATATCCCCCTCCAATCCATCCTCTCCCTCCTCTCTGTTGATTCTTATCAACAGGGTCACCATCCTTCAAATCCCCCAAGCCTGTAGCTTAGGCTTCATCTTTGACTCACCCCTTTCTTTTAAACCCTATATTGACTCTGGTGTCAAATCCTGTTGCTTCTCCCTCCATAACATTACTAACATTTGCCCTTTTCCCTCTGTCTCAAACCTTGTTCATGCCCTGGTCATCTCTTGCCTTGATTATTGTAACGTCTTTCTCACTGGCATCCCCCACTCTCACTTTTCTCCCATTATCTCCATCCAAAACTCTGCTGCCAGGGTCATCCACCTCGCCCGTTGCTTCAACCACGTGCAGCCTCTCCTTTTCTCTCTTCCCTGGCTCCTCCTTCCTGAACAAATCCTGCACAAGCTCCTAGTCTTCACCTATAAAGCTCTTCACAACCTTGCTCCCCCTACCTCTCTGTGCTAATTTCCCTCCATACTCCAGTCCATGAACTCCGCTTCTCCTCTGTCCCCTACCATACCTCCCCTGCTCCTCTAACACCCTTCGTCCCTTTTCCTTAGGTGCCCCACATGCCTGGAACTCCCTCCCTGCCCACATCTGCCTCGCCCCCTCCCTTCATGCCTTCAAATCCCTCCTCAAGACCCACCTCTTCCGCTCTGCCCTCCCCGACTCCTCGCTCCCTCACCTAACTCCTGCTGCTACCTTCCATCCAGTACAACCTGTTACCTGTGTACTCATATCCTCACCACATGGACCAGCCATCCATCATTCTCGATGTAACCAAACCAAGCATGTGCACCTAGGATCTCGCATCTTCATGAATGTTACACACCTTGTCTCTTCCTCTGTTCCCCTTCCTTCATCTCCCCCACCCCCATGTCTCTCAGATTGTAAGCCATAGGGCACGGACCATGTCTATTCCATTACTTTGCAAAGCGCCAGGTACATTACTGGTGCTATATAAATGATTAATAATAAATAATAATAATACATTAATAATGGAGGAGCATCTAATCCCCACCACCACCACAGGGGTTTCCCCAAGAGGCAATTTTAAAATATTAGAGAAACACTCCCATCTAAAATGCTGTTGACCTCAGTTTGTTATCTTGCACAAACCATTCATGTGAGCCTCAGCTCCTCACCTGTCAATTAGGCCTGGCTAGGGGCAGTGAAGTGGAGTGGTGCCCCAATATTGTATTTGTCTTAAATTCTGTCAGTGAGACTCCCAAGGACTTATCATAACTATGGAGATGGATAATAAAATACATGTGCAAGACTGGATGGGACACTACACAGGGCATCTTGTACAACCACCTGCACCAAGGCAGAATCTATTAAGCTAATACCATTACTGACAAACGTTTTTGCAGGCCTTTTTTAAAAATGTCCAGTGATGGAGTTTCCAAAACAGCACCTGCATACCTTTTTTTCTGTGAAGAGCTCCATAGATTTGGAACTAATCACCTTTGTGAAGGCCCTGGGGTAAGTTATCTGTTCAAAACAAAGTAGAAAAAGAGAGACAGTGTGGTGTGTTCACAATTCTGGGACTGGGAGGGGAGAGTCCCAGTTCAAATCTCACCTTAACCATGAACTCTCTGGGTTTCTTAGGGAAGGTTATTGAGAAGGCTGTGGTTGTGCATCTACAGAGACACCTGGACTCCAACAATATTTTGGAGAAATTCCAGTCCATGTTCAGGCCTTCCCATGGGGTAGAGACAGCACTTGTCAGGGTGCTGAATGATCTTCTGATGATTTAGCTCTAGGACAGCTATCCGTTTTGGTCATGCTGGACCTTATGGCAGCATTCAAAATGATTGACTATGGGTTGCTGCTTCGGTGGCTGAGGGACATTTCTGGTGTGACGAGAGCTGCTGGTCAGTGGTTTCAGTCAAACCTGGAAGGAAGGAGCCAATCGGTGGTGATAAATGGATATGCATCATCTTTGAGGGGCCTGAATTGCGGTGTTCCTCATCGTTCTATTCTTTCGCCCATGTTGTTCAGGGTATACATGCAGCGCTTTAGGGATGTCATGATCAAGCACGGGGTTGAGTATCATCAGTATACTTATGATACACAACTTTACATCTTTTGTCTGGGAGCCTTGCCAACTCTACCTCTGCCTTGGAGGAATGCCTGAATGACATAGTCACCTGGATGCATCAGAGCTACCACACTCTGTCCATGAAAACTCAGGCACTGGATGTGGTGCAGAAATGCTTTTTTCAACTATGACATTTGCATAAGTTATGCCCTTATTTATTCCAGACTGACCTTGTATTGCCACAGTGATCCATGCCCTGGTGACTACGAGGTTTGATGTTTGTAATTCCCTCTTCTACAGGCTACCGGCAGTGCTTATCCGTTGCTTGCAGCTTGTTCAGAATGCAACAGCATGGCTGCTTACTGGCTTAGGCAGCCATGATCATAATATGTCTGTCCTGCATTCCTTGCATTGGCTGACTGTAGAACAATGGATTGAATTTAAGATAGCACTGGTGGTTTTCAGGCCCCTGAATGGTTTAGACCCTGGCCATATTTGAGACCTTCTTCTGGAGCCTCACACTGATGTGTATCTGCGCTCAGGAACAACCTGCTGTTTGGGGGTTCCACCATCATGTCTTAAGATGGTGGGCGATCGGGCGTTTGCTGTGGTGGGCACCTCAGTGTGGAACTCGCTCCCTGCCCCCCAGATGTTCATCTCAGTTCCTCCCTCCATACCTTTAAAGAGCACCTTGAAATGTATTTGTTTTCTAAGTGCTTTTAAGATCCACTGATGGTTCCCTTAATGTATTTTGTCCTTCCTTTATAGATTTTTTAATATTCTTTTAATTACTTGTTTTAAATACATTGTGCTTTTATGTGAAATGTAAAGTGCTCCAAGTCTCATGTGTGTGAGTGGGAGGGAGATGCTATGAAACAAAATTATTTATCAATCATCATCATCATCATCATCTTGGGCCAGATCTTTCAGGATTGTTGTGAGGATGAAGAGTTAGTTGTTAATGTCACAATAAATAAATTTAAAAATTGTAAGCCACCCGGAGCCTAAGGGATAGGTTGGGATAACAAATTTAAATACATAAAATTGTAGGTTTGCTGATTAAAATGATTGTGTTGTGTGCAGTGTGTGAGCAAAATTCTGCTCTGCACAAACCCTGTTGACATGAGGGGCCTCCATGTTGGCACCATAGTTCTCCCATGTCCTTACATTTTTCAAAATCTCAGTCTATGTTTCTGCAAGGCAAACAGTCCATTTAAAGATGGAGAACATGTAAACAGTATGTCATTTATACTGATGCAAGAACAATGGGTGAATATAAACGTGCGGCCGCTACAGCTGCTCCCCCTCCTGGGTGTGTATGGAAGATGATGGCTGCCACCTTTAGGACTGGGTTGGGGCACAGAACATGTTTGCCCAACTGGGCTGACCAGCCGATGAGACTTACCCTGTCCCACTCCTGGCGGGGGAATAAAACAAACTTGTGCTGCCCCTGGCACACCCCCAGCATGCAGCACCCCACCATGCCCACCATGACAGGCAGCAATGGCAGCCAATCATGGGCAGCCATGGCATCCCTCAATCCCCAATGGGGATAGAGCCAAAAACAGACCCACTGGCCCACTATGGCCCACCTAGGTAGCACTTGGCCCAGGCTGTGAACCCAGGATCTTCCAAGGGACCAATTCTAGGCCAGCCAGAGACTTGGGTCAGGGCATCAGCAGGTCCACTGCTGGCGGTCCAGAAATTGATGTGATGGTGAGTATCTGGCCCTAGCAGGCCATAGCAAGCCCATGCCACATTTCACCCAGATGTTTGGTGGTGGAGGGGGACTGACGGGAGATATATCCTCGCACCCTCAGGAGCGGAGGGGTCCCTGCTCTTCCCCAAGGTCCAAGACACGCAACACAGCATAAAACAGCCCTCAGGATTGTATATGGGCAGTCTCTCCAAGGGAGAGAGGAACCCTAGATTATCACAGGGTGGAGAGGGCAGGGTTCTCAGCAAAGGAGAGGGGGAAACCAGGGATGGCAGGGATGTACTACTTACAAGCTCTCTGGGACCATCACCAGCTGGGCACTGAGGGTGTGAAGGAGAAAGGCCCAGGATCCACAGGTGCGGAACAGTCAGGGAGGGCCTCCATGGGTAATCGCACGCACCACCCTTGCACTCTAGCACAAGTGAGGGAGTGTGAAGGGGGGGCAGGCACTTGCACACTCATACTCCTAGCCTCTCTCACACTCACACACACACACACACACACACACACTATACAACACTACTCCATATACCAAGTTCACAGGTTCAGAAATCAGACTATCAAGATGGGGCCAGATTCTCTCAACGATTATCAGTGTGGAACTGAGTGCCCCACTGGTAGTTTTATGCATTTTCCATGAGGGCCTCAGGTGATGTGACTCATGTCCCTGCCCCCTGGCCCTGCCCCCACCCCGCTCATGGCAGGGCGGCTTTCTCGTTCTCCAGAGTCGCGGTTCTGGAGCTGCGTACTGCACCGCAACTGCATGTGTGGTTGCCTGGCAATGTGGGTGGCTTGTGTTGCAGTGTCCCCTGACCCCTGCACCTCTGGGCCATGCCCCTCTGGCCATGTGCTATGATGACGCCGACCCTTGTGTTGCCCAGCAACCAAGGAAGTACCAGAGTGGGGGAGGTCCCAACTGGCCCAAATCGCCTGCCGCCGGCCCCAGAGCCTGACACCAGTGACTTTCCTACCACCAATGGGGGTACTTTTAGTGTCCTTTAAAAATTAAAATACCTTGGCCATGATCCAAAAATCACTTGCTCCTGTGGGCTTTGGTGGGACTACTCTGGATTAAATGGTTTGCGTATTGCAGCCCTTGCTTTAAAGATTCCTAAGCTGGCCCATTATGTACTGCTACACTGGTGACTTTCCAAATGTAACCCTGAAAATATGTGCAAAAGTGCTGATTAGGTTAGGAAAACCAGGCTTAACAATGTAAACAGTTGCAATTATTTTCTCTCCTAATCATGCACCAACTATAGCTATTTTGTGCTATACAGTAATTATTATGGATAACAGGATATTTTAAACCATTACATGTATTGTATCTGTAGGTATATAGTTCTTCTATTTTCTGATTCTTCTGATGGAAACATGATCTCACAACTCTTACTTAAAGCCATGACAATTGCAACAAGTTTGATTTGGTGACAAATATAATAGTGGGGTTTCTGCTGTAAAAATATGCATGCCCACTTAGTAGCCGAAATCCTAGGAGTGCAATAAATCATGAGTAGAATGGTGGTGCATAAGGTGGGCAATTGGCAGATGTAATTCATGCAATTACCTTTCAACAGACTTGCCAGGATAACAAAGAACATAATTGCTTTCGCCAATCTCATTGCTTCACACAAAATACAATACGAAGAAGAATTTATATATATGATATTGTCCTGAAATTTAATTATGGAAGAGTTTTTGCAGAATGAGGCTTCAGGTAAGGGATAAGTATCTGCAAAGGGCAAGCCCCTCCCACTGGGAGTTAAGTTGTGCAGGGACAGGCTTCTGCCCCTTAAGGAAGCTAAAACCTTTGGCCAGTTGTGTAGTGGTAATTTTAAAAGTGCAGGAGCTCTTCATGGGACATGCCCCCTCCACCAAAGACTCCAGGTGGGGAGGGGAACTGCAGGAAAAGTTACAGAACTCTGTTCCCCCATGTTACTGCTCCACTACACCATTGCCTTTTGTCATGTCCCATGAGAGCAGAATTGGGGATGGCTGTTCTTGAACCATCTGTAAATCCAGACTTTTGGGGCACATGGATGAACGTTGTTGGTTTTTATGTATCCCATATTGTTATTGCACTTTTCCTGAAATCAAAGATGCTGATGATACTTTTTGTCAATTTCTGTCATTTACAATTCAAAGGCAGAATGTATAGTTCAAACTTAAGGTACTATGAGTATCAAAAATACTGGAAGTAATGAACAAAGATGTTCCTGAATGGGAACTGACACAAGCATTGAGAAAGTGGTATGTTTTTGCATCACACAGAAGGCAGTGAAAGGTAGGTTACTGAAGGAAACGGCATTAATGGTGAATCATCAATTCAACTCTACTCCCCATCTGGGACTATAAGAAGAGCAAACTCTGGCATCATGCTAGTCTGTACTTAGCCGGGTAGGGTAAGAATGCTGCTTAGGGGGGTGCAGTTTGTATCATTTTAGTTACAAAGATGAATTACGCAGCCCCATTCATTTTCATGATTAATGTTATGAAAATGGATGAATAAGCAAATGATTGTAATTTACTTTCACCTGTTTTCATTTTTTGATTGTTTAATTTATTAAAAATAATAAAAATTAAAACATCACTGCACAAGTGAAAAATTGTTCTACGAATGCACGGGCCTTTTCCAAAATGGCACTGACACTTCCAGCACCATTTTGGAAAAGGGTACACATGCAGAATGGCCTCACATCCATTTATGCATGCACAGTGATTTTAAAAAAAAATCATTTAAAATAAAATACAATACCCCGCTCCCTCCAAAAATGGCAGGATTGTTTATGAAAGCCACTGAAAATGAAGAGGGTTTTGTAAGCAAAAATGAAAATGAATGGTGTGCACAACCCTAATGCTAATCCCGCAGACTGGGAACTTTTGAACAGAAAGAGATGGAACTTGTAAGCAGTACCCTGCAACTAAAGGGATTTTGTATAAGTAGCCCTGCATGATGTGAGCGATGACCCAACATGTCAGAGACTTATGAAGAATGGCCACATTCTCCTAAACCCACCTAATCAGATAGTATGAATACTCTAGCCATGGATACTTCCAGACTTTGCTCTAGCGTGGCACATGAATAATGTGGTTGCACCAAATTATGTGGCAGAACCCACTGAAAACCTACAGCCATGCCTGATTCACCCTCAGGCAAGAGGAGATCAAAGCTGAGGATGGAGAGGAGTTGATGCTGGGAATGCTACTGATGCTGCTCAGCCAGAAGAACAATCTCTTCTCACCAAGCAGCTGGTTGACCACAGCAGAAGAATCCTTCTGGTCAACCGGTAATGACAAGTCTGGACTGTGGGTGGACCTTTTCTCACTCATTGGCTCCACGATAGTCATAACCATGGTTAGATTTGAGGAGCAGTTGTCCCATATACGACATGGCTAATGTGTGAAGGTACTTTAAGTTACAGCTGAACTGTCATAACACAAATTTAGTATGTGATGTTGCTGGTTCAGGGCTATAAACCGGTCTCTTTTCTGCCTAAGTATCCTTTGTCTGATGTATGATCCAGAGGGTCCATTTCTCCCTGCGTGATTCATCTTCAGAGGGCTATATGTGCATGGCCTTTAGCACTTGAGATTTTTATTATGAATCATGTTATATTTCTTGCTGTGTTTTTAAAGTTACAGATCCCTGTCTCATGATTACACAATCTCAGTTTTCAATTATTTTTTTAAAAAAAAAGGTTTTCCATTCTCCCTGATTGCATATAAGAGCTTGAAAATGAAATCAGGGTATAGCCTAAAGGTTCAACAATTTCAAAGAAATGAAAAGAATCCAACATTTTATTATTATTTTTAAATGTCATAATTTAAGTCAATCACATGCCTTTTAGGGAGCAGAGATGAATTGTGATTTAGTTCCTTGGAGATGGTAATGCTATTTATTTATTTATTTATTTAATTGATTTTTATTTATTTATTTCTTGACATTTCTATGCTTCCCCCTCCTGCCCATGGCATCTCGGGGGGCTAACAATACAATAAAACAAAAAAATACATTAAAAACCGACATCAGTTTTAAAATAATTTTTAAAAAACCAACCCTAATCCTACCCTCCAATTCCCCCAAATTCCCCACCCCACCAATCTCCCCCATTTACCCCTCCCGCCCCCCTTCCCTCCAAAAGTCTGGGCGAACAGCCAAGTCTTGCATACCCGCCGAAAGGCGAGCAGACCCGGGGCCAGGCGGGCTTCCTTCGGAAGGGAGTTCCACGTATAGGTGATTGAAGAAAGATTTAGTTAATTCNTTTACTCCCTTCTCGCATCTACAGACCTGATTTCAGATTAGTTATGGTAACAGAGGGTTATGCAGTAATGTGGTAATGTAGTAAACTGGTGAACTGTTGCTGTGTTATGCAGTTATTCAGTTTGGCTGTTAGCTGTGACGGGATCAGTCTACAGCCAAATAACCACCAGACTATTCAAAATGGTGAATGTTAATCATGGACAATAACTTTACTATTTGGTTTCGCTTTAAATGAAAGGCGGTGACACCTCAATGCATGAGACCTGTCTGTTCTGCTTTAATGGCAGGCATCAGCATTTGCCTTATTTGGAAAATAAGGACTTCAATTTCCTTATTGGTCTTAGTTTCAGGTAACCAATAAAACTGCAGTTGATTGGTCTTCTGCACTAAAGCCCATGGCATAATGTGGGAGAAAAAAAATTGAAAGAAAAGAAAGAAAAGTAAGAAAGGAAGAAAGAAAGAATGGCTTGTGCACTTCCTGGGCAGTCTTGTTCATCTGTCTGTAGACTTTCTGTGTGGTGTGGCTGGCTGTTTGGTTTTGTTTGGTGTGTTTTGGCTGTGTTGGACTGTGTGTTGGTTTGGCTGTGTTGGTTTGGCTGGGTGGTGAGTTGGTGGATGTGTTTTGTTTGGCCGTTTGTGTGGGAGAAAAAAAATTGAAGACAGTGAGGCTTAATAGGAGTTGTAAGGCAGCCAAGGTAGCAGAGCTGGTGGAGGAGGAAGAAGTTTCTGCCCGTTGGACCTTCGGTGGTGGAGGTCGACTCCTCATCAGAGGAGCAAGACCGAGCACAGGAGGTGCTGCCAAGTTTGTAAACTTTTACTTTGAGGACAAGAAGAATACTATCCTTTAGAGTGAGCTCACTGGTGTGCAGGTGGGTGGGTGGTGGGCTGTCAGGCACAAGCAGTGGACATCAGCGGGTGGCAACAGATGTCTGCCACAGAGAGACAGGGTGTGGGGGACTCTTCCAGCAGTCAGGCACGAGCCGAAGGAAGCACCCACACAAACACGTGCCAGCCCATCCCTAGCAAGGATCTCCCATTGGCATCCCTAACACCCCCAAAAAATAAAAAGGGGCAGCCAAGGGACCACATCAGGGCTGATAGCCCATATTGAGAACCTGCATGGCATCGAGGTGGCGTGGCGGGATGTCTCAAGCTCCAGGCACAGGGACTCCAGCGAGGAGGAGCATCACCGGAAGCAAAGAAGGCCCATCAGAAGCGCCACCACCAGAGGTCTTCCCCCTCCAGTTTTGATGAGGAGCCTCCAGCCCCCCCAGAGAAGGAGTCTGCAGTGGCAAGGGCCTTTTGGGCCCAAGTGGAGAAGCCTACCCAGGAGTTTCTGGAGGCCCAGAAAAAATACGCCAACAGGCTAAGGGTTCAAGCCCTTACAATGGAGAACCGGTTGGTGGGTGACAGTTCGGGGACCTGGAGGCACAGCAGTGCAAGGTGGAGGCTAACTCTGAGTACCTCCACTTGGAGGTGGCTGATGTTAAACTCTACCGCCAGTCAGTCTCCAAATGGCAGG
>QEPC01002584.1:2677772-2689863 GCA_003113815.1 Sphenodon punctatus | reverse complement strand
GTTAGTGATTTAGTTTTAGTGTTTGTAGGAGTAGGCCTGTATACTTATTAGATAATCCATTTAGTTCATAGCATTTAGAATAGTTAATAGCAGTTAGATTTAGTGTAGATAGATAGATATAATATTAGATAAAAAAATTAAATAAAAAACCCATATAAAAACAACAACAACAACAAAAAAACATATAAAAGTTTAATAAAACCAAATAAAAAACAAAAAAACCATATAAAAAACAACAAAAATACCCATAACAAAACATTTCCCGAACGGCCGAACCTGAACCCGGTGAACGAACCGAACTGACGAACCGAACGCAGCTGAACCGAACGGCCGAACCCGAACCGTGATCTGTTCGCCCATCCCTAATCATTAGCATTTTAAAAACAAGGTGAATGTCTGGAAGGTAAAAACAATAAGTAGGACAAGAAAAGAGAGGTAACAAACATCTAAAAGCAATGATGGAACATTTTGTTTGTTTGTTTTATTTTATAAATAAATATAATGTCCTAAAATAAATATCTAAAACAAAATAAACCATCAATAAAACAGTGTGCAAAAGAACAAAATCCTCCCATCCCCCCCCCCCCAAAGCCTGGTGGAAGAGCCACGTTTTGCATTGATGTCTGAAGGCAAGGAGATCTGGGCTGAGGCGAATTCACCCCACATCAGGTGGGGTGAAAAGCCGCTGGTTACTGCAAATGTTTGTAATGAGTTGTGAAGCCTGACTATTGAGTCCATTGTTTTGAGTGTCTAATAAAGTTACAAATTTTAGTTCCTGGGCTTGTCTTTAGGTCTTGTACAGGTTTCCTTTCAGGGGGAGGCCTGAGAGATGAGAAACTGAATTGTGTTTCTGTGAGAAGTGGGACCTCACATTTCTCTTTTAGATTTGTCTCTTAAAATTCAGTTGCCACAAAATGGGAACAATCCTAATAAGTGACCCCTCTTTTCTGACTCTTTAGAATAGAATAATGTTCCAACCTTGCAAAATCCACTTTCCCAATCTAAGCAATCAGTTTTTAAAAAAAATAACAATTGACTACTTCTTGTGATCAAGGTACTATACTACCTCTTCCAAACTAACTCCAATTCCCCATTGGTTTCTCTGTAATGCTGAAGATATCCTGCACACAAATCTTGATCTCTTCAATTCTGTGTTTAGTTCTCATCTTTTCTTCAACAAAATATTTGCCAAACTGGATTTAGTATCCACAGATACTACTATAGTTAAGGAATCCTTCTTGAACTTTTAAGATTCCTCTTTGTGGATTACAGTTTCCATTTTCAATTTGAATCAAAATTTGCAAGCATTGTTTAACTGTTCATCTACTCCAAATTTATCTCAAGAAGTATGCACTAAAATTGCAGTTTCATTAGTAGATTTGGATTTTATTTCATCAGAATTTTTCCATGGTAATCTGGATTACTGGGTGTTGCTGCTTTCTCTTTTACTTACCTGGATAGAGCTGGCAATTTTCCAGAGCAGTGGAGGAGTACAATTAAACTCCTCTTTTAAAAATGATGACCATCTAATCCATGTGTTTATTGCCCTATCAGTTTAATTAATGTAATTTCTAAAATTTATGCACAACCATCTTTTGCATAAACATGAAGCCTGGGATAGATCTAATAATAATATTGCTTCAGAGCAAGCATGCTTGAGGGAAGGCTTTTCTACGATCAGAAATGGTTTTATTCTCTCATCTCATTCCTAAACCTATATATTTGAGAGCCAATAAACTTTACATTGCCTTTATTCACCTGAAAGCTGCATTTGATTCTATTGCCAGAGAAAGATTGCAGCGTACATTACAGGTGCTAAAAGTAAATCTGTATATATTTCTTATTAGAGCTCTTTATAATAGCTCAAGCTGGGTTTATTTTGGAAATAATGATAGCCTTGCTGAAGCTTTTCCTAAAGGGGAAAAATAAGAATGTATTCTTGTCCCCTTTCTGTTTAATGTGGTTAGTTTTTAGAGTGACTTATTTCCTTCCACAAACTGGCAATTCTAGTCTACCATTATTGCTCTATGCAGATGACGTGATTTTTATTCTCTCCCACTTCTGTTGGGTTTAAGAGAACCCCAAAGAACCTTGTGGAGTTGCCAATTTGGGGAAGGAAATAATAGTAACTCTTAAAATTAACAATATCCCCCTCATCAGTACAAACATTGAACAGAAAAGGGGCAAGAATACATCCTTTCTTCTACCCTTTAGGAAAACCTTCAGCAAGACTATCGTTATTTCCAAAAGAAACCCTTCCTGAGTTATTTATAAAGAGCTCCAATAAGAAATATTGGATACGGATCTGCTTTTAGGGCATATAATGTATGCGATTCATTCTCTGAATGAGTCATTAGCTATTAATTATCACAATACTAAAATAATGGTCTTTGTCAGACCGAGACCCAACCAAATAGTGTGGAATATATAACCCAGAAAGGATAGATAATTTTAATTTATCATGGCATCTATTTTCCTGCTTTGAGATCTTGGAATAAATCTATTTGTTATGCTGTGGCTACAGACAAGCAAACAATGTATTAATAAAATGGCACCTTTGCAATCCTCCATCCATTGAAGTCAATGGCTCAGCAGCTCCCATTGTCTTCATAATGGATGTCCTTTATTTCAGTATCCCTGAGTTCTGGAGTCTCCCTTATTTAATTTTTTTAAATTTTGACCTGGTAAATCTCATTTCCCTATGTAAAAATCCCCTTTTCATTTACTCTTACCTGCTTTGGCATGCTGGTAATAATTTCCTTTCTCCCATATCTTTTCCCCAAATAATTCTCTCCTACCGCTTGTTTTCCATATTCATAGTCCTTTGCCTGCATGTAGATCTAGAATTTGATATAAATGCTTGAAATGACATGACTTTTCCCGTTATAACACCCTCCCAAATAGGGTGGCCAGATATGCAAATTTTATTAATTTATATTTATAAAATAATTTACTACTCTGCCCCTCCTGCTTCAAGCAGCCCAGGGCGGCTTACAATGTTGAAACACAAAATATATAAAACCAAGAAATACAATAAAAACAGAAGGCACAAAACCAAACCACGCCCCTCCCCATCCCACCCTACACCCCATCTCCCTCACCAAAAGTCAGGTGGAACAGCCAGGCTTTATACATACAGTGGTTGAGAATGCCCTCTCCATAGTGGCCACATGGGGCACCTTGAGAAAGGTGCTCCCAGTGGACCGCAGAGGCCACTCCAGAGCACAGAGAGTGAGGCGGTCCCGCAGGTAAGTTGGGTCAAGGCCGTATAGGGCTTTATAGATCAAAACCAATACCTTGAGTCAGGCCCGGAAGACTATCAGCAGCCAGTGCAGAGTCCGGAGCACCGGTGTCATGTGCTCACAGTGACCCGCCCCCGTAAGGAGACGGGCCACAGCATTCTGCACTAGCTGCAGTCTCCGAACCATCACCATAGGTAACCCCATGTAGAGTGCATTGCAGTAGTCCATTCTCGAGGTAATGAAAGCATGGATGATGGTGGCCAGGTCACTATCTGAAATATACGGCCAGAGTCGTCACACCAGATGTAATTGGCGAAATATACTCCTTGCCACAGCCCCCACCTGGAAATCCAGGCGGAGCTGTGGATCGAGGAGCACGCCCAGACTATGGACCTGGGATACCAGTGGAGGGCGGACCCCCTCAATGATGGGAACCGCCACATCCACTGCCCTTCCTACCACCATCACCTCTGTCTTGTCGGGATTCAACTTCAGTCGGCTTGCCCTCATCCAATCCCCAACAGCCACCAAATATCGGGTAAGCACCGAGACTATCAGGTCTGGGTAGGATGAAAATGAGAGGTAGAGTTGTGTGTCATCAGCATATTGATGACACTGCACCCCATGCGATCTCACGACCTCACCAAGTGGCTGCATTTATTTATTTCTAAATACTTACATCCTGCCCTCTCCTGCACACACTGGCAGCTCACATTGAACAAGAGCGGGGTCAGAATAGAACCTTGTGGGACATCACATGTGAGGTCCCGTGGAGATGAAGAACAATCCCCAAGCACACACTCTGAGTTGTCCCGGCCAGGAAGAAGCGGAACCAGTCAAGGGTGATCCCACCCACTCCAGACAATCCCGCAAGCGAGTCACCAACATCTCATGGTCAACGGTATCAAAAGCAGCTGACAGATCTTACAAAATTAGCAGGGTCGAATGACCCTGATCTAATTCATGGCGAAGGTCGTTGACCAAGGCCAGAAGCGCAGTCTTCAGTCTCTGAACAAAAACCGGACTGAAGGGGATCCAGATAACCAGTGCTGTCTAGATGCCCTTGCAGTTGCTGGGCCACCACCTGCTCAATAACCGTCCCTAAAAAGGGAAAAGTTAGAGACCGTCTGATAACTGGCAAGGGAATCAACATTTAGAGGACACATATGAGAAATACAGGTTGCAGGGCTGCATTGGCTCCAATGCAACCCTGAAACCTGTATTTCTCATGTCTTCTATAATTTGCATATCTGGCCACCCTACTCCCAAAGCATGGGTGTGACAGGGTCACTAAAAGTTCTTGCAGGACCATGCACATGGGGCTGGGGTCTTTGCAAAGGTATGCCCCATGGGAGCTAAATCAAGCTGCTGACCCTTTAAGAGAGCCAAGTAGTAAGGCCAAAAGTAGGTCAGTGGAGTGTGAACATGGGAGTAGGGTGGGGTCGCTGCATAAGCCACTGGAGCTTCCACTATACAACAAGGATCTGCAGAGAGGTGTTCTTGGTTGCTGCCCCAGTATTTATTTATTTATTTTCTGAATTTATACCCTGCCCCTCCTGAGAACAGTTGAGTATTAAGGAACTCTCTTCCCCTGGAGGTCTGTCAGAGCCCGAGCATATTCCGGAAGCGGTGTAAAACCTCTCTTTGGCAAGCATTTGGCAAGCGGGGATAAGGGTCGTGGTGGGTGGGTTTCTGGGATGAGGGGTGGAGATTTTAAGGGATTTGACTGTATTTTCTGTGTTTTTATTACTGTAAGCTGCCCTGAGCCTTCAGGGAAGGACGGGGTATAAATTAGAATACATATATAAAAGGGCTGGGGGGCAGCCAGAGAGTAAGGAACTTGGAACTGGGCTCTCTTCAACCCAAGGCCAGTGCCAGGCTTTATAGGCTTTGGACCAGCCAGAGAAACCCAAGAGCGGAGAGTCGTCTAGGACACAGATGTCCGCCAGGAGGAACAGACATCAAGGGAACTCCCAGGTGGGGACTTTCCTCTCTTATGCCCAGAAGGGGTGTGTACTAAACTTTACAGATAAGGGTCTAGGATCCACATAGAGCTCTGAAACACTCCGGTGGAGCAGGCTGGCTATAAAGAGGAGGTTGGAGGCCAGACCTTCTCAAAGATACTGTCATGAGGTTGGGGCCCTCTCTACCCTTGGAGGCTGTCCCCGACCCAGTTGCTTGTGCCCACGTGGGTTCCCACATGATCAGAAACCCTCACTGCAATCAGGGAGCTTTCGGAGGTCCGCACCCCCAGAAACGCCTCCGCTTGATCTCCCAGCCCAGCCGTAACTCAGAGAACCTTCTCCGGCCACCTATAGCTTGGAAGACTTCACGGTGGGGTGTCTTGTATGAAAAAGGTTCGTCTAGGCTCTCACCTATATAGAGTGCCCCCTTAATGAACCCCCCAAGGCCAAATACACACACAAGCACGCTAGGCTTCATTATAAAACATATATTGAGTACATACAAGTACAAGGCTGTTGATCAGATAGTACAAGTCAAAATAAAACCTAAAGTACACACATTCTAAGATAGACTGAGATTCCCTAACTGTCCCTTACCCCAAGGCTCAGTCCGGATTCATCAGCGTATCTCGTGGCTTTGACGTTCAAGCCGGACACAAGTCTTTTAGAGAATATGAAAGTCTTTAGTTCATCTCCGCAGCAGCTCTCCTGCTGAGCTGTTCTCTCCTTCAAGTCCAAGATGGAAGTGTCCTTAAAGTCTCTAGAGATCCTGTCTCTTCCTCTCCCCTTCGCAGGGGCTTCGGTAACTTCCTGTGTCCTGCTGCTATTAATATTCTAAAGTGGTTGCAGGTTCGATCTGGCTGCGTTACCTTAGCAAAAAACTGCTCACTTTACTTAACAAAAGGTTTCCATCCCCCCACTCTGCCAAACTGGTTTTAGCAAAAGAGGGGTAGGGTTTACAATCTCCTAATATGTATCTTTAGTTGTCCTTGTTGGTAATCATATTTACCCCCAGTACCCCAACCTTTGTGTCTCATTACCCAAAAATGTCTGTGTTGCCCCTTTGTCCCCATGACAGATACCTAGATTACTGTGCATGCAGGTACTTACCCAAGGACTGAGTACCCAAGCACTATAAGTTTTACCCTGATCCTGAATCAAAAGTAAAACCCATGTGGGGACTTTTATATGGACTCTACTGAGGCAAACTGGGGATGTTGCATGTGCTAGGACCTCTGAACTAATTTCCCTACAGGGCCTGATGGGTAGTGCCAGCCACAATGGGAGTAACTTTGGGCTAAAATTTGCCTAGGATGCTGACCCACAAAAACTCTTCCCCATATCTCTAGAATTGCAGGGGGAGGAAATATACAGAGGACATGTCTCCTGCTGTAACTATTCTTGTGCTCCAGCTATTGCTTTCTCATATATACTAACCTTTTATTTGCTCAGTCTCTAGCCCAATATGCATGAGAAGCAGGTGCGGTGTCACCCCCAGGTTGCCAGGGGCATTTCCCCTACTGGCTCCCCGCACCCCAAAACCAAGCTTACTAAGCCTTACTTTGTCCCACGGGGTCCCGGTGCCGTCCACCTGTTTGGGGCCCAGCACAGCTGTGTCGAGCGGCCACTCTGGCGCTCCAAACACGCATCAAGACCGTGCATGCACAAGCGCTCTGCACATGTGCAGTCTTGAAGCGCCGCTGTCCATGCTCCTATTAGTTTGACCAGGTCATGAGGGGGAGGCGGAAGACCTCTTTGACTGCAAGCACAAGGAGGAGGAGACGGTACCTGTAAGGGTCAAAACTTGGCAGAACACGTGTTGGGTGGCTAGGAAATGCCGTTCACCGTGCATTCATAGGAAAGAGAAATACGTTGCCAGGATTGCTTGGGGCAGTATTTCATGGAGCTCTATGGAGAGGCAACTGGCATCAACAGTAATGTTTTATATGGGCTTGGTGCCCTGTGGGTAGGAGGGGGAGCAATGGATGTGTGTGTGTGTGTCTTGTGACGTGTGTGTGTGTGTGTGTCTGTGCTATTGGCCAGTGGAACAGCAACTGCGGGGGGGAGGGGCGGGGAGTGGAGAGTGCTTTGTGTGGGTTTTTTGTGTATTTTATTCAGTGTTTCACTCAACATGGGCTTTTTCTCTCACGTGGTGTGAGAGTGGGGGCTGCCTGGTGCTCCAGAGACCACAGCATATATAAAGGTGACTCCGCACAGGTGCCATTTTATCTCTCTTTCAGTTCTTGAGAGAGAGTTTGCAGTTGGCCAGCCAGCTGGTGGTCAGACTGAATCTTTTTCATTCAAATTATGGATCACTCTTAGATTATATTTATTTATATATAATATGTTGTTAATAATAATCATCTCAAGGAAGCAAGTAAGGTAGTTCCAAGTCAGACCTCCATCATCAAGCCCAGCATCCTGTTCTCCAATGGGGAGGAGACGCTGCCGAGCTCAACCTGCCCTGTCTGGGCTCGGGCCTGCTGGGGACATTGGGGACCCAACTGGGGCTTGGTCTTGGCTTTTCTGGGGGGCCCCAGGGGCTGGAGGACTTGTCTTGGGAGGAGGGGGGAGGTTATAATAAATAGTGATTATTATGGGATCATATCACATATGGTTATTGCATACAGATTGGTTCTGCCCTTTTAGTATATTTTTAGGATATTTTAAATTATTTTTTAAATTGTGAGTCATAGTATGTTTTAATTATGAATTGTAATTGTTGATTGTGGGTGTTGTAAGCCGCCCCGAGCTGCTCTGTGAGCAGGAGGGTGCGGGATAAAATTGAAATAAATAAATAAATAAATAAATATGATTGTGCTGCCAGCTGCCTCAGGACATTAATTCTTAATTTTTAATTGAGTAAAGTTGAACTTGCTGCTGTGTGGTGCACTCTAACTTGAAAGAATAGACTTAAAAACCACAACTACTAGCAGAAGTAGCTTTTCAGCCATTTTCATTAGGTAATGAAATAGTGGTTTCCAAGTGCTAAAAATATCCTATGTTCACACTAGTAATGAACATAGGATATTAAAGGTTATAGCACTGCAGGAACCTTTAATAAAGTAAAGGCTGTTGTTGCAGACTCAGAGATAGATACTACTCCTACTAGTGTGAACAACGTGCGTTTTTCTTTCCCACTTGGAAACCACTATTGCATTTTCCTAATTAAGATTGATGTGTCTTGTGTCTAAGGGTTGGTTGAAGCCAAATATTGAGCTGCTGACCTAGAATATCAAGTAGACTTTCTGAGGTGAACAGCTGAATATTTGGCCTCTAGCTTGGTATGATCTGTGCTAGTTGCAATGCATGCTGCAAGGGATGTACTGCTGGTTTCCCTCCTCTGATCTCTCAAGC
The DNA here is from genome assembly GCA_003113815.1 of Sphenodon punctatus. Lineage (NCBI taxonomy): Eukaryota > Metazoa > Chordata > Lepidosauria > Sphenodontia > Sphenodontidae > Sphenodon > Sphenodon punctatus. The sequence goes on along the minus strand of QEPC01002584.1, from coordinate 2,681,300 downwards.
CCAAAGTATGTGAAAAAAAGAACAGAGGCCATTTTGTGGAGCTGGAGCCCCCACAAAATGGTTTGTTGAAGTCAGTGGTCTTCCCTTTCTTTGCTGTTTTCCAGTCTAAACTGTTTGCTGTCTCTGTGTTGGGTGGGGGGATCTAGGGGCTTTGATGGAAAAGGTTTCCAGTCTTTGTTGCAATACTTTCTGCATTTGAAAATGGCCCTGGCCTGCCCTTTGAAGTCTGGGCATGAGATGTTGCAGGCTTATCTGTGAGCAGGCCATGCCACAGGTTGGTTTACTAATTGGTAATCCTTGCAGGAAGGTTCGTTGTAGCACCTCAGACACCTTTTACATTGCAACAGAACTGTGTGTAGCATGTTTTCTGTTTTGGGACAAGTGGAAGTCCATGCTGCGCATTTCGTGATGTGCAGTGCTAAGGACTTCACATAATACTGTTGGGTCAATTGCCTAAGGATTTCTGGTTTGTTTTGCTTGCTCTGTGCTTGCATGATGCACTGCTGCTTTCCTTCTTCTCCGAAGCATGAGTAGAGAGGCCATTTTGTGAATTTGTGGGTCCACTGGTAATGACTACTCTTGTTTAAAATGGTTCCTTTGCTGTTTCGCTGCTGCCCCCTGCTGGAAAGTAGTTTCTTGTCTCTCTGCTTGTGACTGTGCTTTTGAGAATCTTGCTTGCCGGTTTTGTGGAGAAACAGAAATGCATAGTTTGAATTTGGTTTATTCAGCCCCGCGTGTTTGGTTGCTATACAGGCCTGCAACTGGCCAGACTTTTTTTAAAAGGGCCTGTTTGCTTGGACAGGCATTTGGCTGTCGGGGATAGGGTGTAGCTACTAGGGATGCTGGTCTGGATGGGCCTGGTTTGCTTGCAGTGCAGCCCTGCAACTGGCCAGACTTTTAAAAAAGGGCCTGTTTGCTTGGACAGGCGTTTGGCTGTCTGGGGACTGGGAGCCTACCCTAGAAAACTACAGGCAGCCAAGGAGAGCATGAAAATGAAGAGGGTTCCGGATAATGGTAAGTGATGGCATGGGGATTGGGAGGGTCTTGGACCTCTTCTTTGGGGGAGAGGTCCACAAAGAAGCAAAATTAAAAATGTCATTCAAAATGCAAACATCTAAAGTAATTTGCTTCTTTTTTCTATCCAGTTTGTCTGAGATCTGGCATGATTCCACACCTCGCCTTGCTTTCCTTGTGAACAGAGGAGAAAGTAGGTAGGAGCACGGCAGAAGAGAAGGCTGCAGACAACAAGGAAACCCTTTTCCCCTGTCCCCCACTGAACCCATCTCTTCCCCTTCCTCTTCTCGTGCTCCAAAACCAAACCCTTTCCCTCCTACTTCTCCTCTGTCCTGTCCTTCTCTTCCCTTTCATTCTCTTCTGATTCGGCTTGTCGCAGAACAGGGAGCTAACTCAGTCCTCCCAAGTTCTCCAAGCCAGAAGGAAGGCTTGTCCCAAAGCCTACACCTTCAGAAGACTACAGGTGGCCAAGGATGCCATGAAAATCGAGGGTTCAGGATAAAGGTAGGTGATGGCAACGTGATCTGTTTTTTTTAACCTACTATGGTTAATTTTGACCTGGTGGGAAAGAGAGTGTATGGGACCCCAGTAAGAGGACTCTCTATCACCCGGTGGCAGTGCTTCACGCAGCAGCATTCCCAGCGTTAAGTAATGTGATGTCCATCCAATGTTAACCCTGGGAACTCCTTGCTGCTGGGTTATGCCAGGCCACTGGCCTACCATTGCCCTGGCTCCACCTACCGTTGCCCTGGCTCCGCCCCTAGGCCCGCTGGCAGCAGGTTAAACCCACCTACTGCCCCACCAGCCTCAAAACCCACCAGCCGCCACTGATGAGAAGGCCTCTGTGTGATTCAAAGCTTTTCACTAAGACATAATTGTCCAGTTTAAAGATGTCCTCTGAACAACCTTGTTTCCATCTCTTACGTTTGGACCAAAATGTCAACCACACACTCTCGATTTGCCTACCTAGACAGAGGCTGATTTTATGGGAAAAGTGAACCCAGGATTCACATCCCCAGAAGCTCAAATATTTACTATTTCTGCTAATGTAGTAATATTTATTTATATTTATATTTATTTATTTTAAAATGTTATACCCTGTCCTACCACAGGCAGCCAGGTGTGGCTAACAACATCAATAAAATATAAAATATAATAAAACAGATTAAAACCCAGTAATGGGTTAGCATTAGCAGGCTGTAGTAGTTGCTGGGGGATAAGTGGCTGGAAGTACACAATCATGCACACTTTTAGCTGGTGCAGTTTGTAAACCTAAACAGTTCTGAAAGCAAAGCTCTCAAGAGTGATTACTGAATAACTCTTGCCGTGTTTAGTTTCTGAAGGAAATTAATTATAGACAAATCTGCTGTGGTTAATACATTCACAACATAGGATGGCTGTTTAATTAGATCCAGAATACATTATAGCTAGCTTTGTGGGATATTAGAATGCAGAAGGTGGGCATGCAATACCGAGTAGAAATGCCTTGCTTGTAAAATAAATATTCTCTCTGTAGGAGCCCAAACTATGGTCTGTATTTTTACTTTGGCCAAAAGAGCTATAGTAAAATCAGGCAATTGAGCTGTATGACAAAAACACGTTAAGGCATTGTGTAGTCCAGACCAGGCAGGTATGTATATATATTTATTTAAAAAACCACAAAAAGCAGAAGACCTGTTGATTCATGGCAGCAATGCCTGACTTTGCTTGTCACCATAATAACTGGATACTAGGGTGTGCCATTGTGTTTCCTTCCTAGAAACACTGTTATGGTAAAAACCTTTGGGAAAAATGAGTAGGTAGGTAATTGGGGGAGAGGGGCAGTGATGGAGTAGCTACAAGGCTATAGTGCACCAAACGTGACAAAAAGAAAAAATGGGAAAATACTGGTGACATTTATTTTTATTATTAAAAAAAATCTTGATCAATTATAAAAGGCCGTTGCCTGTCTCCCTATGTTTTGTGGAAGCTGTTGTTTCATATTACTGTTATCAAACATTGGAAAGTCTTATAAATGGGCTCCAGCTATTCTAGTTGTCAAGCCTGATGATGGCAATATGATCTAGAATCAAAACATTGAACTCCACATAGACACTATCATCCAATGTGAGGGTGGTGATTTAATGGAAGAACCTCAGTGCAAATATATTTATTTTTATTTTTAAAAAGAGCCTGCGATTTGTGTCCCTTGTTTGAGACACGCACGCTTTCAGAAATCAGTCTTATCTTGGCCAGGGGCGGCTGGTGGGTTTTTAGTTTGGAGGGGCAGTAAGGCTGTCCGCCCTGCCAGCGGCGAAGCTGCCGGTGGGCTGGCAAGCCGGTGGGCGGAGCCAGGGCAACGGTAGGCAGAGCAAGGACAACGGTAGGCGGAGCCAGGGCATAACCCAGCAGTAAAGAATTCCCAGGGTTAACATCAGATGGAAGAAAACACAGTCTACAATGCACATCAAGCTTAAAATGAATAATGTATAAACCCCAAACACAGGGAAACACTGGCAAAACACTGGCACAACA
>QEPC01002584.1:2645399-2665466 GCA_003113815.1 Sphenodon punctatus | reverse complement strand
AGGGGCAGGGACCGTGTCTATTTTATTACTTTGTAAAGTGCCAGGTACACTGCTGGCGCTATATAAATGTTTGTTAATAATAATAATAATATAATAATACTAATAATAATAAACACTGAGGGAGGGTCAGATTTGGCATTTTTTGGTGCTGACCTCTTATTTGTATCATCATTCTCTTGCTCCTCAGCTCATCTACTTACTCTATTAGTTGTAGTTAATTATGTTTTTATAACTTTTTTCCGATCACGCTTTGCAACACGATGGGTACTCTATAGATGCTTTTTATATTTTGTATGTTGACGTTGTTTCAATTTTGCTCATTTGGTATTATGACCTTTTTGAATGTCTGTGTCTATGCCTTCTACTATTTGTTGGCCATGGCAAGAGCCCATGCCTGAATAAACTACTACTACTATATTCAATATCTGTGGGTCTGTATCCAGCCCTGATGATCTTTTCCGGTTGACCTTATTCAGTTTGCAGACCTGGAATTAAATCTGGGTCAGGGAATATTGGCAGACCTTTTCTAATTCTGCCTTCTACTGAGCTCAGCTTTTTCCTACAGCATTCCCCCTTCTGACTGAGGGCTTCTCCCTCAAATACCCCTTTCCCCCTGTGACTCCGACAGGTCTTAATTGTTAGGTGTGGCCCTATATTCATTATGGTGCCTGCAACTTTTCTAGCCCCAGTGCAAGGCGTTATCCTATGTTTATATGTAGCGCCTGTTCCTTTTCCGTCAATGCCACAATGCCCTGTCATAGACCTGTCTCTATAAACAATGTATTCAGTGCCAGGCACATTACTATCCCTATACAAATAATTATCAATAATATTCGGGTCCCATTGCACAAGGAAGGCTAGAAGGTTGTACAGCAAATAGCAGAACTATTGCTGATTTGAAAAGAAAAATCAGAATCTTAACAGTAGCTACTGTCTCCCTTGTGCAGAGAAGTTCCAAAAATACAGGAGGAAATATATTTAGTGGAGCAGAATGAATTGGCCCCATCAGGAAGTCAGTGGTTTAGACCAGGGATGGGGAGCCTTTTCCCTCCTATGGCCTACTTTTAAAATTAGTGTAAGCTCCATGGCTGAATAAGAATTGGGACAGGGGTGCCTAAGGGGTGTGCTGAAGATGGCGGGGGGGGGGGCGAAGAAGGTGGGGAGGGTCCAGGTCATGGATCCATCCCCTAGAAAGGGTGCATGCTCTTTTTCTACTTCCTTCCCCCAAGCTCACTTTTTCAGTGGTTGAGGATAGGAACTGGATCCACAGACCAGATCCGTAGACTGAATGTTCCCCATCCCTGATGAGTAGGAATGTGCTGCATTAGCCAAACCATCCGTAGAAAACGACCGCCACCCACATTTAGCTCTACATAGCAGAGCTGAGTTTCCACTGGTGGAGAAGGTCAAAGTCACTGAGATCAGGGACAGGAAGAAAAGATGGGATACCTGAAAGGAGGTGGCCTCGATAAGAAGAAGCATTTGGACCTGAGGTTTGGGTTTATTTAATTTAATTAATTAATGTATAATAATACCTCTGTACCACCCCCCTCATGCCAGCTCAGGGTGGTGTACAACATCCATCCATCCATCCATGACACCTATATTGTGGTGCCTTAATACCATTTAAAGCAATACCATTGCTTTAAAAACATTTTCCCCAGGATATACAAGTGTCTCCCTTGCCCTTTTTGTTTATATATTTTTTTTAAATTAAATTTTCCATCTGTGCTTGTCTCCGCTTTCACATGATAAACAAGTGGAGGCAGAAGGTAAATAAACATCCTGTAAAAGCTGTGGCCACTGCCACTGTGTGAGGGTGCCCCTTCCACCTTCACCCCTGGAGCCTATTCCAACCTAGCTGTGCCCCTGCTGAGGAGCCAGCCAGGGTTGCTTACAGACTAGGGTTGCCACCTATGCACGTTTTAAGGAGCACTTATGAAAAATGCATGTTGCAGGGCCACTCCTTAAGCAGTCCTGCCCCCAACTCCTACCCAGCATGTGGAGCTTGTACTAGTACCTGTGGGAGGGGAAAGATTCTCCGCTCCTGCCTTAGGGCAACCAATGAGGATTCGGTGTATGTTTCCAGGAACATGGCTGCTAGTAGCCTGCACTCCCCCTCAGTGGATGCAATCTTCTGCCACTGAAGTCAGTGGATTTTCCTCTATTGACTTTAATGGTGTAGCCTTCGGTGGCTCAGAAGGCAGGGAGCCTGTGCTGGAAGTCCCTGGATTCTACCCTGGTGCGACCTTGCATGAAGTGCTGCTGTTGATTTTGCTTCCTATAGGGTGCAATTCTCATGATTGCAATCTATAGTTTTCATTTTATTTATTTATTCATTTATTCTTCATATTTCTTGGCCACCCCCTCCTGCCACAGCAGCTCAGCGAGGCTCACAACATAGCTAAAGTATATAAAATACAATTTCCCAATAAATAACAAAGATAAAAACAACATGTAACCCAAGGTTGGGATCGGTTTCAGATGGTGTTGCCTGCCGATGTGGAGTCCTTGTTGGGATCTGTTCATGCCACTACTTGTGAGCAAGATCCATGCCCGTCCTGGCTGGTGAAAGCTGGCCAGGAGACGTTACGGCCGTTGCTGGCTGGGGTGGTTAGTGCCTCTTCGGGAGGGCAGGGTGCCTGATTGCCTAAAGGAGGCTGTGGTTAGGCCCCTGCTCAAGAAACCATCTCTTGACGCTGATGCTCCTGCCAGTTATCGGCCTGTCTCTAACTTTCCCTTTTTAGGGAAGGTTATTGAATGGGCCGTGGCACAGCAGCTCCAGGAACATCTGGACCGCACCGGTTTCCTTGATCCCTCCCAGTCTGGGTTTCGGCCTGGGTACGGTACGGAGACGGCCTTGGTTGACGATTTCCTTCTGGCGTTGGACCAGGGTCGTCAGACCTTACTGGTCCTGCTAGACCTTTCGGCTGCGTTCGACACAGTCGATCATGAGGTGTTGGTGACTCACCTGCGGGACCGTGCCGGAATTGGAGGAATGGCACCACAGGGTGTCATTCTGTCCCCCCTCTTGTTTAACATCTATATGCTGCTGTTAGAGGAGATCGTGAGGGGGTTTCAGGGCATGCAGTGTCATCAGTATGCTGATGACACTCAGCTCTACCTCTCCTTTTCCATCGACCCAGGCCATGCAGTCTCCTTATTTTCCCAGTGCNCAATTGAATCCTGACAAGACGGAGGTGATGTTGGTGGGCAAGGGCTTGGGGGACCTGGGGGTGGTTGAATCTCCTCTTGTTGGGGGGGTTCGCCCTCCCATGATCTCTCAAGTGCGGAGTCTGGGTGTGCTCCTCGATTCGTGGCTCAGCCTGGAATCTCAGGTTGTGGTCGTGGTCGTGCGGGGAGTGCGTTTTGGCAGTTACATCTTGTCCGGCAGCTTCGGCCGTATCTCTCAGACTCTGACCTTGCCACTGTCATCCATGCCTTCATCACCTCGAGGCTGGATTACTGCAACGCGCTCTACGTGGGGCTGCCCGAGAAGCTAGTCCGGAGGCTGCAGCTGGTGCAGAATGCTGCAGCCTATCTCCTTACGGGGGCGGGTTGCAGAGAGCACATGACACCAGTGCTCCGGGCTCTGCACTGGCTGCCTATAAAGCACCGGGCCAGGTTCAAGGTGCTGGTTTTAACCTTTAAAGCCCTTCATGGCCTGGACCCTGCTTATCTGCGGGACCACCTCACTCCCCATGTGCCCGTGTGGCCCTTGAGATCGTCTGTGGGAGCCTTTTGGGAGGTTCCCCGGGTGAGGTGGGTGGCCACCGATGTTAGATCTTTTTCGGTGGCTGTCCATGTGCTGTGGAATTCACTTCAGAGGATGCTCGGTTGGCTCCCACTCTCCTGCTGTTTCGGCGTGTATGTAAGACCTGGCTGTTCCATCAGGCTTTTGGTGAGGGGTAGGGGTGCAGTGGGGTGGGGGCTTTCCCACATATTGTATTTTAAAATTGTTTTAAAATTTTTGTATTGTTTTTATTGAGTGTTGTTCGCTGCGCCAGGCTGCCCTGAGGGCAGGAGGGCAGGATATACATTTTAAATAATAAAAAAAGGTGGAACCAATAAAAAAGCCTGATCCTCCCCAGTCCCCCAATCTCATCCGTCCCCCTTGCTGAACACCTTGCGGAACAGCCAGGTTTGACATTGTCTATGGAAAGAGGGGAGGTCTCAGGCCAGGCAGAGCTCCATTGGGAGGGAGTTCCGCAGCCGCAGTGCAGCCACTGAGAAAGCCTCCCTCATCGTTGCCACCTGGGAGATTCCAAGGGAGACGTCATCGGCTGACCACAGGGGCTGATCCAGGACCTGGGGAGTGAGGCAATCCTGCAGGTAGGCAGGGCCCAGGCCAGTTAGGGTTTTATAGGTAAAAACCAACACCTTTAATTGAGCCCAGAAGACTACAGGCAGCCAGTGCAGAGAGCGAAGCACTGGTGTAATGTGCTCGCTGCGACCCGTCCCCATAAGGAGATGGACCGCCGTGTTCTGCACCAGCTGCAACCTCCAGACTGTCATCAAGTGTAGCCCCATGTAGAGCGCATTGTAGTAGTTCAGTCTTGAGGTAATGAAAGCATGGATGATGGTGGCCAGATCCATGTCTGAGACACACGGCTGAAGCCACCGCACCAGATGTAATTGGCAAAATGCCCCCCTTTCCATGGCCGCCACCTGGACATCCAGGCATAGCCATGAGTCAAGGAGCACCCACAGACTACGAACCTGAGGGACCAATGGGGGGCAGGCTCCATCAATGATGGGAGCCGCCACTCCCTCAGCCCCTCCCACCAGCATCACTTCCATCTTGTCAGGATTCAGCTTCAGACGGTTCACCCTCACCCAGTTCCCTACATCCACCAGACACCGGGTAAGCACTGAGACTGCCGGGTCAGGGTTGGTTGAAAAAGAGAAATAAAGTTGGGTGTCATCCGAATATTGATGACACCGCACCCCAAACCCTCGAATGACCTCACCCACTGGCTGCATATATACACGTTGAACAGGAGGGGGGACAAGATAGAACCTTGTGGGACTCCACACGTGAGATCCCGGGGAGAAGATGAACAATCCCCCAGCACCACACGGTGAGTTCTCCCAGCCAGGAAAGAGCGGAACCATTCGAGAACTGTCCCGCCCACCCCAGCTCCCATTGACTTTAATAGATGGAAGATGTACCCATAGGGCGCAGCCAGATGAGCTGTCAGGGCCTGGTCTCTGTGCCACCCTGTGGCGGGTAGTCGGCCCTGCCGCACTGTGGGGCCAGCAGAGAGAGCTGGACACATGAGCAGGGGGAAGGCAGGCGGCTGGAGCTGTTGCTGAGGCTGAAGGCTCTGACCTCTGCAGTGCAGGATCAGGCCCGCTGCCCATATGCAGCTGTTGGGAAGGGGGGAGGTGGAGGAGGGTGCATGATCCTCCCCCTGCCTGACAGCTGATGGGGAAGGGGAGTCCAAGAAGCGCATGCACCCTCTTCCCAGGCTCCCTCTCCCCCCACCCCCGTCAGCTGTCAGGAAGGGGGAGAGGGAGTCTGGGAAAGGTGCAGGCTCCCCATCCCCCCTGCCTGACAGCTGATGGGGGGGGGGCAGAGGAGCTGTGCATGCATCCCTCTCCCCACCCCAACAAATAGTTGATTGGAGGAAGGGTCCCAGAGGAGCTGGCACAGGCACTCCTCTGGCCCCCCTCCCCTGACCAGCTGTTTGTCAGGGTGCGGAGGGGACATGCATGGAGTTCCTCTGGGCTCCCTCTCCCCCCCCTCCCATCAGCCTGGGGGTGGAGGGAGAATTCCATCCCAGCTGTGACATGGCTGCGAGCGACAGGTGCTAGTGTCCATCGCTCATGGTTGGCAGGGTTGCCCCGAGCATGGCGGAGCAAGCGTGCCTGGCCACATGGGCTTGCTCTGACCTGGGCAGATTTACCCCACGTAGGGTAAGGCTGGTCTGCGACGCATCCTTGGGATTTCTCCAAGAACATATCGCAGAGCAAGCAGATGTTTACCCCATTCTGGGGCAAGGTGAACATCTGGCAGCCCCTGGACACAAGAGCCACTTCATCCTTGGCTTGTTTGCCCAGGGATGGACAAATCACCCTGGGCATCTTGTGTGGTTGCACCCATAGATTCCTGTTTCATTCTGGGTTGAAATAGCTGCTTTTCTGTAGCAGGGACTTGGCTTCCACTTCCTACTCCACCTCCGACTCCCTCTGCAGAGTTAAGCATGTGGTTGCCCAGTGACGGATTATTTAAATCCCAGTGATGTGGAACAGCACTAAGGCTCTGTTTATAACAACTATCACCAGCAGCAAATTAGGTTAGGCTGTCTCGGCTTATTCTCTCTGACAGCTTTCTGTTTATTTCACACCAGAGCAGATTTGGCTGGGAGGGTGTAAAGGAAAGCTTGTTTCATTGTCATCTAATTATATGAATAATAAACACGACTAAGTTTGGGCCCTATGCAGCCTGTAAGAGGAAAGTTAATGTGATGGGCTACACTAATTAAAGCTTTCCACCCAGCTGTGTTTTTCCATTTCGGTTTATTTCCTTGCTAATAAGAGAAGCTGAGTCAGGGGCAAGAAAAAAGGGGGAGAGGGAAGTTTTTGCTTCTGGTAAATTCTGGTGAGTTTAGGAAATGTGTGAATAACAGCAGCAAAAAAACCCCAAACAACCAAGCACAAGCAATGAGTAGGATTGTTGCCTCTTATTCTTTATCTTTTGCTATCTCAAAATGTTTTTGTTTTTTGTTTTAATTGCATGCTTGTCTTCCTTCCCTCCTTTGCATCGATCAGTGGTCTAGTGCAGCAGTTCCTAAACTTTCTGGACCAACCGACCACTTGGCAGTGTTTAATTTGCAAAATAAATAGAGCGGTTCAAGCCTCCTGTCTCAAAGGCATAACCCTGTTCATCCCCTCCAGTTCGGCTTTCCTACTCCAGAGACCAGCTCCATATACAATGTTATGTTTCCATACAGGATGGTACTGAAGGTTTCCTTACAGTTCTCACTGCTAAGACCCTAGTCCATGCTTTAGTCTGGATAACATCGGTTTCCTTGACCCTTTTCAGTCTGGGTTCCATCCCGGATCTGGTACTGAGACGGCGTTGGTGGACGATCTCCGCCGGGAGGTGGACGCAGAATGTTCAACGTTTCTGATCCTGCTAGATCTCTCAGCCGCCTTTGACACAGTGGACCATGGGCTGCTGCTGAGATGGCTGCAAGACCTGGAGGGTCTGGACAGGAGTGTCCTTGGGTGGTTTCGCTCATTCCTCTCGGGGAGAAGCCAGCGGGTGGTGCTGGGGGCTGAAACATCAAGCCCCCAGGCCTTGACCTGTGGCATTCTGCAGGGTTCGATTCTGTCTCCGCTGTTATTTAATGTGTATATGCAACCCTTGGGGGAGATCGTGAGAAGGTTCGGGGTGCGATGTCACCAATATGCTGATGATACTCAGCTGTACCTCTCCTTTTCAACTGACCCAGGTCCTGCTGTCTCGTTACTTTCCCAGTGTCTGGAGGCCATGGCGTATTGGATGTGGCAGAGCAGACTGAAGCTCAATCCTGACAAGACGGAAGTGATGGTGGTGGGCAGGGCGAGGGAGGTGCTGGCTCCCCTTGTAGAGGTGGGAGGTCTGTCCTCCTGTAGCCCAGCAGGTTCGGAGTCTGGGAGTGCTTCTGGACTCAGACCTCCATCTGGATCGACAGGTGGAGGCGGTGCCTAAAGCCACCTTCTGCCAGTCGTATCTAGTTCAGAGACTGCGTCCATACATTTCTGGACCCGATCTGATCACCCTCACCCATGCCTTCATCACCTCAAGGCTAGACTACTGCAACATGCTGTACGTGGGGCTTCCCTTGATACTGATCTGGAGGCTGCAGTTAGTGCAGAATGCGGCGGCCCGTCTCCTTATGGGACTGGGTCGGCGGGAGCACATAACGCCTGTGCTCTGCACTCTGCACTGGCTGCCTATAGCGTGCTGAGCCAGATTCAAGGTGCTGGTGTTGGTTTATAAAGCCCTGCACGGTCTGGGCCCCTCATACCTCAGGGACTGCCTCGCCCTCTCCACCTCAGAGCGATCTCTTCAGTCTTCAGGGTGCCTTCTTGGAGGTCCCCCGTGTAAAACGGGGGGCTACAATGGAGAGGGCATTCTCGGTGGCCGGGCCACGGCTTTGGAACGCACTCCCAATGGAAGCCCGCCTGGCCCCAGGTCTGCTGGTTTTCACTGAGCCTGCAAGATCTGGCTGTTTGCCCAGACCTTCAGAGGGGAGGGTGAGGTAGTTCGGGGTACATTTTGGGGTTTTAAGATTTTAATATATTGTTGCATTTTTTTAGTGTTTTTATTGTATTTGAATTAGGGATGGGTGAACAGATCGCGGTTCGGGTTCGTCCGTTCGGTTCGGCTGCATTCGGTTCGGCCGTTCGGTTCGGCAATTCGGTTAGTTCGCCAGGTTCAGGTTCGGCCGTTTGGTTCGGCCATTCGGCTGTTCTGTTCGGCCATTCGGCCGTTCGGTTTGGCCGTTCGGGAAATGTTATGGGTGGTTTTTTTGTTTTTTATATTTTTTTTGGTTTTTTATTGGGTTTTATATGGTTTTCTTTTGTTTTTTATTTGTTTTTTTTGTTTTTATATGGTTTTTTATTTTTTATTTTTTAAATCTAATATTATATCTATCTATCTACACTAAATCTAACTGCTATTAGCTATTCTAAAATCTATGAACTAAATGGATTATCTAATAAGTACACATGCCTACTCCTACAAACACTAAAACTAAATCACTAACGCTATCTCTATCACTAAGTTAGCTCCTACAACTACTATCTGTAACCTCTCTCTCTCTCTCTCTCTCTCTCTCTCTCTCTCTCTCTATGGAATGGGAGGGGGGGGAATCACAAACACAAGATTTCAGTTTAAGGTTTAAGTTTCATTTCAGTACAAAACTGAAATGAAACTTAAAGCAATCTAATAATCCTACTCAACTCCTGCTGTTCAGGAACAGTGACTAGCTCAGAAGGTGTTGGGAAGGGGGGAGGCAGATAGTTTCATTTCTTGCAAGCCTCTCCACCCCTGGTGCCTGGAAGTCTGCTCCTCAGTGACTAGTACTACCCCTCCCTGTCACCTTACAGTGAACCTTTTTTTGCCACCCGAACTCACCTGAACACGATCCAAACTGACCGAATTGTTCGGCCATTCGCTGTTCGGTTCTGTTTGGTATGTTCGGGTTCGGGTTCGCGTTCGGTCATCCGAACAGGCCAAGTTCGGGCCAAACTCCGAACTTCCGAACTGCGTTCACCCATCCCTAATTTGAATGTATCTTTGGTTATTGTACGCTGCCCCGAGATGCCGTAGGCATGAGTGGGGCGGCTAATAAATATAAAGAAATAAATAAAATAAATAAATAGTCATCTCTGGCCTTTGACTACTGCAATCGCCTTCTTACAGGCCTTCCCTGCTCTCACTTTGACCCGATAACTTCTATTCAACACACTCTGCTGCCAAGGTCACCCACCTCGCCCACTCACTGCTTCGATCATGTTCAACCCCTCTTCTCCCTTCACGGTATCCCTTTCCTCTGTTGCATCCAGCACAAACCCCTTGTCTTCACCTTCAAGTAGGGTTGTCACCTGTGGTGGGGTTTTTTTACCTGACACTCCCATAGGCCAAAATGGAACTGTCGGGTAAAGAAATGACCGAAGGTGGCCGTCCTTCAACGCTGTTTGTGGTGTTGCTCATCCCTATCTTTCCACCCTTATTTTCCACTACATTCCCACCTGGAAACATCACTCTTTCTCTGCCATTGCCTTCATGCTTGGAACTCCCTCCTAAAAACCTCCTCTTCCGTCAAGCCGTTCCTTGCTCTTCACCCCCATAGAATGCACCTTTATGCTGCTGCTTATACTGTCTCATCCTTCAGGAGCCCCCTACTCCTTTGTACCTGAGCTAAGCATGTACATCTGCAACTTCTCAGCTTCATTAATTCAGTCCCACCCCTTTCATTGTCCGTTCTAGAATGTAAGCCGCTTGGGCCAGCGACCCATCTTTATAAATAACTTCAGCATCAGGCGCATTGCTGGCACCGTATAATAATAATAAATAACTGGTATGTCTGAAAGATACATTATGAAGGACAATCCTGCATCCATTGAAGTTAGTGGCTCAGCTCCCATTGATTTTAATGAATGGAGGTTTGTGCCCTTACGTTAGTGAACTGAGCAAGCAGAATCGGCCTCTGTGCTTTGAGTAGCACTAGCTAATCAGTTCCAGATGTACTTGCATTAAGGAAATCCAATAGGAAGAGAAGGGGTGTCATTCTATAGAGTTATGAGGGACTTCAAGGCTCCTCTACCCCAATGCAGAATTCTCCATACCCAAATATCTGTACAATGGGGGCTCATGGGGGAGGGGGGTGTTCTTGGTCACTGCCCTGATGTTATGGAACTCCCTTTCCCTGGAAGTTTGTTTGAGACCGGGCCTGAGCATCTCCAGAAGACAGTATAAGACCTTTTCTGTTTGAAAAAGCATTTGGCAGGTGGGGATAGGGGTGGGTTTGTTAGGTGGTTTTGGGGTAGGGTTGTGAGATGGGGTTTGGGTGTGGGAAATTAGGAGGTGGGTTTGGTGGAGAGTTATGGGAGGGTTGGGGGCTTAAGGGTATATTTTTTGTATGAGTTTTAATATTTGTATTGTTTGTGAGCCATCCTGAGCTTTTGGGAACAGCAGCATATACATTTAAATAAATAGCCTGCCCAGAAAAATCTACCAACAAGAAACAGCCTATAATAAAACCTGCTACAAGTAGAGATCGGAAATGACCACAGCACATAGATGTGTGAGATAACCTTATAAAAGAAAAATCTCAAACAAGTGAGTCACACCATGCTTCAGGGGAAAGCAAGAAACTCCTCAGGGTCTACTACTAATTTCTTTAGCGCTCCTAGACATACATAGCACTTTATAGCCACATATTTTCAAAGACACGTCCCTGCCCAGTGGGATTACAATCTAAGATGGACAAGGATGAGGGGAACACGGGGAAAGACAGACACGCACGTATTCCCATTTTACAGATGGGGAACTGAGGCTGAGAGTTTGTAATTTGCCCAAGTCCACCCAGAGAGCTCATGACTAGAACAATATTCAAACTCTGGTTTTCCAAGGCCAAGTCCAGCACCTTATCCAATACACCACACTGGCAGGTCAATTGCAATCTCATGTAGGAGAAAATGCCTTCTTGATCCCAAATATAGTGATCCGTTAGAGGAGTGGGGAACATTTTTCATCCTGGGGGCCACTTTGAAAATTAGTACAAACTCAGAGGGCTGCGTACAAGCTGGGGGTGGGGGTGCTTATGGGGTGTACACGAGAAAAGGAGGGTCCAGTTCATGGATCTGTGCCCTGGATCTATCCCCTATCCTTGTGTGCATGCCCTCATCTTTGCTCCTTAGCTTAGTATTTCAGTAGTTGGAGTTAGGAACTGGATCTAGGAGCCAGATCCAGGAAATAGAAAGGGGCCACACAAAAACTTGACATAGTCTGCATTTGGCCCCTTGGGCCTGAGATTACCCACTCCTGAGTTAGAGTCTAAGCTTGTGTGCAGAACCCACTAGTCAGGCTCCTGACATATAATTATAGGACCCAGGTACCAGAATGTCCCATCTCCAATTGTGGACAACTTTGATGCCTCAGGAAGAAAGGGGTGGGGGTGGAAATATGATGGGGGGATGTGAAAAATAAAATCTTCCTGTAATATCAAATAGATACATTTATGACACAACCTATGAAGAGTTTTCGAACTCTGTTTTTAGAAACTATCAGTTTTCTTGCTCCCACCACTGTTTTTGGGAGCTTCTTCTAATAGATCGGTGCTCTGATGGTTAAAAACCACCTTTAGATTTCCAGCCTAAATTTATTTATCACCAGCTTGTATCCATTTACTCTTGTGCTTATGCTTACCTTTAGTGTGAATATATCTTCCCCTTCCATCGTATTATTTCCCCTAATGTATTTGTACCATTTGATCAAGTTTACCCTCAGCAGCCTTTTCGTTAGGCTAAATTCAAGGTGTTGGTGTTGACCTTTAAAGCCCTAAACGGCCTTGGCCCCACCTACCTGCAGGACCGCCTCACCCTCCAGATCCTGGATCAACTTCTGCGGTCGGCTAGGGGCACCTTCCTTGCGGTCCCCCGAGTTTCCCAGGTGTCGACCATGAGGAGGGCATTCTCTGTGGCTGCACCGCGGCTGTGGAACTCCCTCTCATTGGAGGCCCACCTGGCCGCTGACCTCCCCTCTTCCCGTAGACAGTGTAAAACCTGGCTGTTCCACCGGGCCTTTACCGAGAGAGATGGGATGGGTGGGTTGGGCTAGGGAGGGGTTTTGGTACTGGGCTATTTTAACTTTGGGGTTATTAGTGTTGTTTTTAATGTATTTTATTATGTCTTTTAAAATGTTGTTAGCTGTCCCAAGATGCTTATAGCAGGAGGGGGCGGCATATAAATTTAATAAATAAATAAATAGGCCAAGTTGTTTTTTTAACCTCATCTCGTTAGATAGGTTCTTCATGTCTCTGATCATCCTGGTAGCTCTTCATTGCGCTTGTTCCAGTTTAAGTTAATTCTCCTTGAACATCAGTGACCAACACTGAACACAGTATTCCAGATATGGTCTTACCAGCTCCTTGTACGGAAGCAACAACCGAGGCACAGTTCTAACAACAATCCCCACTCACAATAGTTCTAATGGACCAGGGATGAGCAAATTGTGGTTCAGGAGTCACATGCAGCTTTTGGGCCATTCAGGTGGGGCTCTCGGCCTGGGCCAGTCCAAGGCCCTATGCTGCCTTATTGGCCTTGTGCCTTAGTTCGCTGCCCCCAAGTTCCAGCAGCTAATTCCCAGCTGCTCCTCAGAATCTCAGCAGCTAGGGCCACAGAACACTGACTCCACCAGCCAAGCAGGAAAGGCTCGGCCTGAGAGATGCTTCACGTGCATATCCTGTGGTTCTCGACCATATGAAGATTCTGGTACACGGTTCTTGGAGCTGGGAAATTTGCCCACCCCTATAATATACAGTCTTGCCTGCACCGACGGACTTAGTCTACCAGAAGAAATTCTCTACCACTTAGCCTCCAGAGGAAATTCCTCAATCAATTTGTCCCTTTACTGACAGTAAAAATGTAAGAGGTATTGCCCGTTGAAGAAAATGGAGCAGAAAATGCATAAATCACTTCCATAGATCTACTCTCCCTGCATGAGAGATGACTTTCCTGCTGACTCTGCTTTTTAGAGCAGTGCCGATTTATAACGTGTTGGCAGTCAGTAGTCCCATAAGTAGGGCAGCTGAATCATTTTTTTAAGGCTCTGTCACTGTTGTTAGCTTGGGAGATCTTTGGTTTCTTATTGTGCCATATCTGATTTCTCAATTCTGCAGTGCACAGTTATTAATCTAAGACACAAACTCTTATGGTACGTTTTGTTACTTTTCCAGCATTTTTTCTGTCAGAGCACACAGTACAAGACTGGGGATGCAATCCTCCATCCATTAAAGTCAATGGAAGCTCCGCCATTTATATTTGTGGATGGAGTCCCCCCCAACTTGTGGACATGTGATTGATCAGTGTGTAGCTTCAGATCCTGAGAAAAGAGGAAAAGAACCAGGGCAAGACAGGACCTCCCAAGGATCCAAACCATAGACCTTCTACTCCAGAATTTCTTAGCCTTTTCCATTCTAGTCTTCCCTTGCCTGTGAGTTCCTCCTCCTATTTTGCTAACTTCTGACACCTGGTTTCACTCCTCCTGAAAGTTGTAGGATACGGGCTGGGAACTCATTTTGTAGCATTATAAGAAAAAGATTAAGGATTCAAATCTGGACCTTGTGGTAGGCTAAAGGTGTATACGTTTTCTTTGCAAAATAGCAATAATACATGGCTGGTTGCCTGTGTAGTAGATTCTCTGATATCTATATACTGTCCTTTTGACTGAAGCACCCTTGAACTTCCAATCTTTTCCCTTCCACAGTTCTACCACCAGTGCTATCCAAACAAGTGCCAGTTGCCCCTTTTAATTCAGTCCTGGAGGATAACTTGGTATACTGGTTGCATAAGAAGCTCTAAAAGTGCACTTCCAGTGTGACTCAGTAGATCTGCTTCAGGGCAGCTGTACCAAGAGTTGTGATTTATGTTCCTCCCTCTTCTGCCCATGACATCTTTCTATCAATGGCTTATAACATCTTTGTTAATGATTTGGAGGTGGGAATGGAGAGTATATGCATCAAATTTGCAGATGACCCAAAACTGGGCGGGGTTGCAAACACTTTGCAAGACAAGATTAGAATACAGACTGATCTAGATAAACTAGAGACCTAGGCTGGAAAGAAACAAAATGAGATTTAACAAGGACAAATGCTTAGTATTGCACATAGAAATGAAAAACCAGAAGCACTAAGATAAAATGGAGAATAATTGGCTAGGCAGTAGCTCTGGAGAGAAGGATCTGGGGAGTTATGGTGAATCATAAACAGAATGAGCCAGCAATGCAATGCTGTTGCGAAAAAGGAAAATGCCAGTTTGGGCTGCATTAGCAGGTCCATCCTGGTCCATCCTATCCAAGACGCTTGAGCTGGTGGCATAACTTTATTTAGTGCTGGTGAGACTTTACCTGGAGAATTGTGTCCAGTTTTGGGCAACACACTTCAAGAAGGATGTAGACAAACTGGGGAAGATTCAGCGTAAAGCAACTAAGACGATAAAAGGGACCGGAGGACAAACTGTATGAGAAAAAATTTGAGAAAAGGAGATCTGGGGTGGGGGGAGAGACGTGATAGCAGTTATCGAATACCTAAAAGAATGCCACACAAAATGCTTTTCTTCACTGCTGCAGAAGACCGAAAAACAGGGAATGGGTAGATTTCTGTCTAAAGACTAGAAAAAACTTCATAACGGTGAGAACTTGTTGGGCAATGGAATAAGTTACCCAGGAGGGTTGTGGAATCTCTTTCCTTGCAGGTTTTCAAAATCTGGCTGGACAAGCCTCTGTCTGCGATGCTGTAAACAGGAATATCTTGCCATGGAGCAGGGTGTTGGATTAGATGACCCTTGAGGTAATTTTCAACCCTCAAATTCTATTATTCTAAGCAGGCATTTTTACACACACACAGTTTCCTCCCTTTTCAAGGCCAAAGCAGGTAGGCAGTTACTCATTTTCCGCCACAGATATTATGTGGGTACTCAAAGAGCTACCCCAAAATGCCGGTGATACCCACAAATAATAAATTCCCTACCTCTTTCGGCTCTAGTCTAAAGGTCAAACTTACACAGATCGTTTTAGAGCAATTTGTTCTACTTTCCAGTCTTCATCGCACACAAGTGCTCTTGTTAACCCAATCAGTGGTTTCTGCATGTGCGTTAAAGTATTTCAGCAAAAGGAAAGTAACAAAAATGGTCGTTATGGATGGATATTACTGGAAGCTGGTAGTTGCAGCCTTGTACAAAAGTGGCCCTGGTCAAGTCTTCTTTGGTTTGTTGGTAAGGCACAAACATCTTTTGGCAGCATCTTGGGAAATGGGACATCTCTTTCGAACAATGTGTTGCATCTCACATAGAAAATATGCTTTTGATATCATGGAGGAGATGGTATAATGGCATTCATAAGGTCTCTCTAAAAGCTTGGGCATCCCTCAAGGCAACTGGGAAGGGGTGGCACTTGATTGTGCCCACTGGCATGACTTCCTCCATGAAGGAATTGTGAAAGTTGATTCTGACAAGAATGTCAGATGCAACACGCTTTGCTTTGCTTGCCAATGAGGCAATATTGGCAACAGGCCACTGGCAACTTCCCATGCCTGCACTGCAAAACATGTACCTTTCCTGTATTAATTTTCAAAGTCATTGCACATGCCAGAGATATGCTCAGGAAGTCTTTATTTAAATACAGTGGATAACCATATATAGTTAGGCTATGAAGCGTGGCCACATGAAAAGACTTGGATGACGGGAAACTGTTAAGTGTAAGAGTAGGGAGAAAAAGCATTCAGAGGACTTGGAATGGGTAGGCCATCCAACTCATATAATTTAATGCATGGTAATGATGAATGTTAGGATAATCACATGAGAACGGTACAGCATTAGCTTTCATGAAAGGATATTAAACCTTTGGAATGCCTAGAAATACAAATATCCTGTGAAGATGACACTAGATAAATTTAGAACCAAGGTGGCTACAGTGAAAGAGACACGCTGACAGAGGTCTAATGAAGTAGTGGCTGAGCAGGAAGGGACTTGCCCTAATGCAGATTTGGGGTTTGAAGGCAATCGGAAGGAGTGAGTATTAATAATAATATAATAATTTATTTCTATAGCACCCCCTGCCAAAATTGTGCTGCGAGTGCTTTACAACATTAAAAGTATAATTCTGATTAAATATCAAGGTTTAGTTACTGTAATATTTCTATTGGTTTCTTAAATCATTAAAACACTTGGATGTTACAAATCCTTGTGCCATTTTGAAAGACCAGTGGGTAGTGGTGGATAATTATTTGTATTATGGGATGGTGATGTTTTTATTGATTGTACTGATTCTTTTTTCAATGGCTGTATTGTGTTTTTCTCTTGTAAGCCACCCTGAGCCTCAAGGGGATAAGGCAGGCTATAAATACAAAATCAAATGAAACTGAAATGAAAAGGGACCGTAGTTGATGTGATGATAACATGGAAGCTTCTGTTGTCTGGACATAATTAATTAATTTATTTAAATTTTTATCCTGCCCTTCCCTAAAAGGCTCAGGGCAACTAACAACATATATAAAACATAAAAATCCATGAAAACAATCAAATACAACATCCCAAGCCCCCCAACCATCCTACAGCCCCCCTACAAAACCACCCAATGCCACCTCCCCATGTCCTACTCCAACCCCACTTACAACCCTACCCCAACCTACCCACCAGCCCCCCCCATCCCTGCCTGCCAAATGCCTTTACAAAGAGGAAAAGGTCTTACACCGCCTCCAGAAGATGCTCCGGCTCAAATGAACCTCTGGGGGAAGGGAGTTCCATAGCATCGGAGCAGTAACCGAGATCACCCCCACCCCCTGCCCGATCTGCCAGACAATTAGGACAATTATGTTTCCAAAGACTGTGCTCCTTGGTCTGGTGCAGGACCAAGAGGGAGAGCAAAATGAAAGGAGGAGGAAATATAATTGGTCCCAGTTATCATGAGAATATTATTATTATTATTTATTTATTTGTATAATTCCATCAATACACTGTTGCAGAGTAATAACTGATTCGCAATCAGTAAGGACAAATGCAGCTGAAGGTTTAAAAACAGAACTTTACTTAATCTTTCTCAGGCACAGACCCGTAGTTGCATCTAACTAGTAGTGAGACAAAATGGAGACTGAGACAAAGAGAGAGAAGGGAAGAAGGAGTGGTTACACAAAGGAATCAACAGTAAAACCCCTTCCATGTACATATAAACATAGCAGCGCCATCTGGTGGCTCTATAGTCAATTACTGTTCTTAATACAGCAGGCATTAACTTATGGATGTTGCATATACCAACATACACTTGGTGTTCAACAGTTGTGATTATAGAGACCAATCACCAATCCCTGCTCTGAGAGGCCTGCAATCGAGAATGGACCAGAGGAGGGAAGGGGAGGGCCACATAGGGAGGGGAAGCAGGGATACATCAGTGAAGCTGAGAAGTTGCAGAAGCTCATGCCTAGCTTAGTTACAACAAGGGAGGAGGGGTGGGGGTGGGTACCGAAGGATGACAGCATAAGGAGAAGCATAAAGGAGGTGAGGAGTTAGGGGAGGCCTGATGGAAGAGGTCTGTTTTTAGGAGGGAAATGAGAGTCACAACTGAGGAAGGGAGCACAGCACATGTGATAGGGAGGGAGTTCCAAGCGCAGAGGGCAACCTGGGAGAAGGCGCGAAGTTGCTTTATGGAGCAGGAAGCTGGGGCAGGTGAGGGCGGTAGCAGAGGGGAGCAATGTTCCCGGATGGGAATGTAATGGGAAACCAGAGCAGAAAGACAGGGAGAAGCAATGTAGAGCCTTGAGGAGCTTGTACTGGATGTCAAGGGGGGGAGGGAGGGAGAGAAGAGGCTGAACAGGATCAAAGAGGCAGATGAGGTGGATTATTAATTATTATTATTATTATTATTTTATTATTATAAGTATTTATATAGCACCAGTGATGTACCTGGAGCTTTACAAAAAATAAGATAGACACGGTCCCTACCCGAGAGCTTACAATCTAAAGACAGGGGGAAGGGAGACAGGGAAGGGGGAACAGAGGGATGCGACATTCATGAGGATGCGAGAACTCAGGTACACGTTCTTGGCCTAGTTACAGTAAATTGAGAGTTTGCAGAAAACAGGTGGGGGATAATCCTGGGTGGGGATGATTAGCAGGAGTTCGGAAGGGCAGAGTGGATGGGTGACCTTGGCAGCTAAGTGTGGGACAGATGTGGGAGGGGCAAGGTGAGCATGGTGGAAGGCTGTCGGAGGAAGGATGTCATAGTCAGGGTGACAAAGGAAGAAGTCCTTCCTAAGCACTGTATTCAGGGGCATAGCAATGCTGTATTCAGGGGCATATTGGCCCAGCTGCACCAGGGCCCACAAGCCTGGGCCAATATGCACACTGAAGTGGAGTGCCCCAGCAGTGGACCCATTCTGTGTTCTGCACCAGAGCCCATTCCCACCCACCTACGCCCCTGACCCTGCTCGAGACACCTTAAATACCCTTATTTCTAGCTAGGTTTGAAAATGTAGGAGCCATGTTCAGCTGCAAAACTAGACATAACAGAAAGAGTCCTAGCTTCCTCATTGCCCAGTCACTCCTCTCAAAAGAGAGAGCAGAGCTTTAATGCCTACTCTGTATTACTGAGTTAGGGAGTATGTGAGGGAAGCTTAAAGCAAGATCTTTCCAGTTAAAGGGCATCTGACACCCTAACTTGCCCCTAAAGATGGTGAAAATGTGCTGTCTGTGCAGGACACCTTTTGAAAAATTAGTATCAAGCAGAGCATGCTTTGTTCCTGAGTAGGTCCCTTGATGTTCAATAATGAACACATTCATGTTCACTCTGTGATGTAGTAGCAATCACCTGCTGTATGTTTTAGCATGAAGTGTTCCTATGTTGCAAAATCGCTCACTAAAATATATACTGAGGCTGTAACTGCAGCGTACAATGCTGTCAACAACATTTGAAAAAACAAACAAACCCTCTAATGATTTAAGAAAATGAATGCTGACTCAGAGCAAATGTCAGGACCCACCATCTGAAGCATGAGTGGACAACCAGAAGGGAGTCCAAGATCAGGTTTGGTTTGAGACTTGAGTACAAAGGCTGGGGTCAGGATCCAGAGCAAGTACAACACCAAACAGAGTTCTACCATGTTTGAATGCATAGGGTCCAGGTCAAAGATGGAAGACAAGGCAGAATCCAGATCAGAGACGTAGAAACAAGAGCCAGAGCAGGGCAAGGTCAAACAGGATCAAACAAGAGGCAGAGAGCAAACAACAAGGCAGAATGCAGGAAATCATGTGTTGCTCTGCCCAACCCCTCATATTTTCCAAGGCACCTTATATGAAGGCAGGCAGCCAATCCAGAGCTGAAGAGGTGTGGCAAAGCACCAGATCAGAGTCGAACAGGCAGACACTAGAGCTGCACCGATAGAGTACTTGTAAGGATTTTTGAGGTTCCAAGTACAGGGACCGAGTCCTCGGCTGTCACTTGGAACTTTTTCCAAGGGCTCTGACATTGGAACTATGTCAGTTAAATCCTGACAAGATGGAGGTGATGGTTGTGGGGAAAGCCAGGGGAGTGATGGCCCCCAACATTGATGGAGTCTGTCCTCCCCTGGTATCTCAGGTCCATAGTCTGGAGGTGCTCCTTGATCCGCAGCTCCGCTTGGCTGTCCAGGTGGCAGCTGTGGTGAAGGATGCATTCTGCCAATTACATCTGGTATGTTGGCTTAGGCCTTGGACTCAGACCTGGCCACAATCATCCATGCTTTTATTACCTCAAGATTAGACTACTGTAACACGCTCTACGTGGGGCTACCCTTGGTGATGACCCGGAGACTACAGCTGGTG
>QEPC01002584.1:2623299-2645299 GCA_003113815.1 Sphenodon punctatus | reverse complement strand
CCCAGCTTTTTTTTTTTTTTTTTTTTAAACTTACTGGGTCTGGAGGAAGCCACATATCACTGGAGCCCCTCCGGAGAGTGAGTATCTATCCCTCAGCCCCTGATAGGCCCCCATTCTCTTAGCGCTCCCCCTTCCCTGGCCCCCGCTGGCCTACTGAGCAGGGTCCTAGCGCTGGCCTCCAGCCCTCTTCCCTGTACTTGGCCGAGGACTTTCTGAGTTCCAAAGTTTCGAGGGCCATTTCACAAAAGTTTGGAACTTGGAAAACTGAGTCGAGTACTGTGAAACTCAGGGTTTCCTGGGGAAAACAGAGGACCCAGTTTCAGCACTAGCAGAAACCTGGGCTCAGGGCAAAGCATAGCAGTGTTGGTGTTAACCACTGCCCCAGAGCACCAAGGGTGGCAGTTTGAGTCCTCAGTCCTCACGTTAAGCTTTCCCTACATCGATCTGTATCTGGATTTTCAGAAAGCATTTGATAAGGTCCCTCAGGCTCATGAGAGACTCGTGAGGAAATTAAAGTCATGGAATAGGAGCAGTGTCCTATTGTGGATTGGTAACTGAGTAAAGGATAGGAAACAAAGAGTAGGATTAAATGGCCAGTTTTCACAATGGAGAGAGGTAACTAGTAGAGTGCCCCAAGGATTTGTATTGGGACCAGTGTTTAATGTATTAATTAATGATCTGAAACACATTAAAGTGAGTGAGGTGATCAAATTTGCAGACGACACCAAGTTATTCAAGTTAAAACACAAGTGGACTGTGAAGAATTGAAGGGGGTTCTTACAAGATTGGGTGACTGTTCCGACAGGTTTTTGGTGAGGGAGATGGGTGAGGATGGGCGGTTGGGAGGGGTGAGTGTTTTTTTCAGTTCCACTTTTATGTTCATCATGACATTGTTGATTTTATTTTTCTATTTCTGTTTATATGTATTTGTAATGTGTTTAAATTGCTGTGAGCTGTCCCAAGCTGCCGACAGCAGGAGGGAGCAGGTTAAAAATATGATAAAAATAAAAATAAAATAAATAAATGGCAGATGAAATTTAATGTGGACAAGTGCAAAGTGATGCACATAGGGCAAAACATTCCAGGCTTTATGTACACAATGCTGGGTTCTAAATTAGTAGTTACCACTCTGGAAAAGGACCTTGGAGATCAACGTGGACAATACATTAAAATCCTCAATTCAGCGTCCGGCAGCCATCAAAAAGCAAACAGAATATTAGGAATTATTTGCAAAGGGATAGAGAATAAAACTGAAAATATCATAATGCTACTATATAAATCTATGGTGCAGCTGCACCTTGAATATTGTGTGCAGTTCTGGTTGCCCCATCTCAAAAAAGATATAGTAGAAATACAGAGAAAGGCCACAAAAAATGATAGTATAATAGAAGTTTTATAAACTCATGAGTGGTGTGGAACAAATTAATAGGGAAGGTTATTTATCCTCTCCAATAGTACTAGAACTAGCGAGACACTCCATGAAACGAATGGGTAGCAGATTTAAATCAAATAAAAGAAGGTATCTTTTCACTCAATTATGTTGTGGGATTTGTTGCCAGAAGTTGTGGTCAAGGCCAATAGCTGGGTTTAAGAAAGGGTTGGATAACATTTTGTAGGATAGGTCCATTAGCAGCTATTAGTAAGGTAGGTTTGGGGAATGTAACCGCTTACTGGGAGTGAACAACAGGGAACGGATTTCCCCATTGTGACCTATTGTGGGGGGTACGTCTAAGCGACCGAGATTGGTCACTGGTGAAGACAGGTGCTGGGCTCAATGGACTGTTGGTCTGACCCAGTATGGCACCACTTACTTTCTAATGTTCCAACACTTTCCTGTAAGCATGAGATTGGGTGCGGGGCAAGCCTGTGCTGGCTTTAATGAGACTATTCCAGAGTAAGTGATTTGTGGATCACAGCTTTCACTCCCATTGACTTTCAAAGAAACTTAGGTGCTTAAGTGTCATTTCTGCCTTTGAAAATCTCCTGGGAAAGCTCTGTATTATCCATCCTTGAATCACTAGTGTCTTCCCTCCCATTGAAGCTTCTGAGGCTGCTTGTTTGGAGAAGTTTCCCCTACTAGTGTTAATTATCGTATTATTCGCCCTCAATGTTATGTGACTGCTAAATTACAAACATTTCTGCTTAAGGAAGACAAATGGGGCTGTGAAAAAGATGCTTTAAATGCTGCTCTCATGGAAACCTTAAATGTATAAAACACAGGCCTCCTTGTAAAGGAAACAGTTGGGATGTGAGCCTGAACCATTTGGTGTTGGCAGACTAACTCTTGATGCCAATGCTAATCCCATTTGCTTCAGTGGGACTCCTGCCGGTGCAAAATGGCTAACTCCAGTGTCAGATGGTTTCAGGACCGCACTGCTACTGTACTGAAGATATTTGAAATTAACTTGTTTCTTTGCAGATTGGCAACAACTTCAACATTTGTTCCATTCCAACAATTTGAAGCCTTAAAACTCCAGTAAGCCTTGATGTAGCACTAAAAGCAAAAGCTCTGGGTACTGAGATAAGCGAGTATCTCTAGAATAAACATTCCCTGAAATTTTCCTCTGACACAAGTAAAATAGTGTAGAAAGAGTCTGCTAACTGATCTCCTGATAACCACTTCCTGATTGGTCCATGATTCAAAGGCAACTAGGAGCATTGGACCAAGAACAGCAGGGTCGTTTGTACCAAAAATTTCTAGATTCTGAAGCAAAAAAAGCCAAATTCTGCAAATTTATCATGAGCAGAATAAATATGCACAATTTTCTTAATTATGCACATTTTATTCATGCAGATTTGCTTCCTGGCATGCAATTGTAATGGATTTTTACTAACAAATACAACACAAATCCAGATCCTAAAAAGATCTGATGTGCTGCCTCTCGACAGTTCCCCAGTCCCTTAAAACATAAAATTAACTGCCCCCTCCTCCCAAGTCTTTAAACATAAACTGCCAGTGCCCACAGATTTCTCCCTCCTCTCTCTCCCTTTCTAGGGACCAGGAGCAGGCCTGAAGGAGACAAGGAACAGAGAGGGCAAAAACAGGCTGGTCAGTTTCAGGAAAGGAACGGGAAAGAGAAGTCTTCTGCTGACTTCCTGTAACTGCTGGGTGGCTTTATATCCGGACTGGGAGCCAACCAGGTAGCTTGGAGGGCGTGGCAAGGGTCAAGGGCGCTGGTACCAGGGCATACAGGGTGGATTTGGGCCTGAGTCAAGCAGGTGTGGTGGTAATTGTGCTACAAAGCTGAGATTTGCGCCAGAGCAAATGTTCAAGACCCAGATCCTGACATTTGGGATCCAGGCAGGTTGAGAAGGGCCATAGGATTGGAGGTTTTGGGTTGCATGATGCTGGCATGCAGGCACAACCTGAGCTGCTGCAGCTGTGATGCTATGGCTGACCGCCTCCTGAGGCTCCAATGCAGCAGTAGCAGAGGTCTTTCTCCAGGCACCTGGCACCCCTGCATGCTAGGCCACAGGACAGGAGCCAGGTAGGGCTCTTCAGATGGATTTGCAGGTCATGGGATGAGGCAAAATTTACCCCATCTGAGACAGTAAAATAGCTTGGCAGTTCTCAGTGGGGTGTATATGCAAATGGATAGGAGGCCTATGGCACTCGGTGACCTGTGCTCACTCACAAATCTTCTTTGCATATTTTCTGAGGTTTTCATGTATTAATAACCAAAACCATACAGTAGGTTCATTACCCTGCACAGGCTCTTCCATGACCCACAGAGATGGGAACAAATTGATTTATGTAGGAGAAGATCCTTCATAGCCACCTCTCTCCTTAATTTGCCCGGACCCAATTCCTTACTTGAGGTAAAAAGCACATTTATGTCTCTGGTGGATCAGAAAGAATCAAACCTTCTGTTCTTGTGGTGAGTTCCTATCAACTGAAAAATTGCTGATTGTAATAAGTTGCCATTAAATCTGGCTGTGGTGGAAGCAGAGGAAGTGTTGCCAGAAAATTATTGTTTTTAAAATGCAATTTGTTTCTTCTATCAGCCAAGAAAAAAAAAATAAAGTAAAATAAAATAAAGGATTATGGATTTCCAGGCAAAGAAGGCAAATCTGTCTGCCTTGCAATATTACTCATTTAAAAGCAGGTGGCAGATTTATCGTCTGGTCTGAAGGGAATATAGAAATACCGTTAAATAGATTCCGTGGCTTGTTGACAAGCCCTCGGTAACCAGATTCAATAATATCGAGTATTACATTTGAAATGTATTAGGTATGCATAAGCAGGAGTCTTTTGTTCCTACCATATGCAGAAGACACGATGCTTGAGGGAGGGAGGGAGGGGAGTAAATGATAAATGACAGGGAAACTGTCTGCGCCTAATCCTCTTCAGATTGCATCTGCTACATTTTATTTGTCTTCAGTGAACGTGGTGGTTACAGAAAGTGTTGGATTGAAAGACAGTCTGAAGGTCTCTATTTATCTGGGGAACGGGATAGCGCAGGTGGGGAGAGTGGGAGTGAGTATTTATATATAGTTGGAATGAGCTGCCCTGAACATTTTGAAAAGGGTGGGGTAAAAGTTTGAGTAAATAAGGAACATCCTTGTGGGCAAGACTGTATAGTTCAGCTTCTGTTAGGACTTTGTGATCTTAGGGTAAGGCCAGGGTGTTACTGGTTTGGACAGCTCTAGGGGTAGCTAGGTTGGAATGGGCCCAGGTGCAAGAAATGGATTTGGGGGGCTCCCCGTCACCATCCTCTCTCTTGTCCCTCCTCTTTTCCTTCTCTTCCCACCCCAGCCCCTGCTCCTGACCCCACAGCACCTCTCCTTCCCTCCGCTTGCTGAGCCTGAGCTGTGGAGGCTGCAGCTATGCTGCCTGCCTCATGCTGCCAGTTGCTTGCTCTGTCCTTTGCTGCCCGCTCTGGGAGGGTCTCATGCACGCCACACACTGCAGGTGCTTCCACTCAGTTCGGTCTGCACCCAGCCATGCCGCAACAGGACAGGATTTGTGCCTCTCCCTCCCCCCCGCCCCCGGTTGGGCCCTGGACAAATATCCCGGATAGTGACGCTCCTGAACAGCTGGGATCATATTGCACCCACCCTGCGTTCTCTACATTGGTCGCTTGTAGAACAGTGGATTGAATTTAAGATTTATTTATTTATTTTATTGAAAAAAATTCTACCCCACCCCTCCTGCCACAGGCAGCTCGGGGCGGCTTACAAATTCTAAAACATCTAAAACATCAATTAAAATCACATAAAAGGAGGAAAAGACAAAAAAATCCCACCCCACCATCCCATTACCCATCTCCCCCACCAAATGCCTGGCGGAACAGCCAGGTCTTACATCTTCTCTGAAAGGAGTGGAGGCCCGGGGCCAGTCGAGCCTCTACCGGAAGGGAGTTGCACAGCCATGACGTGACCACCGAAATGCCCTTTCCTGTGTGGCCCCCCGAAGAACTCGGGGGGCCTCGAGCAGGGCACCCCCGGATGACCGCAGGGGCCGATCCAGGACCTGGAGTGAGGCGGTCTCACAGATAGGCAGGGCCCAGGCCGTTTAGGGCTTTTTAGGCCAAAACCAACACCTTGAATCGGGCCCGGAAAACCACCGGCAGCCGAAACAAACGTCCGAAGCCGTCGCACCAGATGTAATTGACGAAAGGATTGTGCTGCTGTTTTTCAGGACCCTGAATGGTATAGGCCCTGGCTATATTCGAGACCTGCTCCTGGGACCTTCCCCTGATGGCTGTCTGTGCTCAGAAACTAGGTGCTGTATGGGAATCTCACCACTGCGTCTTGAGTTGGCAGGTAATTGGGCACCTCAGTGTGGAACTTGCTCCTTCCATTCATCTTGGTTCCTTCAAAAAGCACTTGAAGACTTTTTTATTCTCCAGATGCCTTTACAAGATCCACTTCTGGTTCCCCTTAATGTATTTTTCCTCCCCCTTTTAAACTGTTTGAAAGTGGATTTTAGGTTGCTTTATTGTATTAATTTTGTGAAGTGCTCCAAGTACCAGTTGGATGGGGGTGGAGTGTGGGATGTGCTATACTAATAATAATAATAATAATTAATAATAATTAATAATTATTATTATTTCATGTTCAGAGTGCTTTACAATCCTTGTCTCATTCTCCTTCACAACAGCCCTGTGAGGTAGGTCATGATTACTGGAGCCTCGGTCTCCTTTCAATTCCCCTGCAGCTCCAGAAGAGAACAAAGTCAAACTGCACCAGATCTATACCTGCTGAGAGCATGTTCTCCAGTGATCTGGTGGGTTGGGAAATGGGACTTATAGTTGTGATGACTATGGTCACGATCCACAAACCACCCAAACATCTGATAACCACCCAGATAGTCCTAATAAGAAGGAACCAGGAAGCCAAGCGTCTTCAAGAGCAAGACCTTTGAACCTTAAGTAGTTTTTAAAATTGATTGGAAAGCTTCCTCTTGAATAAAACCAAAGACAGAGTGTGGTTGCTGTGTTGTCCCAAATGACAAAGAGACAAAGTGGTTCGAATGATATCTTTTGTTGGACCAACTGTTTTTGCTTATTTCCACCAACAACAGTTGGTCCAATAAAATATATCATTCAAACCACTTTGTCTCTCTTGAATAAAACAAACTTTTTTGAACTGATTATAGGGATCGTCCATTTGGAAAGAGAATGTCTCTCAATAATGAGACTAGCTTCCCCAGTAGGCTCTGACGCCTCATGTTTTATCTTCCTTGATCATCTAAATGCCCCTGGAGCAGGCATCCCCCATGTGTTCCTCCTGCTTTCTCTCTTTTCTAGGGTACCCAGGTGGAACTGATTGTTTTTGAAAATGCAGATTTATTTAAATAATTTATAGTCCCACAAGGCTGCATGTGTTCGACACAGAAACGTGCAGCAAACAGCTATCAAAGTAATGTTTCCCTCAAGGTTAGTGGTCACCATTCCATTTAATAACAATGTACTGCAGCTTTGTCATGTCATTTAAAATGAATTAGAGAGGCTGGGAGGGGGAAAAAGATACTAGGAGAAGGATCTCTTTAATTGAACTGTCATACTGTTATTTATCTGGAGAACTATTGGGTTTGCTTTGGTAGGTGACACAGAGAACTGATGGGATGCAAAGCATGGGTAATAGCAAGCAGCAATGCACCCCACGGGCCCCTCAACTCCTGCAGATATCCCCAAGGCTTGGAACAATGTCAGAGCATTTCTCTAGATAGGCGTCTTCCTATGGTTTATACGGTCATTGTATGGGAATGTTGCCCTAGTTTGCGTTAAAAAAAAAAAGTGACAAAAGTCCATATTGGTTTCTGTGGAGTTTCTGGTCCATCTTCCTTTTCAGATGGTTAGGGCAGTGAGATAGTGTTAGCATGAGTCCCATTCATTTTGATAGGACTTATGCCCATGCTGTTAACATGTGCTACCCCATCAGAGGATCAAGTGCTATAGAAAGTTCTGCTTGGGCTAGGTTTGTTGGAGGGGGCAAGAGCTGTATTGATGGCCTTTGGGTTAATTATGAGAGCTCGCCTTGCCTAGTCCTGCTCCAACCTTGCTTTGCTCTGTCTGGTTCTTGATTCTGGCTCTGGCCTCCTGACTTGGCCCGCTTGGTTCCTGACTTACCTTCACAATTTTCTGACCTCCTGGCTTGCCCCATTTATGTCCATTGGGGCCTCTGACTTTGACTTAGCCCTTCTGGATCTTGTCTCTGCCTCGGTTGTCCGTTCTGTCCCTGCCACCTCCTTAACCTTATTCCTGCCAGTCTCTAAACTGGAACTCTTGTCATTGTGAGTGCGTTGGCTGGCTACACTGTTCTGCTAATGAGATCAGTGTGCTGTAGTGGTTAATGTTGGAGGTTACCCAATACAACCCAGCGCCACCAGCTCACCCCAAAGGGCAGAGACACAGAACCGGACACAAGGGGTATGCCAAAACACTCATTTATTGTCAAAGGCCCAGTGTCACCCGCGGTAGTGACAGGAACCTTAGGAGACTTGTTAGCTCACGAGGGAAGTCTTAGGAAGGATCTAAGACCTGGAGATTATATAGGGTTTTACATAGAAGGAGTGGAAACATAGACTCCACTCATCCAGGATAGAACCAGAAAGATAACAAAGTTGGTCACATACAGCTCTTGTTACAGCTTGCAGATAACACATGTAGTTGATCAGTAAACATCTGTTGTCATTCATGGTTTATGGATATCATGTAGATAAACAAACCTAATCAACTTCTGGCTCCAGGTGTGTTTCACTACTAAATTTATCACCAGGGCAGGAGGAGCTTCTGTCTTTGGATTCTGCTATAACTTGGATTAACCTCTTCTTTGCTGATTCCTGGGTAGAGTTGGGGCCCATGCCTACAGTTAAGAGCTCAGTACTTGGGCCAGGAGGTCAGGGGAGGCCTTAATTCAAGTCTCACCTTAGCCATGAACTCCCTGGGTGACTTTGGGCCAGTCACAGATCTCTCAAACTAACCTACCTCACAGGGTAGTTGTGAGGATTAAGAGTTGAGTTAATTAGTTAACATTACAGTTAAAAAGTTAAAGAATTGCAAGCCAGCCTAAGGGGTAGGGTGGGATTAAAAAAAAAACCCTAAATAAATAATGAAAGTGGGTCCTTTAAACACAAACATGTATATGATTTAGCTGCAACCTAGTTTAAATGATGTAGGATGGATTTAAGGACAAATCTGTCAGCCTGAAACATTTCTGTTCCTATTCTGTACTGCTATTTGGTGTTTTCTTATTATGACTTTAAAAGTTTAAAAGTTACAAACTTGAGCTATGATGCACAGTAAGTGGTTTGTGGTTCTGGAGTAAGCTTTTATAGATGATGGCCTTTGTTGTTTCCATCATCCACCTTGTAGGCATAGCAAGGTTAATAAACACCAGGATGTAATAGTGCCTTTTCCAGAAGGGACTCCTCCAGGGACCCTTGCTCGGGCCCGAAATTTGGGCCTTACTGAAGATGAGGCCTGACAGCCAGGTTCTTCTGAGCAGAGGCCCAACGTGTCTGGTTGCCCTCCTTCCACCTGGAGTGCTGTGGTGTCATGGTGATCAGTAAGGGGTGGAGCTATGTCAGAAAAGAGTTGGCTGATGCATTCCCTGCCCCTCTGGAACATTATGATGTCACAGCATTTTTTAAGGACGAAGGCACCTGCAGCTAGGGAACCTGGTCTGCCCTGGGCCTTGTCAGAACAGTCGACTGTTACCAAGCTTAGATTGGGTTACATGCATAGACTCTCTTTGCCCCTCCCCTTTCTGATGGGACAATGGGTGTTTTTACACATACATTTCTCCTGGATGTTTGCCGTCACATTTTGAGTTTTCTGTGTGTCTAAATCACTCACCCAGATCTTAAACATCTGGGTCTTTGAACTTCTACGTAGAACTTCTCCCAGACCTTTTGTGTGTAAAAAGTTGCCGACACACCAAAGGAGACAGGACACCATCACTGGGATTTCAACGACCGCACTCAATCAGAAATAAGGTGAGGGTTATCGCCTAGCGCGATATGGGTCCAGTACTTGAACTTTAACCACAAACAATAAAACCCCAGGGGTGGTTCCAATGTACCCTCGATGATCACCACAACTGCACATAACGTCCCCCCCTCTCAGTGGCCCCTGCCACAGGTGAGGGGGACCAGATCCTCCCGAACTTGAGTAAGGATGAGGGCACCTGCCGACGGAGGACCATATTTGTCCTTACTGCCCTTGCTTGACGCCCCTCCCAGGGAGGCTGCCCCGCCACTTGCCATACCCTGCTTTCTGGTGAGTGGACCTCCCCACTCTTAAGGAGATGACTCCTACTTATGACCTATCTACCCTATTCTAACCTATAGTACTGGACCCCTGCCACTAAGGGGTTGCCGGGGCTACCCGGATGAGCCCGACCCCCACCTCCCTTCATGACCTTTCCAATATCCAAACCAGCATGCCTTTCAGGGCTCCAAGGTAACGTTTGTTACCCTCAGGTGACAGGTGAACCCCGTCCCGTCTATAAAGCGCAGGGNCCCCGAGCGGCTGAACTCCTAGCACTGCCCAGGGGAGGATCCCGACGCCCTTCTTCCTTCATCACAAAAGGACTCCGAGGCCGATGAGGCCCCGCCCTTCGCTAGTATATGGCCACTGTCAGACCTGGGCACAGTCCCCGACCCGCTCATACAGTTAAGCCAAAGATCATTGGCATGCAGGTCCCACCTGAGTCCGGGGGTAAATGCTGTACGGTGATGAAAAGCTTTGTCATAGCGCAGCCATGCTTTGGTCGGGCCTGCCTTGTATGCCCATTGCACTATGTCAGCGTATTTAAGCAAGTCGGCAAACTGGCCGGGGTAGGCCTGGATCATGACACCCTGGTAAATGGAAAAAGCCACGGTCCAATTCGACCAGTGCCTCGAGGGGTGCTGCACCTGACTTGGGCAAGTGAGCTGGGCATATCGCTGATGAAACTGTTCCACTGATAACCCTGGGTAAAGGGGAAGGGGGAGTGGGCACTGAGACCCCTGTCCCATTTCACCATACCATCTGGGTTCTACCGACCGCCCCTGCCTGGTGAGAGGTGGTTGCTGCTCTGGTGGCCCCCATGGCTGTCTCCATGGCTGCTCCCACCGCCTGGGGGGCTGCCCACCTGCCTGCGATTTTCATCTCCCATGAGAGGGCCCCTGTCTCACCTGGCATATAAACCGCCAGTACTGTTGTCCCTCGCTGCGCCCCCGGCTGCTGGGCAAGGACCTCTATGACACTCTCAATCCTTGCTATCCTCTGACACAGGTCATCGCTGTCCTCCCCCCCCCCCGTGAGTCTGCAGCTGCTGGTACGGCCCCTGCAGAAAGAAAAGGGGGAAGGGACTCCCCCACCCAATCTCACACGGGGCTGGGTCTATTGTCTGTGGCTACCCGGTCGGTGGTGAGGGCCCAACATAGGCAAAGGGGCCCCAGAAATTCCCCAATGCCGGCAAGGTGGCACCCAGCTGCGGGATCCATCCTGCGCCTCCTCCTCCCCCAGCCATCACAGGCGCCGCCGAAAGTGGGGGCTGGGTGGGGGGCTCCACAGGCCCTGATGAACCCCATGGGGGGATTGCTCCCATGCAGCTGCACCCCCCAGCTGTGCCCCTGTGGTTGAGAAATTGGGCTGGGGGCTTACTTACGTGCCCCCCCGGTGCAGGAGCAGAGGAGCTGCAGAGGGCCCGGGCTCCGCGCCGCAGGCATTCCCATGCGGTCCCTGGGTGGGGGTAATTGACCCGGTTCCCACGACCTGGTTGGGAGGTGGGTCGGGAGGGGCTGCAGAGGGGCCAGGCTCTGCCCCGCAGGCATCCCCATGCAGTCCCTGGGGAGGAAATAGTTGACCTGGTTCCCGTGGCCTGGTTGGGGGGTGGGTCGGGGCCCCACAAGAGCTCCCTCAGCAGGGCCTCACACCCATCCAGTCTCTCCCACAAGGGGATCTTGTCCTGCATCTCTGCGCATCCATCCGAGGATGGGGGCACCACTCCTTGACCCGCCGGGCCAGCCAGAGGCTTGCCACCCCCATCCGGCATCTCTGCGCCGGGGGGGGCGTCCATCTTCTCTGTCACTGGCTGCCACTTGTTAGCCACTGTGATGGCACCTTTCTTCCTAACCCTTCTCATCCCATTTGAACTCGCTGCGCGGTCCTCCTACCCCTGCCGTCCCGCACCGACAATCCTGGATGGAAGGGACACCCGGGCACCGCAGCTCCTGCTGCTTCTCAAAGCTCTGGGCCACAAGTGAGGCCGGAGCAGCGCTTCCTAGTCAAAATGCGAGCCCCGCTCCTTGGGTGTGACCTGCGTGCCTGCGCTCAGCCTACCCTGGCTGGCGGGGTCGCCTAGCAACCCCGCTGGGTGTTTGCAAGCTGCCGCTGCCGTGACTGCTTCTTTTCCCACCCTGGGGCCTCTTGCAGCACCGGGCAGGAAAAAACCTCAAACTGCCCTGCCCCCCTGCTAGGCGGATGTAGCAAGGGGCCTTCCGCTGCCCACCCCCTCCCTCCGGAAGAGGGGGGAGGCGGAGGCAATTCTCCTGGTAAACTGCTTTGCTCCAGGCAGCTGTGGTCACTTGGTTTCCATGGCAGCCCCTCATGTCTACAGCTGCAGCTACTTTAGGCTGCCTCAGGGCAGTGTGTGTGTGTGTGTGTGTGAGAGAGAGAGAGCGAGAGAGAAGAATGCATCTGGAACTTACTTGTCGTCTTGTAAACCCAGAAGACTGAAATACCAGCACTTTAAGGTGTGTGTAAAAATGTCCACTGTCCCCTTCCTGGGTGCGATGCCATCCCAATGCTCTCTCTCCCCCACACTCTTTGCTCCCCCCAACCCTGAACATAATTCTGCTGGCACTCCTGGTTGCAAGTCTCTACTCCACAGTGCCTAGCAGGCTGCTAATGATTTTGGGGGACTAGATTTTGCACTTGACTTCCCCAAAAAGTCTAAGATTCCCCTCTGCTTGTTCTGCTTAGAAATTGCTGTTCCCTGCATTTGCCTTTCAAGCTGTTGTCAACTTTGCCTTCTGCACAGATTCCCAAGGTCGATGACTCAGCATTGGGTGCTGTTGCCAGCCAGCCAGGTGCTTTTGCCAAATGCCGAGTCATTCCTTTCCCCTCTAGGCGATGGAGGTCCCATTGTCTCTGCAGACAGCCTGTATTTAAAAGCGCAAAGGTGGGTTTCCAGACAGGCACACTGCAGCATGACTGGGCTCAGACTGCTCTGCTGCTCTTTCGGGGGTCAGAGGTAGGCTCACAACCAAGAGAGGTCATGAATTACCAGACGCTGTTCCCTAGAGAGATGTTCTAGTTTATTAGACGAGGGTGTGGATGACAGGAACATCGTGGCATCCCTAGAGAAAGTGGTTTGGCAGGGCTTTGCATAAAGATGAAAATGGAATTGTGCTCTTGTTTCTTCTCTAGCTTTGCTGATGCACTAAAATAGATTTATGGGCTCCGTTTCCAAAGAGATCCATAAGGCTTGGCTCTTGGGATGCTCTCCAGCCGTTTCAATGGCCCTTTTCACACAAAAACTCTTAACACCAATAAAACGGGTGTTACATTTTATTATACATGTTACAGGGCAACACTGAAGCCCTGCAACAATGACCCTTTTCACACAAGATTTTCACCCAGCAACACTGGGTGGAGGCGTCTGTGTGAACACTGCGGGTGGTGGGTGGGGTGCGTTTGACTGGGTGGAGATGGGTAGAGGTGTCAGTGTGAACACTGCGGGTGGTGGGTGGGGTGCGTTTGACTGGGTGGAGATGGGTAGAGGTGTCAGTGTGAACACTGCGGGTGGTGGGTGGGGTGCGTTTGACTGGGTGGAGATGGGTAGAGGTGTCAGTGTGAACACTGCGGGTGGTGGGTGGGGTGCGTTTGACTGGGTGGAGATGGGTAGAGGTGTCTGTGTGAACACTGCGGGTGGTGGGTGGGGTGCGTTTGACTGGGTGGAGATGGGTAGAGGTGTCAGTGTGAACACTGCGGGTGGTGGGTGGGGTGCGTTTGACTGGGTGGAGATGGGTAGAGGTGTCTGTGTGAACACTGCGGGTGGTGGGTGGGGTGCGTTTGACTGGGTGGAGATGGGTAGAGGTGTCAGTGTGAACACTGCGGGTGGTGGGTGGGGTGCGTTTGACTGGGTGGAGATGGGTAGAGGTGTCTGTGTGAACACCGTGGGTGGTGGGTGGGTGGGGTGCATTTCACTGGGTGGAGATGGGTAGAGGTGTCAGTGTGAACACCGTGGGTGGTGGGTGGGGTGCATTTCGCTGGGTAGAGATGGGTAGAGGTGTCTGTGTGAACACTGCGGGCGGTGGGTGTAGGTGCGTGCTTGCTCCCACGCAACACCCATCTCTACCCACCCACGGACAACCGGCATTGGAGTCCGTTGCTCCGTGGGTGGTGGGTAGAGATGGGTGTTGTACGAGAGCACGCATGCACCTACACCAACTGCCCACGGTGTTCACACAGACGCCTCCACCCATCTCTACCCAGTGAAACTGGGTGTAGGCCTCCCGTCTAAAAAGGGCCCATGCTACAGGGCTGCAGTGTTGCCCTGTGGGTGCCCTGTAACATGTATAATAAAATGTAATACCCATTTTATCGGTGTTAGAGTGTCTGTGTGAAAAGGGCCAATGAGTCATGCAACTGAGTCTCACGGCGATGCTTGCCCTCCTTGCAAGCAGTCCCTTGTCTGATTACTAGGGGTGGGACTACTGGATCATCCGGTATCCGATACTGCTGGTATTGGGTGTATCGGCAGTATCAGATTAAACCCAGTAATCCAGCCCGTTTACCAGATTCCCCGGTACCAGATTTTTTACATTGTGGCCATTCAAATGAATGGCCTCAATGTAAAAAAAACAAACCCCAACCCCCCCCAACACTTTCCCTCCCTGAGTCCAGGCTGCGCGGGTGGAAGGGGGGACACCCCCTACCCACCTTGCCCAGCCTGGATTTAAACAAAAAATAATAATTGTGACCCCTACTGTGGGCTCCGGGCCGCCGCCGGCAACCCAGAGCCAGCCCAGCACCAGCGTCCAGCAGCAGTCAGCAGGTAAGTAAGTACCGGTACTACTGATCCCTGGGGTGGGGGTGGGGTTTAACACCCCACACCCCACCACAGGGATCACCCTACCTCCCACCTAGGGATCGCCTACCTACCTTGAGCTCTGGGCGACAGCGGCGGCGGTGCGACAGCGGCTTCAGTGCTGGCTGTGGCTGTCGCCGGCTTCAGCACACTACTAGGCCTTCCGGGGAACTTCCAGGTTCCCTGGAAGGCCTAGTAGCGTGCTGAAGCCGGCGGCAGCCACAGCCAGCGCTGTAGCCGCCGGAGCGCCAGAGCTCAAGGTAGGTAGGCGATCCCTGGGTGGGAAGTAGGGTGATCCCTGGGGTGGGGTGGGGGTGTTAACCCCACCCCAGGGATCAGTAGTACCGGTACTTACTTACCTTCTGGCTGCTGCTGGATGCTGGTGCTGGGCTGGCTCTGGGTTGCCGGCAGTGGCCCGGAGCCCGCAGTAGGGGTCACAAATTTTTGTTGTTGCTTAAATCCAGGGTGGGTGAGTGGGTGTCGGGTGCGTGTCCCCCCCCTTCCACCCGTGCAGCCTGGACTCGGGGAAGGGGGAGGTTTTTGTTTTTCTCCATTGATTTCAATGGGGACAGTTCCCCATTGAAATCAATGGAAAAGATCCGGTACCAGTAAACCAGTATTAATCCAGTAAGCCAGTATTCTTAAATCCGGGAACTGGTAAAACCGGTACCCGGTATTTGCACTGATGTCCCACCCCTACTGATTACACTAGGGGTGGGGAACCTCCAGCCAATGATGGTCCAAATCCAACCCACTGCTGATTTTCATTTGGCCCCTTTCCAATTCCTGGATCTGGCCCATGGATCCAGTCCTTACCCTTGAGCACTCAAGGATCCATGGTATAGATCAGGGGCGGGCAAACTGGGGTGGCGGCCCTTGGGCAGTTCAAGTGCAGCTTACTGGTCCTGTGTCCTTGTATGCGAGTCTCAGCAGCCAGAACTGCAGAGCACTGGCTCCATCAGCCAATTATGAAGCAGGAGAGGGTGTGTGTGGGGGTGTGTTTTTAGACAAACCCCTCCCCACCCATTTCCCACCCATCCTGCATGTTGCAGGGCTGCATTGGTGCCCTAAGCAGCCCTGCAATATGCGTGGGGAGGCGCTGGTCTAAAAACACCCTGTGACTTGTGCTCAACCATATGAAGATTTTGGTGCATGGCTCTTGGAGTTGGGAACTCTGGTCACGCTTGGAGCAGGAGTGCTGTGTGCTGAGAGGGCTGTTACCATCTGCACCTGGGCTGCTTCCCTCTCAACCCCTTCCAAAGAAGCTTCCTGCCCCAGCAGGAGGCAGCTGCCTGATGGTGGCCATTAGGTGGCCATAGGGGACTTTGTAAGATCTTTCCCTTGTGGGAGAAGGGAAATTATTTTAAGTAGGGATGAGAAGGAATGTCACAACTCCCTGATGAGGGGGTAGGGGTAGGGATATGGGCATGGGGAGGATGGGAAATGGGAGGACTTGCTGGGATGTTTGGGCCCCTTGGTAAGAGGGGTAGGGTACTGGCTTGGGGTGTGTGTGAACTTACCAGAACACCTCGGTGAGAGAGGGGGGTATTGGCTTTGGAAGGAAGAGGGGGTGGGGGAATTTGCCAGGACCCCTTGGAAGAGTCTGTGCTGAACGGGTTCCTGGAGGTTCCGGGGAAGTGGGTCAGGATCCCTCTGCTACTATGCATAGTCTATTATATAATGTGATTAATCTATGGGTGGGCTCTGGCTCTGGTGGTAGAGTGCAATCTTCGCCTGGCCCCGGGCCTGTTGGCCTTTTGACGTATCGGTAAGACTTGGCTGTTCGCCCAGGCCTTCGGAGGAGAGGGTGAGGGGGTGGGTTAATTTTTGTGGGGGCTGTTTTAAATTTGTTTTAATTATGATATTGTAGATTTTTTATGTTTAAAAATTGTTTTATATTATGCTGGAAGCCGCCCCAAGATGCCGTAGGCATGTGGGGCGCCATATAAATATAATGAAATAAATAAAAATAAATATATAAGGTCCCAAGTTCAATCCCCGGCATCTCCAATTCAGGATTCCCGGCAGCATGCCTAGGTGAGGCCTCTGCTGGGAATCCTGGAGGGTCTCAGGTAGCACACTTGGGTGAGGCTTCTGTTAGAGATCCTGGAGAGCCAGATTTGAAACCCTGCTGTTGTGACAATATTGGGCTAAGATGGACCATTGGTCTGACTCAGTTAGGTAGCTCCTTTATATCCTAGCCTTGAGGTTGTGAAGGCATGGATGATGGCGGCCAGAGCTGAAAGCAAGGGCCGTAGCCTCCTTACTAGATGAATTTGGTGAAAATTGCTCCTGGCGACCATTACTCTTGACCGTGCACCCACATCTCTTATGCATTCCCCTGAGTGTGCTCCTTCAGCGCTCAACAGTAGTGGCTGGATCCAGGGGTCAGATTGTTAGTTTGGCCATGGTCAGAGAAATAGGAAAGATGAGGCCTGAAGAAACTCAGCTCAGCTAAGGATGCTTCTTGTGCTGATGTAGAAGGAGGATGGGAGAAAGCAGTAATCAGGCAGATTCCAGGAGCCCATACTCTAGCAGAGAATGTGACCGTTCAAGGCCAGAAAAACAAACCCAGACGGCCATTATCTCTGAGAAGACAAAGGAGTTCTGAAAGGGAGTTCACCTAAGCAGAAGTAGAGAAAAACTCCCAAATGCCAAGCAGCTTTAATGGCTATGTTCCAAGTGATAGAGAAATAAATGGTCAGTTTATTTCTGCACCTGGCATGTTCAAAGAAGGAAGGGACCCTGCAATATGTATTTGTAATAAATGACAACCAAAAGCTCGCCTAGAGTAAAGCTATAAAAGAGAGCAACAAGAACAAGTGTCTTTGTCTCGACACTTGTGAGCCTCGTGGGCTTTTGACCCTTTTCATCGCTCTCAAAGATCCAGAGGCTCCTTTCCAACTTTCTCCTGGGCCCCCTCCGCTCCTCCTCTGAACCAGCTTACGTCTCTGACCATGGTCTCAGACACGTAAGATATCCTAGGTTAGATTACTGGAGTTCTCAACTGGTAATATTGCCATGTCCAGGTGCTATGTGTCTATCCAATAAAACTGTGTTGTACCCACATACATTGGCTTGTTAATTGGTGACCTTTGATTCTGGTTGGGGTAAGCTGAGGTACAATAAACCCATTTATTTCCCAACAAGATCCAGGAACTGAAAAGGGGACAAATAAAATGCAGCTGTAGAGTGTGTTTCAGAGAGATGAAAAGTGTGCCACATGATATGTATGTACACAATGAAAATTGCTTCCATTTATTCTCTCTTGATCCGCCACTCACTGCAATTCTCTCTGCCTTTCTTGCACAGAGCAGCTTGCTGTATATCCTATCCTACTCTTGGGAAACTTAATTAAAAATTACATTAACATACACATCCTTTAAAGAGTTTAAATTGGATTGTTTCCCCCATAAAGCCCTGGTCCCCCATGGACCAGTCTGTGGGGAAGATACCTAAAGCAAACAAGCTACTGTCCATGCATTGCCTATTTATTAATTTCTCCCCTGCCTTCTGTCAGTTTGCTGATGGTCATTACGGCGTGTCTGATGGCATCCGCAGATTGATGCGTTGATTGCTGCAGGTCTGTCTGGGGAAGGCTGCCGCTTGGCATTCACCGAGCTCATTATCTTTCTTTTCTCCTTGCGGGGCAAGCAAGGCCTCCAAATACAACCAATGAACAAAAACAGCAACAAAAGTGTTGCAGCTGCCAGCATCCTTATTGGAATATGTTTGTTTGTTTGTTTAGTTTTATAACTCACCCTGTCCCAAGAGGCTCAGGAAAAGTAAAGGGGGTAAAAATGTTCTGAGTCTTGGGTGTGTGTTTATCTGGGGAAAGGATCAAAGGGATGGAAGTCAGGGCTGCTGATAATCAGACAAGTAGCTGAGTCTTCTGGTGAAAAGAGGCCTGGCAATGACTGTGGTGATAGGTGATAGCCTACTTCATTGGATGCTGAGCATGCGTGGTGCCACCCCTAGGGCGCATGGGGCAAGGCAGGAGAGGGGGCAGGAGGGTGAGCAATGGATGCAGGTGCGGTGCCACCCCTAGGGTGGATAAGGCAATGGCCCTCCTGGTCCCCCATGCACCCAGTAAAGTACCACTTCCCTTTAATACTGTCCCCGGTGCTGGCCATGCGTTCAGAGGCCGGCATAGCTTTTTCAAGCTGCTCCGGCGCTCAGAACTTCCGGTTTAGAGAAGGCTGGAGAAGCGCGCATGTGCGAGCTCACTCCTAGGCTCTGCGCATGCGCAAACTGCGGTGTGTGTGTGTGTGTCCCTTCCAGGCCAGGACTTGCAGAGAGTCTGCCTGGGAGGGGACTTGGAGAGCCAGAGGCTCTCATTGAAGGAGGAGTCAGACTCAGGGAGTGGTGGAGACGTGTAAGGGTCAAAACTTCACAGAACATACATTGGGCGGCTGGGGAGTGCCGTCCAGCACGTGTTCATAGGAAAGAGCAAAACGTTGCCAGGATCGCTTGGGGCAGTCTTTCATGGAGCTCTATGGAGTGGCAACTGGCAGTAACAGTAATGTTATATGGGCTGTAGCCCTTGGCACCCCATGGGCAGGAGAGGAGGCAGGAGGGGGAGCAATGGATGTGTGTGTGTGTGTGTGTATGATGGTTGTGACGTGTGTGTGTGCTATTGGCAAGAGGAACAGCAACTGTAGGGGGTGGGGGAGTGGAGAGTGCTTGTGGTTTTGTGTGTATTTTATTCAGTGTCTCTGAGCGTGGGCTTTTTCTCTCTCATGTGGTGTGAGGGTGGGGACTGCCTGCTGCAGAGACCAGAGCATATATAAAGGTGACTCCATCAGGCGCCATTTTATCTCTCTTTCAGTTCTTGAGAGAGAGAGTTTGCAGTTGGCCAGCCAGCTGGTGGTCAGACTGAATCTTTTTCATTTAAATTACGAAACACTGTTAGATTATATTTATTTATAGATAATATTTTATTAATAATAATCATCTCAAGGAAGCAAATTAGGTAGTGCCAAGTCAGACCGAGGGTTCATCATCAAACCCAGCATCCTGTCCTCAAGTGGGGAGGAGACGCTGCCGAGCTCCGCCTGCCCTGTCTGGGCTTGGACCTGCTCGGTGTATACCTGGCTGGGGCTTGGCCTTGGCTTTTCTGGGGGGCCCCAGGGGCTGGGGGACTTGTCTTGGGAGGAGGGGGGAGGTTATAATAAATAGTGATTATTATGGGATGATATCACACATGGTTATTACATACAGATTGGTTCTGCCCTTTTAGTATTTTTTTTGTATTTTTAGGATATTTTAAAATAATTTTTAAATTGTGAGTAATAGTATGTTTTAATTATGAACTGTAATTGTTGATTGTGTGTGTTGTAAGCTGCCCCGAGCTGCTCTTGTGAGCAGAAGGGTGCAGGTTAAAATTGAAATATTTAATTTATTTATTTATTTATTTAAAATGATTGTGCTGCCAGCTGCCTCAGGACATTAATTCTTAATTTTTAATTGAGTAAAGTTGAACTTGCTGCTGTGTGGTGTACTCTAACTTGAAAGAATAGACTTAAAAACCACAACTACTAGCAGAAGTAGCTTTTCAGCCATTTCCATTAGGTAATGAAATAGTGGTTTCCAAGTGCTAAAAATATCCTATGTTCACACTAGTAGTAGTATCTCTGCACTGCAATAACCTTTAATAAAGTAAAGGCTGTTGTTGCAGAGATAGATAAACTGCTAGTGTGAACAACATGGGTTTTTCTTTCTCACTTGGAAACCACTATTGCATTTTCCTAATTAAGATTGATGTGTCTTGTGTCTAAGGGTTGGTTGAAGCCAAACATTGAGCTGCTGAACTAGAATATCAAATAGATGTTCTGAGGTGAACAGCTGAATATTTGGCCTCTAGCTTGTTATGATCTGTGCTAGTTGCAATGCATGCTGCAAGGGATGTACTGCTGGTTTCCCTCCTCTGATCTCCCAAGCCCAAGGCATGTGCAAAAAAGACAGTGGCCATTTTGTGGAGCTGGAGCTCCCACAAAAGGGTTTGTTGAAGTCAGTGGTCTTCCCTTTCTTTGCTGTTTTCCAGTCTAAACTGTCTGCTGTCTCTGTGTTGGGTGGGGGGAATCTAGGGGTTTTGATGGAAAAGGTTTCCAATCTTTGCTGCAATATTTTCTGCGTTTCAAAATGCCCTTTTGCAGTCTGGGAATGGGATGTTGCAGGTGAGGCTTGTCTGTGAGAAGGCCATGCCACAGGTTGGTTTACTAATTAGTAGTCCTTGCAGGAAGGTTCGTTGTAGCAGCTCAGACACCTTTTACATTG
This sequence comes from Sphenodon punctatus, assembly GCA_003113815.1. NCBI lineage: Eukaryota > Metazoa > Chordata > Lepidosauria > Sphenodontia > Sphenodontidae > Sphenodon > Sphenodon punctatus. The sequence goes on along the minus strand of QEPC01002584.1, from coordinate 2,624,497 downwards.
CAACAGAACTGTGTGTAGCATGTTTTCTGTTTTGGGACAAGTGGAACTCCATGCTGCTGTTTTCGTGATGTGCGGTGCTAAGGACTTCACATAATACTGTTGGGTCAATGGCCTAAGGATTTCTGGTTTGTTTTGCTTGCTCTGTGCTTGCATGATGCACTGCTGCTTTCCTTCTCCTCCAAGGATGAGTAGAGAGGCCATTTTGTGAATTTGTGGGTCCACTGGTAATGACTACTCTTGTTTAAAATGTTTCCTTTGCTGTTTCGCTGCTGCCCCCGGCTGGAAAATAGTTCCTTGCCTCTCTGCTTGTGACTGCTTTTGAGAATCTTGTTTGCCGGTTTTGTGGAGAAGCAGAAATGCAGTTTGAATTTGGTTTATTCAGCCCCGCATGTTTGCTTGCTATACAGGCCTGCAACTGGCCAGACTTTTAAAAAAAGGACCTGTTTTCTTGGACAGGTGTTTCGCTTTCGGGGATAGGGTGTAGCTACTAGGGATGCTGGTTTTGCTGGGCCTGGTTTGCTTGCAGTGCAGCCCTGCAGATGGCCAGACTTTTTTTAAAGGACCTATTTGCTTGGACAGGCGTCTGGATTTTGGGGATAGGGTGTAGCTACTAGGGATGCTGGTCTGGATGGGCCAGTTTTGCTTGCAGTGCAGCCCTGCAACTGACCAGACTTTTTAAAAAGTGCCTGTTTGCTTGGACAGGCATTTAGCTGTCTGGGGACTGGGAGCCTACCCTAGAAAACTACAGGCTGCCAAGGACAGCATGAAAATGAACAGCGTTCCGGATAATGGTAAGTGATGGCATGAGGATTGGGAGGGTCTTGGACCTCTTCTTTGGGGGAGAGGTCCACAAAGAAACAAAATTTCAAATGTCATTCAAAATGTAAACATCTAAAGTAATTTGCTTCTTTTTTCTATCCAGTTTGTCTGAGAACTGGCATGATTCCACGCCTCGCCTTGCATGCTTTCCTTGTGAACAGAGGAGAAAGTAGGTAGGAGCATAGCAGAAGAGAAGGCTGCAGACAACAAGGAAACCCTTTCCCCCTGTCCCCCACTGAACCCATCTCTTCCCCTTCTTCTTCCTGTGCTCCAAAACCAAACCCTTTCCCTCCTACTTCTCCTCTGTCCTGTCCTTCTCTTCCCTTTCATTGTCTTCTGATTTGGCTTGTCGCAGGACAGGGAGCTAACTCAGTCCTCC
>QEPC01002584.1:2559672-2575231 GCA_003113815.1 Sphenodon punctatus | reverse complement strand
AACAGTGACTAGCTCAGAAGGTATTGGGAAGGGGGGAGGCAGACAGTTTTGTTTCTTGCTGCGCCCGCCTCAAATCAAGCCCCATTGGCTCCGTGCAGCCTAGCCCATGGCCAATTGCAGACTGCCAAGCCAGTGGTCTGAGGTGAAAAGAGATGGTGATTCGGCAGGCTGGCTGCTACTCGAAGCCACTCTCTCCACCCTCCACCCCTGGTGCCTGGAAGTCTGCTCCTAGCTGAGTCAAATGACTTCCCCCTACATTTGGCCTTCCAGTGACCTGACAGACCACATTTTAGCCACCTGAACACAACCGAATGCGATCTGAACTTAACGAACTGTTCGGCCATTTCATCGTTCGGTGTTCGGATCTGTTCGGTGTGTTCGCCATTTCGCCATTCGGTGTTCGGTTCCGTTTGGTATGTTCGCGTTCGGGTTCGGGTTCGCATTCGGTTGCCCGAACAGGCCGAGTTCGGGCCGAACACCGAACTACTGAACCGCGTTCGCCCATCCCTACTGTTTTGTGCCACATAGTACTGAATAGTACCAAACGGTACTTAACCAAGGGTGAAAACAAATGAGATGATAGCTTGCCAGCCCCCACTCACATGTGTAATGTGTCCAGCCTAATAAAAGGGCAGTCCCTGGCGTGTATTTCATCCGCTTGTGGGCAGCCCTCTCTGACAGTGCCAGGGTGAGTGAGAACGGAGAGAGGGGAAGGAAGTGGTTCCTACTCAGACACTCTAGGATTTTTGCTTGCAACTCTATAGTGCTGGTGGACCTGAACAAACAGACGCGCTACACACAAACTAGTTGGCCGGATGCATACACCAGGCACGCGGGCGCACATTAGCCTGCGTTTGCCAGCATTCGTCCGCATGACGGGCTCCAGATTTCTCGGGTGGAGACAATAGCCCACAGCAGGTGGGAGTCCACCTGCCCATTTATTATGTGCTCACTCCCACGCACCACGTGACCATCACCCACTGGACACAGAGCCCCTACTCACGGCAGGGACTTGGAACATGTGGCGGCTGCTGTGTGGGTGAATGCGGGCTAATGTGCACCCACGTGTCCGCGTCCCATCAATTAGATTGCGTGCAGCCTCCATGGGTCGAGTTCTGCCAGCACCATAGTGTCATGGGCAAAAAGCTTTGCGTGTTCTGAGGACGAGCCTTAAACGCCCAATGCACGCCAAATTCAATCATGCATCGTCCTAGCTTGTCCTGGTTTGCAGCATGTGCCCAACGCTCTCTCTTCACGAGCTGTTAAATTCAACTGTGACTTCCACAGGCTTTGCATTACTATGGGAATGGCTCAGAACAACAGCCAGTCAACTATGGTAAGTTAGCACCGGGGGTGGGTGGAGGGTGGGGTTGCCTTTACACAGCTGCATGATAAATACTACCATTTATTTCTATCTAATTATGTAGTTTCCCCCCTTTACTGTGTTCACAGGCAACTACCAGCACGGTAACTTGGAGGTGGGGGTTGGGGAGTTCCACTCTCCACCTACTGACTTGCCTGCCAGAGGTGTATTTCCTGGAGCAGGGTTTCTCAGCCTTTTCCCAGTTATGAGCACTGGAGTAATGTGACTACTTGGGAGCACTGCATCATTTGCATGAAACGATTTGCATAAGTATATATCGATTAAGTCTCCCCTCTGCAATTCAATTTAATTCTTTTCAATGGAAATTAAGATAATTAATCAATTAATCCCAGCTCACATTGACTTGAATGGATGAAGGAGTGTTTCAAAGTGCTCCTGAGCACTACTGACAGCTGGCTTGGGGAGCACTTTCACACACTGCCCGAGCACTCTGGTGCTCCCGAGCACCAGGCTGGGAATCCCTGCCCTGGAGTGAGGAAGAGACAAAAGCTTTCATTGCTCTGTGGTGGGAGCATAATGTACAATACAAGATGGTGAAATGCTATCGGAATGAGGCAGTGTTCCAGGAGATCTCTCTCCAGACGGTGCAGCAAGAATACTACAGGGACATGAACCAGTGCCAAGAGTGAGCCAAGGACGTGTGCAGGAGGTACAAGGAAATCAGGGACAACAACTTCACCTTCGGCCATGGGAGGCAAATTTTATTTATTTATTTATTATTTATGGCATTTATATCTCGCTCTATCCCGCCACAGGTGGCCCAGAGCGGCTAACAAAGTAATATAAATACAGTACAAAACAATTTTAAACACTAAAAAACATAAAGCGTAAAAAACCACAAACAACCCCCCCTCCCCAACCCCACCCAAATCTACCCTTCTCCCTTGCCAAATGCCTGATAGAACAGCCAGGTTTTGCAGTTCCTACAGAAGGCCAGACAGTCCGGAGCCTGATGTGCCCCCACCTGGAGGGAATTCCAGAGGTGTGGTGTGGCCAGAATGCCCTATTCTGCGTGGCCCCCCAGGAAACCTGAGGGACCTCCAGCAAGGCGCCCCCGGTCGACTGCAGGGGCCAATCTAGAACCCGTGGAGTGAGGCGGTCTCGCAAATAAGCAGGGCCCAGGCCGTATAAGGCTTTATAGATTAAAACCAACACTTTGAATCGGGCTTGGAAGACTACTGGCAGCTAGTGCAGAGATTGGAGCACTGGTTTAATGTGCTCCCGGCGGCCCAACCCCACCAGGAGCCGGGCCGCCACATTCTGCACCAGCTGCAGCTTCTGAGCCGTCACCATAGGTAACCCCACGTAGAGTGCGTTGCAGTAGTCTAACCGAGTGGTAATAAAAGCATGGATGATTGTGGTCAGGTCCGGAACCAAAACCAGCGGCCAAAGCCAACACACCAGATGTAACTGGTGGAAGGCACTCCTCACCACAGCCTCCACCTGGAAATCCAGGCAGAGCTGCGAATCGAGGAGCACCCCCAGGTTCCGCACCTGGGATGTCAGCGGAGGGCAAACTGCATCAATCGATGTCGCTGTCAACTCCGCTGACCTACCCACTAACATCACCTCCGTCTTGTCAGGATTCAGTCACAGTCGGTTAGTCCTCATCCAGTCCCCCACAGCTGCCAAACACTGGGTAAGCACCGAGACAGCTGGGCCTGGGTCGGTCGAAAATGAGAGATACAGTTGGGTGTCATCCGCATACTGCTGACACCTCACCTTGAACTCTCTGATCACCTCGCTGAGCAGCTTGAACAGGAGAGGGGGCAAAACTGAACCCTGCGGGACCCCACACAGGAGGTCTCAGTAAGATGAAAAATAATCACTGAGTACCATCCGCTGAGTTCTTCTGATCAGGAATGAGCGGAACCATTCAAGAACGATCCCGCCCACCCCCGCACTGTCCCGCAGGCACATCACCAACATCTTGTGGTCAACGGTATCAAATGCTGCCGACAGATCTAAAAGGACCAGTAGGGTCGATCGACCCCGGTCTTTTTCTCGGCGGAGGTCATCCACCAAGGCCACAAGTGCTGTCTCAGTGCCATGAACCGGACAGAAGCCAGACTACGAAGGATCAAGATAACTGACGCGGTCAAGATGCCCCTGGAGCTGCTGAGCCACTACCTGTTCAATAACCTTCCCTAAAAAGGGAAGGTTAGAGACAGACTGATAGCTGGGAGGGGAGTCAGCGTCAAGCGATGGTTTCTTGAGCAGAGGCTGAACCACCGCCTCTTTGAGACAGCTCGGCACTCTGCCCTCCCGTAGGGAGGCATTGACCACCCTGGCCAGCACTTGCCCCAAATTTCCCTCTTCTATGAGCTGCCTTTATGACTGTGCCTTCACCAGGGATCAGAAGTGGGTCAACACAGCTCCTTCACTGTCTGTTCCCACTCCAACAGTTCTTGCTCCCCCCACAGAAGCCGTGACCACCGGCAAAGATCCCTCCATGCCCATCCCCACCCCAAAGCCACCAAGGGTCAACGAGGATATGAGCACTGTGATTCTCGCCTCTCATTGACCAATGACAGCAGGTGCCTTGGATCTGCTGGATCGCTTGCAGATTCTACTCAGCAGTGGTCATGAAGGCCTGAAGCGTGATAACAAGCACCATAAAGTTCTTGGCATCCATGGCTGCGATACAGGCGTCCATGAAGTCTGCAGACCACGCACCAAATGTTTCAAAAAGTTTAAAGAGCTGGGCGGCTGCCTAGCTAGGATTGGCAGTGTGCCACATGTGAACAAGTACTGGCCACTATTGGCCATCTGTCATCACATGACTGGCTGCGCGCCTAGCTATTGGCTGCTATTGGCTGAAAAGTTTTTTGCAAAGCTGAGTGTATTTGTGTGTTGCGCCGGCATGGCTAATCCATGTAACAGGTACGTTGAGTCATGTAAAAATGTTACAGCTGTCACCACATGGAAGCGTGGAATTTTTAAATTGGGCTCAGTGGGGGGTGGGAACCCGTTGCAGATTCCCTGTTAAGAAATGGGCAGGTGGGTGGAATCTGCAAGGCAGTGAAGGTATCACGGAATGTATGTGGGAGCTGAGCTGCTCATTGGTTAAAAGGAACTCATATTTTCTTATCTTTTGAAGGTAACATTTTTTTCTTGAGCCCGTTATGAGCATAACGGGGTCATACCACCATAGAAAGCTGCTGCTGCAGGTTGTTTGCCAGGGAAAGTGAAATGACTTCTGCTTCTGTCTGTGGCTGCAGAGGCTTAGCAGGGAACAGGGCCCAGTGAAGTTGGTGGCCTGGCCTTTGCTGACATTTGACACTATAGGCACTCAATAAAGTATGTGATTTGCTCAATAAACTCAGCATTCTGTGCATAGAAAAAGGTTATTTCCAGCCACCAAGTGCTGGCAGGTATAAACCCAGGTATGAACCTCTGTGAGTGGGAGGGGATATCAGGGACTGGACCCCCTCCTGAAGTAACAACTCAGAAGAAAGTAACAGCCGGTGTGGTTTCTTCTTCCCATGGTTTGCTGCGACTGTGAGTCAGGACAGGGGGTGGGGGCTGCCTGCACGCACATGAAATACATGCAGGGGGGCTGCCTGTTTATTAGGCTCTGTTAAACCTGTCTCTTATACACATCTAGATGTGTATAAGAGACAGCATGAAATACATGCAGGGGGGCTGCCTGTTTATTAGGCTCTGTGAAGTAAAGATGAGAGTGGGGGCTGCATGAACCAAACCTGGACTCCAGTGGGCTAGTGTCTCATTTAAAAACACCCTCCAAGAGGGTACCTGCAAAAACGGGCAACCCCTCGAATTTCCAGTACCTGAATTGACCTGTAACGATTGGGTACCGTTCAGTATCTGATTACAACCCAGTTGGGTACCCGATGTCCCGAAATGTTGACTTTCGGTTCTGGAATGTCAACTTTTGGTACTGATTTGTCAACATTTTTTGTCAGTATACTGACTCCTGACACGGATTTATTGGGTTTCCGTCAAGTTCTGGCAGTTTTATGGCAACTTCTGATCCCAGAAAACTACTTTCAATTTTAATTTGTTTACTCCCACTCTCCCAACCCAATTTTTCTTCTTAAAATATTTATGGGTTTTCCATCCCAGAAAATCAACTTGCCGGTCCCGGAAGGTCAACTTCCTGTCCTGGGAAACTACTTCCAGTCACCCCCCCTTTTAAAAAAAATGTTCATGCCATTTTTCAGTTTTCCAGCTCAGTATACCAACTAGTGTATGATATACCAATTGGGAATTGGTAAATCGAAAAATTGGTAACAGAAGTACCTGATTTTTCAGGTTTCTCGGTACCATCAGTGCCCATGTAACCCATCAGATAGCCAATGTGGTACCTGAAAATGAGGGTATTCCCCATGGGTAACGAATTTAGTACCTGTTTCAGCTCTACTCCGAGACTCCACCATGAGTGGGGGCTGCATGTCCAGTAGGTGGTGGCCATGTGGCTGGTGGGGGCGAACACCTAATAAACGGGTGGGGTGGGGGTAGGAGGGCCGGTGTTGTGCTGAGGGGGTGGGGTGGGCAGTCACTGACAGGCCTGACACCTGCTCCTGGTTCACTGGGAAGGCAGAGGCAGCTCTGGCAAAGATAAAGCAGGACATTTTGGTGTCTCTCAATGAAGCTGGTAGAGAAGGTGAGGTGAGGGGGTAGCGGGGAAGGTGAGGTGCTGGGGGTAAGGTGAGAGGTCCTGGGCCCTCCTGAAAGCCTGGCCCCCGGCCCCACTCTCCCCATCTATAGCTATGCCCCTGATGTTTTCTGATCTATTTGAAATGATGGTTCTAGAATGATGTCTGACTGTGCATGGACTTGGTCAGTTACTGTGCAGAGCTGACACCATTATCTGCGTGGAACTGATAACAATCCATTACCGTTTATTAACCCATGGTTTAACCGATTTACTGCCTTACCATAATACTACTTTGTGCTGTTTATCGTGTTGCTACATTTCATTTCCCCATCCCTTCCGTGGTTACCAACTAGTTCCCTTTGCCCATAATTCCTTTCCTGCTTCCCCTCCGGACACTGGTTCCGGGTTTAATTAAGGGCGCTTGCACACGAGAGAGGCGGCGCGGGGGTGGGGGGGAGAGACTTCCGTAAGTCGCAATCGAGGCAGGGGGAATGATGTAAAACCCCGCTCGTGGGCGTGGGGTTTTGAATGTCATTAGCCCATTTTTGCTGTGATTGCACTCATGGATTAAGGGCTCAAAATCCACTCCTCTAATTGGTGAGTGCACTGTGCAATCCTGGCAGAAACAGACTAATGACGTCTAAAACCCTGCAAACATGATTCCCCCTGCCATGATTGCGACTCACGGAAGTCCACCCCCAACCCCCACCCTGCCTGTCTCCGGTACAAGTGGCCTCAGTTTCCCATTGGATACCTGGCTCAAATCTCCCGGATGCCACCGAGCTATTGGTCTGGAAGGAAACTGGAAATGGCGGAATGCAGAAAAATGTTAAATTGGTTACATGGTAAGTCAGTTACGCAGCAATGGTAAAGTGGTATTAGTCAGTTGGTATTTCAGTAAATCATTTAACCGCTGCAGTATGTGATTACCCATTGGTTAACTGGTTAGACATCCAGAATTTTGGCTATCGCAGTTATAGATTTAACTACACGTTTTAGCTCTAATTTACGGAGACAAATGCTATGATTACATTGTTGAGAACTATTGTAAAAATACTTAGAGAGTCTGAAAAAAACAAAAACATTTTAGGGAAGTTACTCCAAGTTTACCCCTGTGCAGCTGAGGTGTGAATCAGAACCAGCTAAGCAGACACTTCCCCAGTCTGATTGTATGTTCTGTACAGCGCCAGGTTGTTACTGGCGCTTTATAAATGTTTAATAATAATAATAAAAATAATAATCTATAGAGTCTTAGTACTGATTCATGATAGAAAAAAGTGAGCTATCGATGGCAGGGTGAATCCTCCCCCAAGCAAGTGGCTATCATTTTAGTTAGGCTACTATATCTTTATTAACCAGTAGTAAACAAACAAACAAACAAACCCCACAAACAAACACAAAAAACAGCCTCATGTAAAAAGTGATATGAATGATCAAGAATAAATCTCAATTAAACAGTATCAGAGAGATTAAAGTTGTGAACCTCTACACCCCACCTCCCCCACCAAGAGTAGGACCAGGGCAGAATAACAGGAGGTGGGGCTACTATGCTAAGCTGTACTTATTCAGATGGACAAACTATCCCTGGATAATTAGAAAACTCTCCACGACTTACAAAAGGCTACCTGTTTAGATGGACATTTCTATCCTGAGATAACTTAATTCCAGGATAGCCATGTGAACAGTACATTGACGTTCACATTGGGGGATTGGGGAGGGTGGAGTGCGTTTCCCCTCCTTTTTTTATGATTGTTGTTATATTTTAACTTGTTTTATGGTATTTTATATTTTATTGTTAGCCACTCCGGGCTGCCTGTGGCAGGAGGAGCGGGATACAAAATTTTAAAAACAAAACAAAATTAAAAAAATGTTATTCCAGTTATTAGAGTCTCTGGGATGAATTTCAATCCCATGGTGCTTTTCGTCCATGCTCAACGCACTGATTTCTGGAATTGAAGAAAATCTGATTTTCTGATTTCTGAGTTGAAGAAAATGGAAACTCATCCCTTTATTCTGTGGGCATTTAGACTTGGTGCTCCGCAATGCATTGTTGAAGGATGAAGGTGGTAATACGATCGCCCCACAGTCAAGTGCTCCTATATACCATAAAGGCAGAAAATGCCTAGAGAGGTTGTCAGGTCTTGCTGTTGGACTCTGTGGTGATAATCGCTGGGATAGTTGACTATCCTGGGATAGTCGTTCAGACGGACATAACCCAGCAAATTGGGTTTTATAACACCCGGATATTTTTGTTATCCTGAGCTAATAATCACGATTGACAGCATTTAGACGGACATCCCATCCTCGGATTAACGCTACTATCCTGGGATAAGTGTCCATCTGAAAATGCCCCTACAGAGTTGTGAGGAGGAGCTGATCAGTGACAGAGTCAGGTTAACGAGGGGCAGGAGGAGCAGCCTGGTCTTAGCCCAACTGTGTCAAGACTGACCCCATCCTGAGGCAGCTGGCCTCTTCCAAGCCTGGGCCCGATGGAATGAGGGTAGCCCCATCCCCTATAGAATGTTGTGACATCACAGTGCTTTATGGGGGTGGGTCCATGCCAGGAAAAGGGCCGAGTTACGGTGTCCCCCTGCTCCTTTATTAACATGCCCCCACCTCTGTGGAACATTATGACATTGCAGTGTTTGCTGGGGGTGGGGCTTCTTGGGGAGTGTGTGGGGATTGGGTCGGGAAGGCTTCTGAACATTACCAAGCCAATAGGGACTGTTCGGGTCCCATCAGACTCTACTGAGTCTTCAGGGCTCTAGTCTAACTTTATTCCCTGCCCTCACCACAACAGCCTAGCTTTAATAAGGACAGATGGTGGAGCGTCATCAGGGCCAATGCTTCCTGGTGTGGCTGGCTGCATCCCCTGTTGCTGGGAGGGGGCTATGGAGGAGACGTCATTCCATCTTCTGTATCAGGGCCCATCTCAACCTATCTAAGCCTTTGCCTCCTCCTCGCCCTCCCCCCCCCCACACTTTGCCAATTCCCATCAGGCTGTTGCAAGCTGCAATCCGTTGCACAAAGAGTTTATATTTATAGTCTCCTTCTGGCACACAGAAGGAGAGCATGTGTTTTAGCAAATGATCACACCGCATGGGAAGGAGCTCTTGGAAGGCCCACTTTCTCCTTCCTCTGGTAAAATCGCAGTGCTTACAGAATCTAAGGGAGTTTCTTGCGATTTAATACTCTGCACGAAATGTAGAAAGAGCCCACTTGAAAACAAACTATGTAGCCTCCCCTCCCTGCCCCCGCCCGTGCCTGCAACACATACTGTTGGCAGCCCAGTTCCTGAAGGTGTTGCTCTGAACTCCTAAAGATGACATGGTGTCTAACAGCTCTGCTGTAAATTGTAAATCTCCCTCAAGAGGTTCTCCATGCTGGGTATTTATTGATATTCCAACAGGCTTAAAGGGGATTCTCTGTTAAAAGCCGCAGTTGTGTATACCTTTGGTGTATTCTTTCCTCCCCCTCCCCCTCTTTAATTTTTAACCACCTAGGCATCCCTTCAACATCTGTGCCTTGTGGGAAAAAACAATGCGGGAGTGCTGGCGCTCAGAGCCACGTTAGAAATTTGGAGGAAAGGGATCTGAAGGAATTTGACATTCCCAACCATCTTGCGTCCAATGCTCCCTTGGCGCACCCCAGCTTCTTGATATCAGAGTTGACACTTATCTGTTTCCCCCGCTGCTGGTGGATCCTTAAGGTAGGTCTGAGGGTGTTTACAAATGAGACGATAGCCCACACCAGAAGGGTGTGCAGCCCGTGTTTATTAGGTGGTCGTGAGATGTGCGTTCCTGTGCACTATGGAGTTTCCACTCATGACAGAGTCCTGGAGCATCATGGGCCTGCAGTATGGGCCAATCCTGGCCAATGTTCACCCATGTCCTCCCTGTCTATCAGGGTGCACGCAGCCTCCACATGCGGGCAAAGCATCTAGAGCGGTCTTAGCACTCAGAGTAGCGAGCATGCTCTCCCTGGGACTTCTACTGTTTAGTTTCACTTTGGAGTGCTCACAAATGACACTCCAAAAGGAAAAAACAACAACCAGGAAGCAAACAATGGGGGGGAGCTTTCTGGACCCAGAATTCCCTGTGGCTGTAAGTGTCACAAGAGAGGGGTGGTGGTGGATGGAGTATGGTGCCTGCCTGTGTATTGGGTTTGTAGGGATGGGCGAACAGAATGCGGTTCAGATGTTCGGTCATTCGGTTCGAAACCCGAGTTCGGGTTTGATGGTTCGGTTCAGCCGCGTTCGGTTTGGCCGAACTTGGCCGAACATTCAAAAATAGCGAAACCAAAACTGAAACAAAATCAAAACCGAAACCTAATTTTCGGCCCTGGAAAGACATTTTTCCTGCCCCTGAACTCATCCAAACACGACCGAACTGTTCGGTCATTCGAGAGTTCGATTCAGATGTTCGGTTTGGACGTCCGAACAGACCGAGTTTGGTCCGAACTCCGAACATCCGAACCGCGTTCGCCAAGCCCCTGAGTCGGGGCTGCCCAGACCAGATTTGGGACTCCTCCGGGCTAGTGCCCATTTATCTTCACCCTGAGTGTCTGAGAAGGTCACACTATATGGGATGAATGACATGCTCTGATGAAGCATCACCATCATTTGGGTAGGCAGTGGCCATGATGAATAATAGTAATAATAGGTCCTTGCCTCTCAAGACTTCCTCATTAAGCTACCCACACTTCATTATAAACCAGAGCCCAGATCCCCTTCTTTATCTCCTGCTGCATTATTTAAGGGGATTCAAAGAAAAGTGGTATCAATGTCAGTGCTTCTCATCTACCACTTTTTAAAAATGTCTTTTTTCAAGTCCCCTTGTAAAGGCAATTCCTCCCAACAGGTTGACTCCCTTCTGATGAGCTATTTTAAATAAATGCACCCCAGAAAGCATCGCACTTGGGTTTCCTCTGATGATTCTTTCCAGCTTTTTGCAGGTTGGGGCCTATTGTCAATTTCTCCTGTGTTTAGTTCTTTAACAGCCTTGAATTTAAAGCAGCCTGCGGTGTTTCAGCAGGGAGGGGGGAGGCAGAGGGGAAGAGCGAAAGGGGAGAGCCATACTTTCATTACCTCATTAAATTCTAAGATGGCAAATTGCTTCAACTGATTGCTTCTGGACTGGCACATGCCCCTTTGCTTGCATGCTAATTAGGATGGTTTTACCTTCAAATTACCACACAAAGAGAAAATGATCCCCTTCTCTTTCCTATTGCAGCGCAGTCTTTTGGGGACCATTTCGTTATCCCATTACACCACCTGTGGTGAAAGCTGTTGCACCCGTTCCATCATTCCATACCAATATGGCAGTAGCGATCTCAGCCTTCCGTCGGTTATTCTGTCTTTCCACATTGACTGGCCAATGGTAACGGCTCCCGCGATTTTCAGCTTCTGGTCTTCTGTGTTGCCTGATTTCCACTGGAATACCTAATTAGCGGAAAACCAGCGGAAAAGTCAAGCTGCACGGAGGAGTTAACTTAAGTTGCTGCTGCTGCTGCTGCTCTGCTGGCACTTGGGTGGCCGGATATGCAACGTTTAGAGGACACTTATGAGAAATACATGTTGCAGGGCTGCATTTGTGCCAATGCAGCTCTTTAACCTGTATTTCTCAAGTGTCCTCTAAAAGTTGCATATCTGGCCACCCTAACTGGCACTGCTGCCACCGTCACCAGACAGGGCCAGGCCAGCCTGAACCCACTGCCACAGTGACGTGTCTCCATGTAGCCCTACTAGATTTTTTAAAATCAGCCTGGCCAAGCCCGGCCCCGGCTGCCACGTGGGCCTCTGCCCGCCCCTCACCAGAAGTGCACATGTGGCCTGAAACCCCTCCCCTAGCGCGTGGGAAACGTTCTGTCTGTTGCAGCGGCAAGAAGGTTGCTACCTTGTAAACAAGGTTCTTTGGGATGGTTCCGAACATTCTCACACTTGGACCATTCGTTCCTCACAAATGTGAGAATGTTTAGAGCCATTTCGAAGAACTGTGTTTACAAGGTAGCAACCTTCTGAAGTTGAACTGAGTGCTGCCTCACCCGCCCTGCGCGGAGCGGGCGCCGTGGTGGGTGTGTTGCAGCAGCAGGAGACAGACGAGTCAGGAGAGAAGTGGCTGCTGGTGCCAGAGCAGGTGGTGCAGTGAAAAGCAACTCAAGCGAGTAAGGTGTTTGTTGTTTGTTGTTTTTGTTGATTTCAGTGTTCCAACTTCCCCCCTGGGGGTGGGTTAGGGACCTGGAGCAGGGAAAGTGATTTAAAGCAACTACTGTTCCTATTGCTTCTTAAGCAAAAAAATGTTTGCTTCTCTTGTACTGGTGTGGTAGTTTGTTCCCCTGTTGGTACAGGTTGACCCTGATCTTGTAAACTGCTTTGGGCAAGAGACATCCCCTTAATTCGATACCTGATGGGTGGTATCTTGCAGGATCAGAGACACTGAAGGGAATGATAGAATAGTGCAAGTACGATCCGTGCACAGACAAAAAAATCAACTGAAAGAACTGTATCTCTTGATCCAACATTGCTGCCTCTTGCAATTTTTTGTTTTTTGTTTTTAATCACAAGTCTCTAGCTATTTAGATTTTTTTAAAGCTCCAGCTTCTGGTCATTATTTGTGAATCTCTGCATTAGTCTTAACAAAATATAAGGTTTTATCCCCTGTGGTTTTAGAAACATTCCATTTAAGTGTACAAAAAAGATGGCAACTACAAAGAATTAACCCTTACTCCTTCTTTTGAACTTGTGATTTTAGTGTGGCCTGACTTAAGGTTCTGAATGCTTGGGGGTGGCTATACAGCTTATCCTTAGTTACAAAAATTTTAGGGGCAGAGAGCTGTGTCCTGCTAACTTCAAAAAAGTTAGCAGTGTGTCTCCACTGCTTCTAGGTCCAAACTTTGTGAATTGCTTTTACCTCCATCTGAAGTCAGTGGGAGCTGTGAAAAGCACTTTTATATGACGTGGGGAGGACTGCCCCCCACCCCTGCTTAACCCTGCCTGCCCTAAGAGCCCTAACCAATTGAAAGCAAATTGTGGATAATATTTCCGCTGGAAATATTGCTTCATCCGAGAGCGGAAACTCTGCCCACAAGTTGCCAGCTTCCCGCGCTGAAGTAGTGGGAAATAAAACATGCAGAAAAGTGACCGCGAAAACAACAGAAATCGAGAGGGAAAGTAGTGGGATGAAGCACAGCTTACAATCCGAGCCGCTTGGGGCGGAAGGGCTGTTCCCAGTGGGAAAATGTGCCACAGGGGAATGCTGTTTCATGCCTTTCAGCTCCCGGGGAGCTGTCTTCAGCACCACATTAGCAGCCCCAACAACCCACTGTCTTCAAGTTCCTGATAGGCCAGGCAACCTGCATTGTTGTTAGCTGCCTTGGGGCAGATGAGGACAACAAGACCAGGATTTTTGAGCTACTTGGTGGCTACCTGGCCTGTCTGCTGACTGGTCTCTGCACATTTCAGCCTTGATCCTATCTAGTTTGTATTCCAGACCACATTCAGCCCCTCCTCTCTGCCCTACACTGGCTACCTTTACGTGAACATCAGCAGTAGCTCCTGGTCCTCACTTTCAAGGCTTTTCATGGCCCTGCTCCCCCATATCTCTCTGCTCTTGTATCCTGCCACACTCCTGCCTGGGAGCTTTGCTCCTCCTCTGCTCCCACCCTCCTCTGCTTGCACCCCCCTTGCTCATCTAAATGTCTTTGCCCCTTCTTTCTTGTATAACCTGTGCACATATTGTGCAAGTCACATACAACCCATGCACAACCCCCATGTGCACACAGCTAGTGCACAACACACACATGCACAGCCTGTTTCTCCGGCACTAAGGGGTTGGTAGCCCCATTCCCTCCTGCCTCCAGGCCCTGCAACCCAGCCTCCGAGTTTACCAGTGGTGGCAGCTGGATTGGGGACAGGAGAGGCACCCCCTTCAACTTGAAGGAGAAGTAGCAGCAACAGCTGGATCAGGAGCAGGAGAGACGGCAGTGGAAGTTGTTCAGAAGGGGAGCTACCTAGGGGACGCCTCTCCCACCCCCAAGTCCAGTGCAGAGCTTATTGCCAAGGCCACCTAGGGCAGCAAGGTGAAGGGTGCGCCTCTCCTGTGCCATCAAACGCAGAGCTTTTCACCGGTGGTGACAGCAGGGCGGCTTGATCAGGAGCAAAAGAGCCATCCCCTTCATATTGGCACCCTAGGCAGCTGCCTGAGCAGCCTAATGGTAGCACCAGCCCTGGTGGCCACGTGGCCGGTGGGGGCGAACATGTAATAAATAAGCAAGTGGACACCCACCTGGTGTGGACTATCGTCTTGTTTGTTCACACCTATAGTCTAGTGTAACCCTATGTTCACCCAACACTCAGATCTGGCTTAAGGCTGCAGCAACAGCAGAAGCTGTAGGCCCCTGGAGCTTCTGGGCTGGTGGCCGTGATGCCCACGGTGTGGCAGTACAGCCACCAGGCTCCTAGGCCAGATGCTTCCTGTAGGGCCTGCTGTTTGCCCTCCCCCAAACCCCAGTAACTCCCTCCCCCCCCCCCTCCAACACTGGACCTAGAGTCTTACCATTTCAAGGAGGGGTGAGGGTGGAACAGACAAACTTGCCATTTCAGGCCTTCCCACCAGGCCAGCCTGCTTCTACCTGTCAGCCAGGACCTCACTGTGCATTGCCTTGCACCCTTCACAGACAAGACTCCTTGGTTTTGACCCTATGGCCTGGACACCAGCCTTGAGCCTTCGTTTCCCCTTTGGATTTGCTGCCTGTCCGACCCTGATCCTGCAAGAACTCAGGTCCCGATCCTGAAAAACATGACAAGAGCACAACAATATTACGTCTCTCTCCCATGCCACCTCTCCTCTCTAATCATATGTCCTTGTCATCTCTCTTTCTATAGAGATCTTTGCAGCCCTTTCTTCGTTGTTATCCTTCTGGGGTCTCCTTCCTTTCAGCTGTGTTCTCTCGGCAACGCGGTGACTGGAATCGAGCTTCGTTCTCAAGGTGAGGCTTTATAAGAGTGGTTTAGCACCTCAGGATTATACACTGCTCCTTCCTTTCTTAATGCCGTCTAATATTTTGTTCCCCGCTTTATTCATTGCGGCGCTTTGAGCAGAGGTGTTCGTTGAGCTGTCCACAGTGACACCTAGATCTCTTTCCTGAGTAGCTGCAGTTAATTTAGAGCGCATCAGTGTGTCAGAATAGTTCAAATTATTCCTTCCAATGCACATTACCTTCCTCAGAGGGGTGTTGAGAGGATTAATTAGTTAATATCTGTAAAGTGCTTTGAAGCTATAAAGGGCTATATAAGCCGGTATTCTAATGTGAGAGGAAATTAGAGGAGGATTTTATTTATCAGTTCAAATGGTCTTATTGACCGTTTGCTTAGAAGCGGATGTGGGTGACTCAAAATATTTGCTGTGTGCCCAGTGGTGACTGGAGTATGATGAACGGCAAATGCTTGCAAAGTGTGATCAAAAGCAACATGCATAGCAAGGAGCTTTATTCCTCTGCTCCACTGCAAAACAAATCTGTATTAAGCAACCAAGCAATTTGGTGGATATTTACTAGAA
>QEPC01002584.1:2502152-2558062 GCA_003113815.1 Sphenodon punctatus | reverse complement strand
GGTACGCTATAGGCAGCCAGTGCAGAGTACGGAGCACAGGTGTTATGTGCTCCCACCTTCCTGTCCCCATAAGGAGATGGGCCGCCGCATTCTGCACCAGCTGCAGCCTCCGAACCAGAAACAAGGGAAGCCCCACGTAGAGCGCATTGCAGTAGTCGAGCCTTGAGGTGATGAAGGCATGAATGAGGGTGGCCAGGTTGGACCTGGAAATGTATGGACACAGCCTCCATACCAGATACAGCTGGCAGAAGGCGGCCTTAGCCACCATCTCTACCTGCTGATCCAGCCAGAGCCCCGAGTCCAACACCACCCCCAGACTCCGAACCTGCTGGGCTACAGGAGGGTGGACCCCCCCTACCAGGGGAACCAGTACCTCCCTTGCCCTACCCACCACCATCACCTCCGTCTTATCAGGATTGAGCTTCAGTCTGTTCTGCCGCATCCAATCCACCACAGCCTCCAAACATTGGGAAAGTAATGAGACAGCAGGCTAGGGCGGCCTATCTGCATCAGGGCTGGCCTTAGAATTTGCAGAGCAGAGATAAAATGTAGGGCCCCTGGTGGCTCCACCCCCTCCCCGTGGCCCTGCCACCTCAGGGGCATCCTCCACGGAACTCTAGAGGTGGGCGTGTTTAGGGCCCCGCACCCTGCTCTGGTGAAAATGGCGGCCACTGTGGGGTGCCCGGAAGTAGAGAACATCATAGGCCCCAAGGCAGTCTCCCCAGTTTGTCCTGTGGTGAGGCCAGCCCGGGCTTGCATAGACAGGACAACCCATCTGTCTTTATTATCATTCTGGCCTGTTCACACAAAATGCCAAATCCCAGGTAAGTGGCCTCTAATCCTTTCTCCCCTCTTCCACAGGGTTAATTTTTCATTGGCCACAAAAACAATTTGTGGTAGTGTGTGGTAAAGCTTGTGGCAGGTAGCAACCCCAGGGCAGTGCCAGATTCAGGGAAGCTGATTCCTCATGTATTGTGAACTAGTGGTGTGGACAAAGTGTAGGAATGTTTGACAGGCAGCACCAGCTTGCCTAGTGGAAAAAGGGAGAGGTTATTGTAATTAAGTCTGATGTTCTGTACAGCGCCAGGTACATGACTGGCGCTATATAAATGTTTATAATAATAATAATAATAATAATAATAATAAAACAACATCCCCATCAGGAGCCAGGGCGCCCTGCTTTGGAAGCCCCATGAGCCTGCACATTATGCAGATGTAGTTATTTCCAGTTTACATGTGTGTTGTGGGCCCCTTCCTGAATCACCACATACCCTCCATAGGCTGAGGCGACTCCCTGTGTTTAAGGCTCTGGCTGTTTTTAGATGATACATTATAATATTCTGGTGGATTTTATGTTGTTATAAAAGTGATTGTCTATACCTCTGGAATGTTATTTTTTTTTTGACACTTCCGGCTTACTTCCGGATTTTAGAACATTTTT
The DNA here is from genome assembly GCA_003113815.1 of Sphenodon punctatus. Classification (NCBI taxonomy): domain Eukaryota; kingdom Metazoa; phylum Chordata; class Lepidosauria; order Sphenodontia; family Sphenodontidae; genus Sphenodon; species Sphenodon punctatus. The sequence continues at coordinate 2,556,621 of QEPC01002584.1, read as the reverse complement.
GTAAAACACCTTTTTCAAGGTTTATATACAAATATTATCAATAAAGAACATTATACAACAGTCATTTCCCCCATCTGTACAGGTAGAACATTCTACAGTGGCGGCTCAACTGTCCCACCCATCTTAAGCTCCAGAGCGGTTTGACTGTCCCGCTCACTTTAAACTCTGCCACCAGTTGGACCATAGAACGTTATCGTTTAGACAACCAGGAACGGAAAACCGTAATATAATATCACAACAGTAGTCCTCTAGCTGCAGAAACAGGACTAATTATGATGATGACATCATTCCAACAACTCGGTTAAGAACGATTTCAGAGTGGTCGTTTAAAAACAGCCTCTATGGGACCATATTTTTCTACCAGTGCTTCTCTGCAGCTCTGCACGGCATCACCACCAGAGATGCGGAGCACCACACTGTGCAGGTTAACCCGACCTAACCTGGAGCTGCAGGCTTTCATGGGGCACCCCCCATGTGAAAGACCCCCAGCTGCCCCACCCACATACAGGTCCATCAGTACCGTGGACACAGTCATGGTGCCAGCAAGGATTGTGCCCCTGGAGGAAGCTGCTGCCAGCCGCCTGTCAGCTGTTGGAGTGGCGTGTGTGTGTATGTGTGTGTGCACCCTGACCATCAGCTGTTGGAGTGGCGTGTGTGTGTGTATGTGTGTGTGCACCCTGCCCATCAGCTGTTGGAGTGGCGTGTGTGTGTGTATGTGTGTGTGCACCCTGCCCATCAGCTGTTGGAGTGGCGTGTGTGTGTGTATGTGTGTGTGCACCCTGCCCATCAGCTGTTGGAGTGGACTTGGAGGAGGAGCAGCTGCAACAGCAGAGGGGACCCCAGGGAGGGAGGAAGATCAGCCCCGGTGTCCCCGGCTGGAGTGGCTACTCGCACAGCTGGGGATACTAGAGCTGATTCTTCTCCTTCTCCTCCCTAGGGTTCACTCCAACTGATGATAGGAGGACAGGCAAGATGCGCACCCCCTCCCCCACACTGCTGATGGGCAGCTGGTGGCAACTCCCTCTGGGGGCCTGATGCTCTGCCACTGGAGCGGAATCCCAGGGTCCTGCCCATATTTTCGGCTTCCTGAATTACACTGGAGCAGCGGGGCTGTGTGGCTGCTGCCTGCATGCTCCAGGCCCATGTGTGGATTTGCCTTTCTGAAGGGCTCCCCGCACTGTCTCTGTTAGTGTCACTGGCTGCTGCATGGGGCCCTATGGAGCAGCTCTTTCCTCCCTGCCGGTGTGAAAACACCACGGTGGGGGGTTATACATATTACAGGGGGTGGGCTATAGGGATTTTCCTGTCCCCCCTTCCAACACAGCCCCACTCCTATCAAGCGCCATGATATAACAATACTGTATAAGGGTTAGGGTTACACAAGAAAGAACTGCAAACCCCTTGCCTCCACCCCTGCAAATGTATCCCCGCCCCTCCAGTGAAAGCCTATAGGCTTTAATGAATTCTCAAATTTGGATTCACATCTCTCAAGAAGTTAGAGACTTGATCAGTCATTGGCACATCTTTGGACTGAGGGCGTTTTTGAATGAGGGGGCGGGGGGGAATTCACAGGTTCCAAAAACTCCTGCGATTCCCCCCCCCGCCCGGATGCGTCCAGTAGGGGGCGTGCTTTTAAACGAGCAGCCCACTCGCATGACCATGATGGAGGGGGCCCTGGAGCATCATACACTTTCCCCATCTGCCCTGACAAACAGTGAATGGGGGTAGGGGGCCCTGGAGCAGTGAGCACATTCTCTCCGGCTGCCCCGACATGTTTGTTGGGGGCAGCTGGGACGAGTGCCCGCGCTGCTCCAGGCCCCCTCCCCCATCAGTTGTTTGTCAGGGCAGCTGGGGAGACTCGCGGGACATTTAAAATGCGGATTAGTCAAACCCTGCGTGTAGAGTTTTCGCAGACAGCTCACAGGAAAAGCATTTAAACAGGCAGCTAAATTGCATATTTAGCTGCAATCTCGCAGGTGTGCGTCTCATCTAAAAACACCCTAAATGTTGTGGCGTGAGGGTGGGGAAAGGGGAGAAGGATGCCTTCAGGGAGCAGTCCTTCATCCACTAAAATCAATGGGGGCTGGGCCACTGTCTTCAGTGGGTGGAAGATTTGCCCTTAATGTCCTGTTAATAAGGTGAACGTTCCATTTTTTCCTCTCAGCACGGGAGACAAGGCCCAGCATCTGCCCTGAGGGTATGTTTCCGAGTCAGACACTGGAGGCTTTTCCCCCCTGAAGCTGAAAAGGTGGATGGGTGGGTGATTTGGGGATTCGTATCCCCTGACTCTGAAAGTTCAGGGCCATACAGCCACCTTATCTCCTCCTATAAGTGCACCCCTGGTCCTGGTTCAATTTGATTCACTTTTGGTTACTTGAATTTCACCTAGTTTGGTTACTTTGACGTCTGTTCAGTTACGGTGACTTTCTAACTCTGATTGGCTTAGACCAGTAGTCCCCAAACTGTGACCTGCGTATCCCAGAGGATCCACCAAGCCATGGGAAGCGGCCCAACGCTGATCCGTGAAACTGGCGGTTGCAACAGCAAAGTGGCCTTTGCCCTTGCCAGGTCTCCAGGATGTGGGTGGATTTGCAGGATAAGGTTCACAAAGTTGCCAAAGGATCAGATCCCGGCAGCGGTGGACAGGCTCAGGAACAGGCAAGCTAAGAATGGGACTGGATACAGAGGCCCGAAGCAGAAGTCCATCCAGACATTGTTTTGTCCAGATTTCTGTTCATTCTGGTCAGAACTTCATGCTGACCAACCAGGAGGCTGGAGATGGTATGGCACAGGCTGGGACAGAAAGAGGGGAAGGGACAAAGCAAGGCAGGGTTGATGTGAAGTGAAGTGAAGTCTCTGGGGGCAGAGCGAGACTAGGGGATGGCTGTAACATGCGTATGCTGGCAATATACCCCCTCATGGAGTTAGCTGCAGAATCAATAGGGACTCAGCCTAGCCTAGGGTGGCCAGATATGCAAATTTTAGAGGACACTTATGATATGATAAATGATTTATTTGTGTAGCCGATGGCTATTACAAAACTTAAAAACAAAGCAACATATTACTCTTGTAGCACAGCATATACAAATTCCAAATGAGGACACTTATGAGAAATACAGGTTGCAGGGCAGCAAGCCAATGCAGCCCTGCAACCTGTATTTCTTGTAAGTGTCCTCTAAAATGTGCACGTCTAGCCACCCTAACTCAGCCTGTGAGCATGCGTTGGGCTGTGGCTACCTCCCGCAGGAGCATGGTGGCCTGCAAGAAACTGTAAGAGTTACAGGCCGAGAAGGTATCGGAACGGATGGCTTAGATGAAAGTCTTTTGTTTTGTTTTGTTATGTTTTAAGGCAATCAAAGCCAGTCGCCACAGAAACAGCATTCCAGAATGCTACCGAATCCCTCTGCATAGCGAACACTGACTAGTCGAACTGCAAGCAAACTTTGAATCGGCACAAAACTTGGACTGTGCAATTTCAAAAATTCAAAAATTCATTGCTTTGGAATTTTATTTATTTATTTATTTTAAACCTTATTTTTATTTTGACTTTAATATTTTCACCAGATCTAATCAATATTCCACACAATCCAGCCCTGTAGTGACCAGCTTCACCAAGAGCTTTCCGGTCTACCTGCAAGAGCAGGTAAGGAGGGAGAGAGACTTTAGGGCTGAAACAAATATTCGAGGAGAATACTGACTTCACCCCTAAGTCTATATTTCTGACTTGTTCCTGAGAAAGGATCTCATGAACATAATTTGATCCAATAAAAGATATCGCCTGAACTACTTTCTCTCCATCTCTTATGTTTGGGATGAGCACAGCAACCTCTCTCTCAACCAACAAATGTGGCGTTTTTGTATCTGTTTTAAAAAAGTGAATCCAAAGCGGTATTTGCTTCATGCCTTGTTTGCGGCTCTTGGAGTATTCAAATAACAAATACAAATCCCAGATAAAAGAAGTAGCTGAATAAATGGACGCAAAGCAATCAATTAAAGTTGCAAATGTTGCAACTGGGATGAAAATTAATATGGAGCTTTGCTTGCGGGAACGAATAAGTAAATGATCTTCGTGAATAGGAAAGGCCTGCTTGTTTCAGCACTACTTTTTAACTCCTCCTGAGAGCGCCACGCCCTGGCCTCACCCCTGCAGAGCGCTTTTGGGAGCAGAGTTCTGCTCCTTGCTTGATTGGAAATCAAAGCCCCTGGAGCTGGTGACACGGTGTGCAGCTTGTCCAGGGGATGGAGAGGAAGAAGGAGGGAGCAATGGAAGCATTTCCCTTCTTTTTTTATCACAGACTTTGAATAACAGGCAACCTCCCCAGGTACAGCGGGAACAGTCCTCGCTCTTGTCTGGGTGTGCTGGAAATGGAGCAGATCCGGTGCCAGGGGAGAACCAAGGCAATTTGCTAGCGCCTTTTTCTCCCTCTCTGCTGCTTGCCTTGGGCTCTGCAATGTTGTCCCTCTCGCCTCCCCCTCTGCGGAGCCCCTTCCCTCTCCTATGGTAATAGTGACATTCAGCGGGAAAGGCTAGAAGCAAACATCAGAAAGCCCAGGCACAGTGCTGGGGATTTATTCCATTTCGTTATTTGTTTTAACCATCTAGAGGACTTCCCAGCCAATCGATGATGCCGCTGGGGCAAGAAAATTCAAGGAGGCTGCTTGGATGACCCCCCCCCTCCTACATTGGGAAGGATGCTGCTGTGAAGAAGAATCCTTCTGCTGAGCTCCCTCTTCTTCTTGCCAAAGGATATTGACCTGGCACCCTGACAAGATCTCTTTCCCAAGACCCCTTCCCTCCCTGCTTGTATATGGCAAAGTTTCTCGCAGAGCTCCTGGGCTGCACGTTGCCAGACAAGGGCACATCGCCTATGTTTGAGGTAGGGGCAGGCGACACTGCCGGGGGGGTGCGGTGGGGGTGTTGGAATTGAATTGCTTTCAGTGCTTCTAGGATGCTGCTGCAGGTTTGATCTTGGGTTTGTGCGCGTCATGCCACCTTGATGTGCCACCCTGGGGGGGGGGGGGGGGGGTTAAACACTGAACTCACATCCCTCTCCCCCCCTCCCCCCCCCGGCTTGTCAAAGCTCAGTGGGTTTGCTTTCCACTTGACAGGGTTCGATGTTAGCTGTCAATGATCTGGAGTTTAATTGCATGCTCTTGACATTTCCCCACTTGCTGCTTGCTTTGCAAAAGGAACATCCCCCCCCCCCCTAGCAATGGGAAACCAAAGAAGTTAACCCCTCGCAGTCTAGGAAGAGGTGGCTGTCTTGATGAAGTCGACCCTTCCTCACTTGCAGAGGGGGAGACACAGTGCTTTGAAAGCCAAGGAGCAGTAACTAACTAACCTTGAAATGTTAGATGAAGGAAGAAGGTTTATTAAGGGCAGCAGACTTGGAGAACATCAGAAGTGACCGAATGGGTCAGACCAATGGTCCATCTAGCCCAGCATCCTGTTACTGAGAGTGGACAACTTTGATTGCTTTACAGACGTCCCCAACAGGTCATGATGGAGCAGTCTGCTCTCTGGTATTCACTCCCAGCACCCTACAGTCAGAGACCACATCCCCTGACTAACTTGACTAATAATAGCCCCTTGGGAGTTGCTAAGGCTTCTTCTGTGTTCCTTACTCAGTCAAAAACTCAGTGATTTCAATGGCAGTAAGGAACGGAGAACAGGGATCCTATATCGTCCACTGAAGTGGATGGGAAGACGTTCATGAGTTTTGAATTCATTCCTTAGGAACCATCTGAGGAGCAATCGCTTCCTGCCTCTCTTTCTGCTCTCATTGGCTCTGCAAGTGGGGACTGCCCTCAAGCGCATGTAATACATGCAAAGGGGTGCCCGTTTATTAGGCTGAACACGCTAAACATGTGAGTGGGGGGGCTGAACAGACTGAACCCGGACTGCAGTGGACTAGCGTCTTGTTTATTAACCCTCTTAGCGTGAGGCATTGGTTAGAGGAGTTGAACTTTAGGGTAGGGGGTGATAATTCAGGGTATATGCTCAGTACGTAAATAAATAAATAAATTAAAAAAAAAAAAGTAGCTTGTTGGCAATTTTACTTTCCTTTACGTAGGCATAACTTTGGCTAAAATTTGGGAGGGATATTGACCCACATAAGCTCCACCAAGAAATTTGTGGGGGACATGCCCCACCTCCATTCTCACCTACAACTGTGTCCATGCTCATATATCTTCCACACCCAGGGGCATTCTCCCCATACGTAGCAGGAAAGGATCTTTCCCATTGATCACTTTAAAGTTACTGTGTAAACAGGTCCGCAAATGGTAAACAGGAAAAGACAAAGGTGCAATAGAACTTAGTAGATAATAATTCTTTCTTTCTTTCTTTCTTTCTTTCTTTCTTTCTTTCTATAAAATAAACTGAGAACATCCCAGTCTATTTGCTGTGTGAAATTTAAGACAAGGATGCCTTTGCTGTATGTCCCCCCCTCATCCATAAATGGCTCGTGTATCGTTAGCTGCAAATATCTGGTGGTTTGGGCTTTGAAATTCGTGCAGTGGAGGGGAGCTGCACTCGCCATCCTGTGATTGAATGCTGAGTCTAATCAACCATCGCAGTGTGAATTTTGGATAGAGCGACGGAGTAATTTGAGGTTGATTTCTAGCCAATATGCCAACTGTGCAAATGTCATCATTGGAGAGCATCTTTGTTGCTTACAGAAAATGAACTTGGAAGGAAAGAGAGTCAAAACAGTATTTGATTTCAAAACAGGCAGAGTATTCACAGATTTATTATTATTATTATTATTATTATCAATTTATTTTATTATTTTGGCTATTTAATGAGTGCTAGGTAACAAATTCTTCATGTCTCTATAGCAGCAGTTCTTGGACTTCTTAAACCACTCCCTGTCTTTCCCAACCCGAAACTCTGTTCTAACCCATAAGCCAGCAGTCCACTTCCTGATGCCTGGAAACCCTCCTCCTTGATGCCTGTGGTGTAGGGAACTTGGAGGGGTTTGTGGGTGAAGCAGTGCCAGCGACAGAGTCCATAGTTCCCCTCTCTTGCCCTCCAGATTGCTTGTTCTTCTCTGGGCAAGCTCCACCACCGATGCCAGTCCCGCTCCATTTAGCTCCAAGTGAGTGTGGCAGAGTAGCAGAGAGATGTCAGGGCCAAGTGTGGGATTTGCCACTGATAGCTCAGCAGCAGCAACTTGAGTGGGGGTCTCTTCCTTTTCTCTCTTAAACCTTCTCACGCCCACCCAGAATATATTCTGCACTCCCACTTCCCAGGCTGACACTCGCTGATCAGCAGCCTCTTTCGGTAAGAGCCACAAATTGGCCAGTTCTCTTCTAATGGTGACAGTAGTTGTTACTGTGCAGCTAACAGATTCCTAGACTTCAAGATTCAGGATAAAAGCATACGTGATGGCAGCGTGCCACCGACACAACCTGGACTGGATCGGGACCCCACCACTGACACAGCCAGGGTCAGCTCAGGCCACTGGCCACATGTGAGTGTGGCTGGGAGAGCCATCCTGCCGGCGGGGTGGCCTGGCTGGGGCAGCGGTTGCAGCAGATGTACCAGAGACCGTCCCTGCGCCACTCCCCCCATCATGACAGGCAGCCATGGTGGCCTGGCTGCGGTGGACCTGATCTAGCCCTGGTCATGGTGGGTCAGAACCAGGCCCAGTTCTAACCCGCTGTGGCACACTTTGCCCCAGTCTGGCAGGCCCTAGCCCGTGCTGTTACTTTGGTTGGTTGCTGAGGTGAGAGCCTGAGCTAGCCGCCAACACAACCCGGGATACCCTGGGTCAACATCTGGTGGCCATTAACCAAACATAACATCGGCCTGTGGGGCAAATTGGGCCACAGCAGGGGGGCCGCTGTCACATCTGGTTTTACCCTTTGAGGGGTCTAGCTTGACCTGCACAACCCAAGCCCCACATAACGAATTCTGTTAGAGCTGAAGTCATGGCCAAGCTGTGGTTGGGGATGAAAGGTTCCACTCTCTTTCTTAGCCATGGGAGTTGTTCCCTTGTAAGGCTGGAATAAGGATGACCACATTTTCTCTGTTGTTGTATGTTATGAAACAATAGAATTAAGAAAAAGTTTTTCTACTTCCCATCGGAGCAATATAGCAACAGGAGAGGGATTTGCTGTTTTGCTGCATCCTGTGCCTTACAGTTGGTGTTAATGATGCTCACAGAGGCTAAGTTGCTCTGTTACAGAGTCAGCAGTTGTTTCTGCAATGGGATCCAAGTAGAGGAATATTTATGTCCACATGGAATCAATAGAGTTTAGAATGGGCAGACAGGTCTGTTCCCAATGGAGGATCAGGGCTTGTGAGGCAGAATTTTAAAGGTGACATTTGAACTGACTAGTGATCACAGAGTTTGAAATCTTTCCATCGACCTGCACAACTGTGTTTTGCAATAAACGCCTATGGCACTTAAATGAGTAAGAAGTCCCTTTTCATCTCTAACTGTGCATTCCTACTCCATTGCCAACATCTGTAGCATCAGGAGAGCAAAGCTTTTCAAAGCTGAAACTTGGCAAAAAGTACCTGAGCTCCTCTGGGCCACAGGAACAAGTAAGCAGGCTCAGCAGGATATCTGTTGGGCAAGAAATCACAGGACCAGTCGATTATTAAGATTAGAGCTGAAATGGGTAGTGGATAATTCAAGGGTATTATCTGCATTTCTGGGTAGTTCTTCGAGCACTTGACTAAAGGGGTGGGCCATGGCTCAGGTGGTAGAGCACGTGCTTTGCATGTATAAAGTCTGAAATTCAATCCCGGCATCTCCGATTCAGGATCTCTGGTAGCATGCCTGAGTGAGGCCTCTACTGGGGATCCTGGAGGGTCTCAGGTAGCACACCTGGGTGAGACCTGAGCCAAATTTGGAACCCTGCTTCTGTGTCAGGCTGTGATAATACTGAGCTAAAATGGACCATTGGTCTGACTCAGTTAAGCAGCTCCTTATACCTGCAGTCGCGATGGGCACTTGCATATCCATTTTTTCAGGTATTCCATTTTGAGTTTTCTTTCGTTATTTCAGTATTTTGATGATGTCATTTTTGGCAATTGCACATGCACCATAGTGCTAATATCGTTGAAATGATGTAACCAAGATACTAGGGATGGGACACCGGGGAGAATACCGGATACCAGATTTACCAGTATCGGATTTCCCCGGAATCGGATTTACAGGTATCGGCATACCAGATTTTTAACGTTGGCCGCTTTACCAGTTTTTTAACATTGCAGTCATTCACTTCAATGGCCATGATGTAAAAAACCCGGTAAAGCAGCCAATGTTAAAAATCCGGTATGCTGATACCGGTGATTATCGGATTAATCCGATATACCTGATTATCGGGTGTATTGGATTTATTCAATACCGATATTCCTACCCCTACAAGCTACTGAAATGACCAAAACACTCAAACCAACCTCCCCTCCCAAAAAACAAAAAAACCCACTCCCAAGTATTCAAAACAGATATACCCGGTGAAACATATATGGATACCAGTATTTTCTCAAGCTGTTGTTTCCAGTTGAGGTAAAGTATGTTTGACAGATTTTTCTGTTCTTTTCAGGTACTCGTTTCAGCTGTAATTGAGATCTAATCCCTAGCTCTGTCTCTGTAGCAAAACTGAAATGGCAGTGTGTTTAATTTTAATGTTTGAGTGACTTGTAGTAGTGTGGGGTGTGCGTTTCTGGTGACTCTCCAAATGACTAGAGGATATTAAGATACGTGCTTCATTATATGCTATTTCTTTTGAACGTGGGGAAGGGGCAGCAAGCTTTATTTTGCCTAAGGGGAGAAATAGCTATAAGGCTTCTTAGGGGCCATAGAGTGAAGGGACATGGATGAGCCAAGGCGCTAGGCTTTAAGGGAGCCTTTTGCAAGTGGCCTGAGCGCCTCTAGGAAACATTCAGAGTGGGCTGGGGAGGTAGTCGGGCCAACACTCTGCCCTGACCCACTCTGAAAATTTCCTAGTTGTGCTCAGGTGGCTTGCCAGCCCCCCCCTAAGAAAGAAGTTTTCAAAATGGGTTGGGGAGGAGTGCTGGCTTCACTGACTCTTCTAACATCCTTCCTGGTGGGATTGCTGCCATGCCAGAGGGCCTCATTGGGAACTAGGGTGGTGCCACAACCTTTGTGAGGGGTGAGGAGGGAGGACGAGGCTGGCCAGGAGCCTAGGAAGGAACGATGCTTAGCAAAACCCTGCCCCCTTGCCCTTATGGGGGCCCATAATTGGGACATGGGCCTAGGCCTAACAAAGCCTGGAAACACTGTAGCCAATGAGTAGAGCCAATGTAGCCCTGCAACCTGTATTTCTCATAAGTGCCCTCTAAACATTTGCATCTATGGAAACCCTACCAATGAGTTCCTAGCTGGAGCCAACATTAGCCAGTAAACCTGGCAGATGAGTGTGCCCCTCAGAGGTGTGGGGAGCATATAGTTATCGGAGAGTCAAGAAAAATTCCCAGGGTTTTCTAGCTAGCATCTTCTGCCCTTTGTGGAAAATCCCAGCCTGTCTCCTCCCCAGTGAAGTCCCATTCCTAGTGCTTTTGAAAGTCCCACCCATAAATATTTAGGAGAAAGAATCAGGTCAAAGGTTCTATGCACGCTGCAGTCAAAACGTCAAACCCGCTCTACCCAATGAGCTCCCAGCTGGAGCTAAAATTAGCCAGTTCTGGGAGGATGAGCATGCTGCCTACAGCTCAAGGCTTTAAAGGCTGGGCAAACAGCTTGAAGCATTAGGTACTGTGTGAAGAGCAGAGAGCATGTTAGCGGCACTTTCTTACCATTTGTATGTAAATCGGTAGTTCTTAAACACCGCTTCAGAAGATCACAGTAAGTGGTCAGCAACTGATCTGTGGAACTAAGGACAACCTTACCACAGAACAACCTGGGGCAGCCACTCTGAGCCCCTCTTTTTCTCTACTTCAAGGGTACTGCAGTGGCCCCCATTTTCAACAGGGCGTGGTGCGGAGTCCCACTCCCTCCCAGCAGAGCCATAAACACAACCACCTCTATGACCAACTGAGGGCGACACGGTCACCAGAGTCCTGCATTTTATCTTCGCCTTAGGCCCCGAAAAATTTAAGGCTGGCTCTATGTGGAACTGGCTGTTGCTTGTCAGTGACGGCAACAGAAGGAGCCTTGTTTATACTCCATTGTACAGTATGAGAGCAGTACATCTCACGTTGTCAAACCTGGATTTCTCAACCCCCAGAACAACACTTCTTGTATTCTCTGGGCATATTGCTACAACTTTCTCACGGATATCCCACTCCATTAATCGGGTCGATTATTTGATTAAAGGTTGCAGCCCTAGTGAATATGTTTGGGGCACGGATGTGGAAGAGGATACAAGGGTGGGCTTAGACCAGGTGTGCGGAACTTTTGGGGGGCCACTTTGAAGATTATTGATTATTTATTTATTTATTTTAGAAATTTGTACCCCGGTATGCCGGGCAGCAGCTCTGGACGGCTTACAGTCAACGGATTAGTACAAGCTGCTCAGGCTACGTAGGAGTTGGAGGCAGGGGTATTTACAGGGTATTTACAGGGAGGAAGGAAGAGGAGGGTCCAGATCCTGGATCTATGCCAGCGATCCACCCCTACCATCAGGTGGTCTCACCCATTATGCTAGGTAGATGTTTCATGCTGGAGGGTCTCAGGTGAGCAGCCGCAGGGTGCTGGCTAGCCATGAGCTTAGTTCTGCAAAGACTCCTCCGTGGCACCATGTGACTTTTTTACTCACCTTTGGGGATTGTAAAAAGCTTAATGGAGCAACAGACAGAACATTCCCAAGGTAGAGAGGTGTTATCCTTCTGACACAGAAGCAGGAAGATTGTGTTTTTTGTCAATATCACACAGAGGGAGTTAACAGGAGCTAACGCCACCAGATAGCCCCACCCCCCCACTAATAAACTATGGATACAAAGGCATGAATTGAATTCCTTGTTTTCAGTCTTGTGCTTGGTCTGTGCTACAGGCTGAGCTGACTCCTTGGTGACCTGAGCCAGAGAACTGCCTTAGCTGCCTGGAGGCAGTAGCTTCAGGCTTCTTTTATGAGCTCTGTGTACTGCGAATCCTGATGCAGTAGTTATAGCTTTCTCTGAGCCCTGTGCAGTGAGAACCACCTGGACTGACATGAGGAGGAATGAAAAAGAAAAATAATCCCTCTCCCAGAAATGGATAACTCTCTAACACTGGGACATTCAGTCCTGACTGGCTCAGGAGCTCCATGAACAGCCAGACGCTTGCCACCAAGTTCCAGCTCCCTAACATGAGGAGCAAGCATTATGTTTGGTCACACAAACCCTGGAGCAACCCATGGAGCAAACATACGTTTGCAGTTTCCCCCCCTGGAACATCTCTGGGGAACTTCTTGGTAGACCTTCAGAGGAGCCAGAAACATGTCATGAAATCAACATTTCTTCATCAGCAAGGCTTTGTGCGTGTCAGTTTCACTAGCAGGAAGCTTTGTCTTGTCAGTTTTCACCAACAGGGAGCTTTGCCCTTTTAATTTCACTAGTGCTTTACCTTGCAGCAGGGAGCTTTGCCTTGTCAGTTTCACCAGCAGAGAGCTTTGCATCCCAGCAGTGAGCTTTCACCGGTGGGGCTTTTGGGCGTCCCCTATTTATGCTGCCACCTGACGGACTCCCCCTTTTGGTCAGATCAGGGTGGGTGGGTGACTCCTACTGGCTGCGTTGTCTGGAGAAGGTTGGTGACGCGGCATGGACTAAGGTTTTCTCAGCTGGGCTAATGTACCCCTCTCATCTGCTAGGTTGTGCCCAGTTCTGCCGCAAGGTGAGGTCCAAGGATTTGGCCTGGAGAAGTGTGCTCACCCTGGCTGCTAAACAGCTGATGGGTGCCCTAGAGGAGTGCGTTCAGTTGGGCGGGTGAGTGCACCAAACAGCTGATGGGGCATTGGGGGGGCCAGAGGAGAGCGCTCCTCTAGGCCCCCGGATCAGTTGTTTGGCAGGCTGGGTGACGTACTCCTCCAGGGCCCTCCAGTCAGCTGTTTGGTGGGTCAGGTGAATGTTGTGAATGAGACGGTGAAAATGAATGAGACGGGGGTGAGCTGGATCCCCTGGCCACCCCGGGGAGGGCCAACGTAGCCACCACACTAAGGACCAGTGGGGAGGGCAGTTCCAATGAGCAGCCTCATAATCTGGGTGGGACAGCTGCCATCACAAGTCCCTCCACACCACGGGCTGGCCAAGGAGCTTTCCACACAGGTTAGAACTCCTGAATCCCAGCTGCACAGAAGGATCGGGCCTCCAGGAGGAGCAGCCACCAAACAACTAATTGGGGGGCAGGGAAACACATTCACTAGAGGTGTGCACCAGGGGCCCATGTCGTTTTCGGTTTTCATTTTCGTTATTTAAATCTGTCGTTTTCATTTTCATAAATATCAAATTGTCGTTTTTGTTTTTGCTTTTGTTTTCATTTTCCATTGGTTTCAATGGAAAACACATTTTCAGCTGTAACGTTTTTGTGTTTCACTCTATTTGGCTGAAACCTGGAGTGCGTATACCCCCAATGGAAAGCATTACGTGTACCAAACTGCAAAAAGATTGGATAAAGCAATCCAATTTTAGAAGCAGTTGAATTATTTTATTTTGCAAAAATCTTCACATACATTCTTAGGTGTACCTTCTTTGCCTCACATTTAATGTAGATTAAACTAGGCAGGCTTATACCCCTTCCCATAATGGATAAAGGGTCCTGCTGGTATAAGCAATTAACTTATAAATGTATGTCTGACTGTAACATCTTTGTAGTCCAACCAGTGTACATGGAATTTGGCAGGGATCTATATCACACTTTCATGATCATCTCTGCCAAATATCAGAAAGATGTGATAAAGGGTCCCAATTTTATATGCCTGCACAGCATATGCAGAGAAGGAGCCTATGCTAGGGATTCTCTAACGTGTCACTGTGGTATAAGATCGGTTTGTGATGCCAATTGGCCAGCAGAAATATCAACCAAATATCCTCATTCTGTGCTGTGATCATCCCAACATCTCTCCCCCACTTGTTACTGGGAAGTTAGAAGCATCCGTTTAGGAAAGAGCCAACAAGGGATTCTCTTATGTCCTCTGTCACAGTGTTGCAGGATGTGATTGTGATGATAATGGCCAGCCTGGATGTGTAAACTATGTATCCTGATTGCTGGGATGCTATCCCCAAAGTCCAAGTTATGTCCCTTCTATGCCCACCTCAGGGCTGTCCCCTCTGCCCGCCTCGAAGCCACTACCAGTTGGTCTTGTAAAGCTAGAAGCATGCAGTAATTGGCCAGTGAATGTGTCTTTCAGTCTTTTGGGTTGCTCCACATCCTCCCTCCTACAGCTGCCCTCCCCCTGCCATGCCAGGTGCCTGCCTCTGACTGGCACTGCATGTGCTGCTATTTATCTGAATAATGGTCTTCAAGGGGACAACTTAAATTGCTTATACAATAGGGTCCCTTTATCAAATTGCCCTGTAGTTTGGCAGAGATGACAGGGATGGTAAGTGATACATTCCTGCCACATAACGTATAAATAGGATGGAATATATAAACGTTACAGCTGGAAATGTATTTTCAAGTTAATGTCTTACACCATCAAGACCCTTTATCCAATCTTTCTGAAAATTGGCAGGAGTGTTAAACTTGTGGAGGGACATAATATTCACAGGTTTCGTGCAAAGTGGATGGAAGTTTAAAAGGTTGTAGCCGTGAATGTGTATGGAGGTTTTCTTAAAATCACAATGTTTAATTGCTTCTAAAATCATTTTGCTTTTATCTAATTGTTTTGAAAAGTGGTACAAATAGTGCCCTCCATTGGGGGTACACCAGATTTCATCAAAATTGAATAAGAAACAAAAATGTTATAGCTGGAAATACGTTTTTCAGTTTGTTCCCTTTATTTCAAGAACAAAATGTCATTTTTGTTTCTATTTTCATTATTATTATTTTTTGTTTTTGTTATTGCAATAACAATAATGAAAAAATTTGTTATCTTTATTGTAACATCACAATGGTCCAAAAGGAGGAGTGACAATATTGGAAAGGGTTGGGAGAGTCCCTTTGTCCTGCCTCCTTCCAACATGGCCTCACCCTTTTTGGGTCAAAGCCTGAGGGAAGGAGAAAAGCCTGTGCTGTGGTTTAAAAGATAATTTTGTCAATATTTGGCTTGGTTAAAGGGGAAGGGGAAAAGTATCAGAGCCCTGTCATCCCACCCTGGTGCCCAGTGAGGAAAGAAAGAAGCCCCCTCTTGTGCCTGGGCCAATGCCTCCAGTAAGAGCACATACCAACTCTAGGTTCTACTCCCCCATATTCCACTCTGTGTGCACAGATCTGCCTGGTGATTTCCCACAAATTTCCTTTAACAGTAAACACTGTCCAGGAAGGGCTCTGGAGTGAATGGATCTGGGTGACCAGGGTTCTTCAAATCCTATGTTAGCCATGAACTCCGTGGGTAGCCTTGAACAAGCCACTATCACTCAGCCTCAGTTCCCCATCTGTAAAATGGGAATAATAATTAGGGATGTGCACTGGGGCCCCATGTCATTTTTTGTTATCGTTTTTGCTATTAAAATGTGTCATTTTTATTAATAACAAAATGTCATTTTTTGTTATCGTTGTCGTTATCGGTATTGCTACTGATTTCAAATGAAGATTTTGTTTTTGGTATTGTTATTGGTATTGGTATACACACAATATCTAGTTTTATATTATATTATATTATATTATATTATATTATATTATATTATATTTGTGTGTGTGTGTGTGTGTGTGTATGTATATATATAATATTTTATTACTTTGTAAAGTGCCAGGTACACTGCTGGTGCTATATAAATGTTTGTTAATAATAATATATATATACACAAACCCAGAATCTAAGCTAAACCTAACCTATGTATAATACAAAATATGCCTATACTATAATCCTAATATATATAATAAAACAGCCTAGTATCTAAATATCTAATCTCTCTCTCTATAACTAATAACTATATCTATATGATATATGGACAGGGGGAGACAGACAGGAAAAGGGAAAAGGAAAACACAGAGGTATATCCACTATCTCTAATTTATCTCTATTCTATATCTATCATCGTAGAAACAAATTAGTGTAGAGATATCTTTTATTGGACCAACTTAGGTTGGTGGAGGTTTGCAAGCTTTCGGACCTCACAGGATCCTTCCTCAGGCAAGTCAGAAATCCAAGCTGTACACTGAGCAAAGAGAGGCACGGGGGTTATATGCAGAGGCTGGGGAGCATTACATCATGGGACGGTAAGGACAGAGAGGGATGGGGGAAGAAATATGCATTTGTAAGGGAGTAGGTGTGGTATAATGGGGCAAGTCATTGAGAGGGTGCCTGGAAAGGGGAGTGGAAGGGACGGGAGTAAGGTGCCTGTGATTGTGAGATGATAGTGTAGAGGATGTGGGGTGGGGCAAATTCAATTAGCACGGATGTGTGAGTCATTGAGAGAGTGCCTGGAATGGGGAGTGGAGGGGTTAAAGGTACCTGTGATACTATAAGTGGTGGGCTGCAAATGGACAGGTTTAAGCTTGTAAATTTCATAGTGGCTTGTGAAGCCAACGTCCTGGTTAAGTCCATTGTTTCTTGTATCCAGCAGGCTGATTAATTTTTGTTCCCAGGTACGCCTTTTGGAAGTGTTGTGGAGGCTGCCTTTCAGGACTAGGATGGAGAGATCAGAGATGGAATGGTCATCCTGGGAGAAGTGGATGCCAACAGTAGAGTTTGTGTTTTGGACCATAATCATCTTCCTGTGGGAATTCATGTGTTTGTGTAGGGGTTGGTGGGTTTCCCCTACGTAGTTCCCATGGGGGCATTTGGTGCACTAGATTAGGTAGACCAGGTCATTGGACTTGCAGTTGTAGCTTCCTTGTATTTGGAGTGGTTTACCACAGGATTTCGGGATGTTGTTAGCAGCAGAGATGTGTGCGTAGGTCTTGTTCCTGTGGGAGTGGGGCTGTGCTCGGTGTTGGGTAGTTTGCTGCGGATGATAAGTTGGGTGAGGTTGGGGGGTTGTTTGAAGGCCAGAAGAGGGGGGTCAGGAAAAGACTCTTTTAGGGTGGGGTCCTCATCAAGTATGGGTTGAAGTTGTTTAATGATGTCACGTATGGGTTCTAGTTTGGGGTGGTAGGTGAGGACTAGAGGAGTGCGGTTGTAGGGTTCCTTCTTCTTCTATTGTAGTAGGTTGGCTATGGATGATGGACTTCTTGGTGTGTCTGGGGTGGTTGCTGGATCGGTGGACGTATGTATGGTGGTCTGTGGGTTTCCTGTATATTGCTGTCTGTAGGGATCCATCTTTTATGCTGACGGTGGTGTCCAGGAAGTTGACCTTGTACCGTGCCCTGATATGATGGGTCTTCCTGGGTTCCCTTCCTTATGTATTTTGGGAAGTGTGTAGAATGTTCCTGGGTTTGGGTTAGGGGGAATGAGGTTAGACAGTTCCTCCTGTAGATTGCAGGTGAGAGTTTTGATGGTGTCTTTCAGTTCTGCGGTGAATTGTGATGTAGGGTCTGTTGGGAGTTCTTGGTAGTAGTAGTGGTTTGAGAGCTGTTTGTTTGTTTTGGATATGTAGTCATCTCGGTTGAGGATAACTATGGAGCCCCCTTTTTCAGCCGGCTTGATTACTATGTTGTGGTTAGATTTGAGGGATTGGATGGCATTTCTTTCCACCCTGGACAGGTTGCGTTGAGGGTGGTGTTTGTTCAAGATTTGACAGTCCATTATTTTCCTAAAGCAGTCAATATAGTGGTCCAGTGTAGGTTTGCATCCGGCTCGGGGTGTGAAGTCAGAGGTGTGTTTTCTCTTGTTCTGGGGTGGGATGGATTGTTTGGGGTCCCATCCTTTTTGTGCAAGTATTCTCTAAGGCGGAGGCGGCGGAAGAATTCTTCCAGTTCGCCACATATTAGTATGTCGTCTGGTTTCTTTTTGGGGCAGAAATTGAGTCCTTTGGAGAGTACTGATAGTTCGGCTTTGGTTAGTGACTGTCTGGACAGATTTATCACATTGTGGGGTTTGGCAGTGGTGTCTTGTGTCCTGTGCAGGTGTTTTAGTTTGCTCAGTTTTTTGTTTTTGAGATGGATGGCTGTGGTCAGTTTTGTGTTGTAGTTCTCTTGGATTTCTTGTAGGATATCCAGGTTGGATTTGTTGTATTTCTCTTTCAGAATGTTGGTGTATGAGAGGATTTCTTGTTTTAGTAGGTCTCTTTTAGAGTATGTTGTGTATTAGGTGGTTTCTCAGTTTCTCAGCAGTTCTTCTGCAGAGTTGTTCTGCGTATGTCGAGTTGTGTGCGGTGGTTAGAGGATTGTGTATATTCAGTCCATTCGGGATGATGTTGTCTTTTTTGCATTTGCTCAAGAAGTTGCTGTTCAGTTTGGGCTTCCTGTTTCTTCAGGTTGGGAAGTTTCCATTTTAAGCGGCGAAGTTCGATATCATCCATAGTCACAGAGAGAGTGTGTTTGCTGTGTTGGTCCCCCAAATAGGGCGTAGACACAAAGTAGTGCAGAGTTCTTTTATTGGACCAACTTAGGTTGGTGGAGGTTTGCAAGCTTTCGGACTTCACAGGATCCTTCCTCAGGCAAGTCAGAAATCCAAGCTGTGCACTGAGCAAAGCGAGGCACGGGGGTTATATGCAGAGGCTGGGGAGCATTGCATCATGGGAGGGGAGGGACAGAGAGGGGTGGGGGAAGAAATATGCATTTGTAAGGGAGTAGGTGTGGTATAATGAGGCAAGTCATTGAGAGGGTGCCTGGAAAGGGGAGTGGAAGGGAGTAAGGTGCCTGTGATCTCACTATCATCTCACTGTGATCTCACTGTGATCTCACTGTGATCTCACTATCATCTCACTATCACGGGCACCTGCCATTCAACTGCCTGGGACCTGCTTGCATTGCTCATTGGCCAGTGATTACACCCATCAGCTCCTTCCCCTCCCATCACAGATCCAGTTTAAGAGTTCAACACTGTTTCTGACTCTGAGATTTCTGCTCCCTCCTCCCTTCACCACACTTCCCTCCAAAAAACACCTGCCAGGCTGCTAGACAATAACAAAATCAATAATGACTTTTGTTATCATTATTGATTTCGTTATTATTTTTTGTCATTTTTGTTATTGCAATAATGATAACAAAAACGTCAAATTTTGTTTTCATTATTGATATAACAAAAAATGACACGCACACCCCTATAATGACCTGCTTCGCAAGGGTTGTTGTGAGGGTGAGGATTGTAAAGAACTTTGAACAATGAAAGCACTATATAAATTAAAGACGATGATAATAAACACCCTCCTAATTTGCCTCCTGATCTTCAACATGGAGAGGAAACGTTGCACAGGTGAGGGCTGAAAATGTTTTTGTGGGATACAGAGGAGCTGAGTAAAATTAATAGCTACTGGGCTCAGGAATATTTTGTGCCAATCAAACTGATGTGAACCACAGTTACAATAGCAGCAGTGGCTTTATCTGAGGATCGTGTACAATATTGTGCATAAATATAGTCATTAAATCTATATTCATGCTATATTAAACCCAAGGACCACTACTAACCAATAGTGCAAACATTTCATGTTAACTGCCCATAACATTTGAAACACCCTAGGGGCTAATATGTGTATCTGAAGTCTACTTGAATCGGTCATTTGGTTTGCAAGCACACAATGAATCACACCAGAACAGAGCAGGGCTATTTCAGAATGGTGCATTGAGGCCTGCTTGAAGATTGAAGTGTAAGAAACTAATGCTGACAACGTAACCCAGTGCAGTAGTCCTCAAAAGCCAACCAAAGCAGATTCTTGGGCTTTGTTTTGTTGTCCCTTGGACCTATAGAATAATGGAAGATCGCACAATGGAGATTTTGGACTGACTTTAGTGGACTCTTCAATGGGCTGAATTAAAAATGAATTTTTAAAAATTCAAAAGCAAAATTTTACTTCAAATGTAATTTAAAAAAACTATATGGCTGAATTAAAAATGCAAATTTACAAATTCTGAATGGTTGCTGAACAAATGACCAAGTGTAAATTCATGAATTAGCAAAGGGCAAATTCCAAATCAATGAAAAAAGGCATGTCATCCCCACTGCAAGCTTAGAATCGTAGAAGGGACTGTACGAATCAAGTCTAGCCTTACAAAATGCCCATTATGGAGAAATGAATCCAGAATTTCTTTGGGTAGCCCATTGACCCTCGCCTGCCCTTACGGTCAGGAATTTTTGCTTGATATTCATTCTAAATAAATAAATCTAAATACATAAATTCAATACATTTATTGAATAAATAACAAAAAGAAATTCAGTCTAAATAAATAAATCCTTTCGAGCTGGGTCGTTGTGAGCACATCAGACCTGTGCTTCGAAGTCTGCACTGGTTGCCAATGGCTTTCTGGGCATAATTCAAGGTGCTGGTTTTGACCTTTTAAAACCCTAAACAGCTGGTCCCCATATATCCTTACACTCCTGCCTTCTTGTGGGCACCACCTGCCAATCGTGCTCATATGGTAAGAGTACGGTGAAGAGCATTCTTGGTTGCTGAGTGCCATGGAACTCCCTTCCCCGGGAGGCCGATCAGAGTCCGAGCCGGAGAATTTTCTGGAGGAGATGCAAGATATTTCCTTTTGTCAAAGCATTTGGTATGCAGGGTTAGGTGAAGGTTTCTTTAGAGTTGGGGGTGGGTTCTAAAAAGGTATTCTTATGTATTTTTATATTGTAAACCACCCTGAGCCTTAGGGGAAGGACTGGGTATGAAATTTGTATAAATACATTATAAATCTCCCTTTCTACGGCTTGTACCCTTTGCCTCTTGTCCTGTCCTCCGTAGCAAGGAAAAAAACTGATCCAAGGGCCAGATCCAGGCATTGAATAAAACCAAATAAAAAACAGCCTAGGACTGGATTTGGCCTATGAGCTGGTGGTTTCCCAACCTGATTTAAGGGATGACCAAGCCTAGGGTGGCTACCTGTGCACTTTTTAAAGGAACACTTATGAAAAATACATGTTGCAGGGCCTGCATTGGCACCTTAGAATTTGCATAGGTGGCATCGCTAACCAAGCCTATAGGATGGTGATTGCTGAACTATAGGTTCCCAAAGTAGTGCGGAATTGAGCAATTGCAGAGAAAGCTGTTTCCGTCAGAAACAGACCACTTGCCTGTGCTCATAGGATGAGGAAACATACTGTCTTCTTCCTTTTTTTCGCTAGTTCTCATTCGGTACTTGCCATTGTTTGGGACTTCTGGTAATTCTTTCCAGGCAGGAGCAGCCACACACCCTGTAACGTTCCTTACATGCTGCTTATGTTTGCTACTTCTGGCTTGTGTATGATCGCAGTTCACTACGTAACTTTCATCATTTCCCTTATTGGTCCCTGTTTTGGCTCCTTGTAAGTTGTGTTTTGATTGGTGTATTTCAAGCCCTTGTTTTCTGCATTCTGATGCCATAAATTGACGTAAAGTGCCAGAAATGGACAAAAATACCAAAAACGAATGGAAATTGACAAAAATACTGGGAACTGATGGAAATTGAGGGAAATGACTGGAAAGTGATGGAAATTGAGGAAAAATGACAGACAATCACAGGTGTTGATCTTAACAACAACAGAAGTACAGATTCAGTGGATAGTGAGGAAATAACAAGGAACAATTGGAAGTGCTTCTGAAAGGTAGGTATTTCCCGACGGTATGGTAATGGTCATTCTCGCCTCAGCACTATCCCAATGCGGTTGCGATCCCAACTCACGGTTGACAAACTGCATGACTTTGTTGCTGTCTGGAGTTATGGGCTTATACCCTAGTCTCCTAATGGGGACATGGAGGCCCAGTACTTTGGAGCCATTGCCATAGGAAATAGAGGGCTTGCATGGAGCCACGAAAACAATAAGACATTTTATGCTCGGATAGATGTTTTTCTCCCTGTAAACAGAGGCCATGCAGATCTTTAAAATGAATGAATTTTCCCGATTTATCAGGATTATGTCTTCTGTAGCAATCAGCCTAGAATAATTATTATTGCAGCTTATTATTATTATTGTTTTTGAGTGAGTGTACCAACAGTAATTAATCACCGCTTCTTAGTACCGCTTGCTATTCTTCTTCAGGTTCAAAGGAGGAAATTGCCCCCCCCCCACATAATTTATTTGGTAGGAACTCCCTAGTCAGTGACAAATCGAGTGGAATTAAAAGCTATGGTTTGATTTAAGAGGGAGCTTTGATGGTGATATACCTTTGGCGTCAACACCTTGGATCTCCGGCAGAGCCTCTTCATGCTAATTAATCAATTTATTTAAATTCTGAAGACTTATTTCCCATTTTGCTGCAGTTTTACATCCCTTGCTAGCTGCTTGCCATTCCTGTGCTGCTCCCCTATTTTTCACTGCTTCCCTGTCCTTATTTCTCCCTTGCGTCTCCATTCTCCCTCATCCATTTCCCGTCCCTTGACTCTCTCTTGCCCTTCACTGTTTTCTTATCCCTCCAGGATAGGGAAAGGGAACCTCTGTCTTATGGACCAAATCCAGCCTGTGGGTATATTGGGCAAAGTTCCTAGCTCCAAGAGCCATGTACCAAAGCCTTCATATGGCCAAGAACCACAAGGCAGACATACGTGTGTGCACACACAAACCTCTCCTGCTTTGTGATTGGCTGACAGAACCACTGCTTCATGATCCTACCTGCTGAGAATCTGCGGAACAGCTGCAATTTAGCCGCTGAGGCTCAGGTACAATGAAGAGTGTTTTTAGACAAGGGCCTCCCCACCCATCATGCATGTTGCATGGGTGTGTAGGGTGCCAATGCGGCCCTGCAACATGCACGATGGGTGGGTAATGGAGGCACTTGTCTAAAAGCACCCAAGAATGAGACACACAGGACCATTAAGGCAACACAGGGTCCATCACTAGTCCCTGCTGAGAGCTGCCCCTGAACTGCCCAAGAGTTGCATGTGGCTCCCAAGCCAAAGTCTGGGCACCCTGGTATAGATTCATGATCTGGGCACACTTCTTAAGCACTCCGCCCCACCGTGGCGGTGCTGCCCTCATTGCGTCTGCTAAGTCATGCCCGGCGGAGCTTTTCCGGGTGCTGAGGGGGCTGGTCAGTCCGGCTTCCCTCTGCCTGGATTTAGTTATCGAATGCCCGCTGTGATTTGTTTGTGGACTTTTTTTGCAGATAAAATCGCTCAGATCCACCACAGTTTTGATGCAACACTTTTAGCAGTAGGTGAACCAGAGGCAGTAGAAGCCCTGCCTTGTCCTGTTTTGTGGGATGAATTTCAGAATGTGTCGCCCTCAGAAGCGGGGGATGCCCTGGGGTCTGTCCGAGCCACTTATTGTGAATTAGACCCATGCCCATCCTGGCTGGTCAAGGCTAGCTGGGAGACATTAAGGCCGTTGCTGGAAGGGATTGTCAACACCTCCCTGGGTTAGGGCAGGGTGCCGAACTGACTTAAGGAGGTGCTGGTGCAGCCCCTGCTCAAGAAACCATCATTGGACGTTGGCATCCAGGCCAGTTATCGGCCGGTCTCTAACCTTCCCTTTTTAGGCAAGGTTATTGAGCTGGTGGTGGCTCGACAGCTGCAGAAACATCTGGACTGGATTAACTTTCTCGATCCCTCACAGTCAGGTTTTCACTCTGGATATGACACGGAGACTGCACTTGTGGCCTTGGTTGACGACCTCTCCCATGAGTTGGACTGGGGTCATTAGACCCTGTTAATCCTATTAGATCCCTCAGCTGCATTTGATACCGTTGACCATGAGTTGTTGGTGACTCGGCTGCGGGACCTGGCAGGGATTGGCGGGACCGTTCTTGAGTGGTTCCACTCCTTGCTGGCTGGAAGAGTCCAGTGTGTGGTCCTGGGTGATTTTTCATCTTCTCACGTGTGGGGTCCCGCAGGATTCTATCTTGTCCCCTCTCTTGTTCAATGTGTACATGCAGCCTTTGGGGGAGGTTGTTAGGGAGTTTGGTGTATGGTGTCATCAGTATGATGATGACACCCAGCTTTATCTCTCATTTTCATCCAACTCAGGCCTGGCAGTCTCGTTGCTTACCTGGTGCTTGGCAGCTGTGGGGGATTGGATGAGGGCGAGCCGTGTGAAGTTAAATCCTGAAAAGATGGAGGTGATGGTCATGGGGAAGGCCGGGGGAGTGGTGGCTCCCATCATTGATGGGATCCGTCCTGCCCTGGTATCTCAGGTTTGGAGGCTGGGGGTGCTCCTGGACCCGCAGCTCCGCCTGGATGCCCAGACGGCAGCCGTGGCAAAAGGGGCATTTCGCCAATTACATCTGGTATGTCAGCTTCGGCCGTATGTCTTGGACTCCGACCTAGCCACGATCGTCCATGCTTTTATTACCTTGAGATTGAACTACTGGAACGCACTCTACGTGGGGCTACCCTTGGTGCTGGTTCGGAGGCTGCAGCTGGTGCGGAATGTGGAGGCTCGTCTCCTAACGGGGACGGGCCGACGGGAGCACATTACACCAGTGCTTCGCTCTCTGCACTGGCTGCTGATAGTCTTCCAGGCCCAATTCAAGGTGTTGGTGTTGACCTTTAAAGCCCTGAATGGCCTGGGCCCCACCTACCTGAGGGACCGCCTCATCCTCCGGGTCCTGGATCAGCCCCTGCAGTTGGCCAGGGATGCCCTCCTCAAGGTCCCCTGGGTTTCTCGGGTGTCGACCTTGCGGAAGGCGTTCTCTGTGGCTGCACTGCGATTGTGGAACTCCCTTCCATTGGAGGTCCGCCTGACCACTGACCTTCCCTCTTTCTGCAGACAGTGTAAGACCTGGCTGTTCCGTCGTGCTTTTCCTGAGGGAGAGGGGGTGGGTCAGTTGGGTTAGAGTGTGTGTGGGGGGGTATGTTGTTTTTATATTGTGTTTTAATAGTATTTTAAATCCTATTATTACTGTTTTAAATTGTTTTAATATGTTGTTAGCCGCCCCAAGATGCTTTTAGCAGGAGGGGGCGGCATACAAATTTTATTATAAATAAATAAAAATAAATAAACTCCTGTGTGGCCTACAGAGCTTGTATTGATTATCAAAGTGGCTTGTAGAAAGTGGTGTCTACAGACAGTGCAGTTACTGAGAGAGCAGTCTTGTATTGGGGTATCCTGGGTCAGCATGATGAGTGGCTAGTAGCTTGATGAGGCCTGGGAATGCTTGCTCTCAGAATTTCATTTCATATTTATATTCAGGCCTACCCCCTTGCGGCTCAGAGTGGCTTACAAAAGAGCAAAAAACACAATCCAGTCATCAGAAAAACCCATTTAATACAATCAATATATAATGACCTTCTCCCTCCCCAAACCCCATCTTACCCATCCCACACTCCCACCCTTTTCCCTTCCACCCCAAGCCCGCCCCCACATATTTCTTATTTAAAACATTACAAAGTAACCCATCCAAAACCAAACCACTCTAGCCACAAACGGCCACCAACCGCTAAACTAGCCCGTCTAGTATCCAATTGCGAACATTTGCTAGAAAAGTGCACAGAGTAAAAAATGATCTTTTATTTTAATTATGGGGGATTCTTAAATGAGGAATGAGACTGCATCCCCTGACAATCTTGCCCTAATGGCTGTTGATGGGCCTACATACCCGTGAACTTCTCTGATCCTTTTTTGAACTTCATTGTCCAGCTGGCCTTGGCCATATCCCAGAGCAATTAGTTCCACAAGTTATTGTGTGAAACACTAGTTCCTTTTGTTATGTTGTAGATTTGCTACCTGTAAAATTCACTGGGTGCCCCCTACATTCTTCAGTTCAGTTTGTTATTTTATAGGAATCCCCCAGTGCAGTAGATGGGAGGCAGAGGGAGTCCAGAAACAGGATTCGATTTATAGGGGGTTGTGGTCAGAAGGAAGTAGATCGTCTTCCTGCTTTTCTTTTTGGAAGAGCTTTTGGCAGGCGGAGATAGCGGTTGGGAGGGTGGGGTTTTGGGGGTGAAGGTAGGGATTTTTAGGGGTTTTTAGTATATTGTTTTGCATTTTTACTATTTTTCACTTTGTTTTGTTGTTGTTGTAAGCCTTTGGGAAGGGCAGGGTATAAATTTAAATAAATAAATAATGAAAGCCAGGGACATTCACCAAGCAATTCCTCCATTAGAAGGCAAGGGCTGGAGCCAGGCAGCTGGCATTGGAATGGATGAGCAGGGTTGCTTGGGTAGTCTGTGGGTGACGGAATGAAATAGAATCTACAGAGACCGAGATGGAAGAGGCCTATTGGGTTACGTTTGTCCAAGCCTCAGCTGGATCCCCATGGCTTGTTGTGCAGAGCAGCCTATGACCCAGTGCTGTAGACTCCTGGAGATGTATACTGCTCCTGTTCCTCTGCAAAACATGGGATGGACTCATCTGGGCCTGCCTGCCACTGGCAAAAGGCACTCCTACATACTGCCAAAGATCAGGGATTGGATCCCTCAAACACTGCAGGCAGTACTGTTAACAAAGTACGGGGCGGCCTTTGGTGACCCGATGGGAAATCCTCGGCCCATTTCGACCAGATGGGGTTGGAGAAACAGGGATCGCTGGATCTGGGAGCCTACCTGAGAGATCACAGGGGCACGTTGGGGCAAAGGGGCAGAACTTGGCAAGCCCACCAGAGTTCTCTGCAGTAGGAGGGTCTGCTGGGGAAGACCTGCCAATGAACAGAGCCCTCAGTTGGACTGACCCTCACACCCTCTTAAGTAGCCTCTGCCTCCCTTCCCTCCCACCATGACATGCCATAGGGTTGGAGCCAATTGGAAAGAGGGTGGGATAATCTCTCTGGCCCACCCCTTTTCTGACATAGCTGGTCACTGGTGCCCCTGGAAATCTAGATTTCTTCTGGATATCAGAGAAATCAGGGCTTTCTGTGGCGCCGAATCATGGGGGGAGGATGGGTCAGACATGGGAAGGTGGCTGAGGAGAGGCTGGAGAAGAGGCAAGGCAGGGCTAGCGACAGAGCAGTAGGAAGGCAGGGAAAGGCGGACCTCTCAGCAGCTCCCCAAACTTGGGAAGAGTGAAGCTCAACCCAGAGGTCAGGGATACAGGGGGAAAAACACAGAGGTTGAGGGCATCAGAGGGGAGCAAGCCTGGGACTACAAGGGAGCTGGGGCTAGGGCTGTGGGGAAGCAAGGAAGTCAGAGCTGAGGGGAACCAAAAGGATGTCGGAGCTGAGTCAGGTAACGAAAAAACCCAAGGAATCGGGAATCAAGGAGCCAGAGCTGGAGTGCGGCCAGAGAGGTGTGGGGCAGAACCGAGGACTGGGGGTCAGGAGAGCCAGGGAGCAAGGAGCTAAGGGGCAAGGAGCCAGAGTCACAGGAAGGAACAGTGAGGCAACACAGGAAGGAGGAAACCAGGCAAGAGACAGGCCAGAGTGGTGGCGCCAGCAGCTAGGCTGGCAGAGCCTGAGGCCAGCGGTTCGAGACCAGGGGCCTTAGAGATGCTGGATTAAAACCTGGAGTCTCTGGGCAAAACATGGAGAGGTGACACAACCCTACCCGAGGAAAAATCTTATTTTATCCCAACTTAGTTTTATACATGCAGCCGGGGGTTTGAAAGAGTAGACAGCTCCCTTGATGAACCGTTTGGTCTACAGGTGACCTAAATAGAGAGTTTTCAGTGCAAAGGAAAAGTAGGACACCATTTAAAAAAATGCCCCCCTCCCCCCCCAGTTTCCCCATTGTGTAACAGTTCTAATTTATTGACACTCTGCCTTTCTCCTGCAGCCTGAAGCCAGGGGCCTTGGAGGAAATCTGACTAATTAAAACTAAGGATAACATTACACAACTTGATACTCCTTGATTAATGTTCAGGTTCAATCACTGGAGATTTAATAAGGCGTTCATTAATCTTGCTGCTTAATAACCTGCCACCTTCTTAGCAAAACTAGGCGGGATGGGACTGACCTTGTTCTGCTGGAGTTTGTGACCAAATTCCCATTGATTTTAATGGGAACAAGATGGGAGTGGCGACAAAGGCACTGCCATGTGGGAATGAGCACAGGTGCAGATGGGCACTCTGCTGGGGCAATCCACTCCAATGTGCACATGCATTCTACATGCATGGGGGGGTGGGGGGGGGCTGGCTGCATCTGCATCTATTATAGCTACGTCCCTGGCTGGCCAATGTGTATAGTCAGTGACTGTCATCTGTGCAGCTTGCTTTGAAATCCTCTTGGGTTCCTGCTAGTCACCCCAACCTAATAGTAAGAAGCTATTTGTAAAAGAGCAAGTTATTTTATTGAAAGTAAGAAAGAATTTATTTTCATTGTGATGTGATAATTAGAGCTGGATTGTCGTCAAAACTGTCTCCATCCCATATGCGCAGACTGAGAAAGTTCATGTTAATTTAAACATGAGGTTTGGAGGCCAAATGCAGCCCATGGCTAATTTTTATTTGGCCCCTTTTCAACTCCTGGACTTGACCCCTAGATCTGGTTCCTACCTCCGAACACTGGAGCCGCTTTTATATGAGCGGCCAGATGCAGCCTGTTCTTCAACGTGCTTCCTGAAAAGCCCCGCAGGTTGCGGGAGTAGCTGGCCGCCATAGGAATTGCCATTGGTGCAATCTTTTTGAAGGCGCATTTTGGAAACCCTGATATCGAGGCTTCCAAAATTTTCCTTCAAAAAGTCCGCGCAAGTGGCAATTCCTATGGCGACTGGCTACCTCCGGTGCGTCTAAACACACCCCGTGGGGCTTTTCAAGAAGCACGATGAAGAACGTGCTGCATCCGGCTGCTCGTATAAAAGTGGCCTGAAATACAGAACTTGAGGCATCACCCTAAAATGCCAAGACTCAGGCCCATATAATTCTGAACTTTGAAAAGTTTTGATCTGGATCCAGAACCTCCCAGGACATTATTATTAATCATTTCCAAAGCATTTTCAGTGTCCAGGGTGTTTTACAATTAGGGCTGTACATTTGGATCTTGATAAAACAAAACCAACAACACAAAAAGCCCTTTTCAGCTTCCATATTTGAAACACAAATGTTCTGCCTTCCGCTAGAAGTCCACCTGTCTGGAACGGGAACCCCAACTTTTTGTGGTGCGCTGCTCAAGGCTGGAGCTCAGTCTGGGTCCCCTTAAGCACGCTGGAGGACACATGGAAGCTGTACAGGGGGGTACTGTACCCTGGGAGGGTTTAGTATGCTTGAAGAATCAGGAGCACACACAGGAGCTGCTTAACTCAGTAGCCATCTTTATTCAACTTAACTAGAAAGTTCTAACCCCGCCCCTTCAGTCCCTCCTGACCCAGGAACTGCGTGGCTTCAGGGGAGGTCATGCTACTCGACAAAGTTATCTCTCAAGTTACCACAGGGGGAGGGGCGGCAGTGGCACACAGCACAGGGAAGGATTGCACTGTGGGGCCTGGCAGCAGGACACACCATTTCCTGACCTCTGTGCAGCTATGTATTTGGATTTTGAGTGGCCCCAAAGTCTCCTTAAAAACATAGTATCTAAGTCTTGAACTGGACCCCAAAAGTTGCAGCCATCCACCTGCTTGTGGAGCCTGTAATGAGCCCTCCCCGCCTACAGGAGCTGCTGTCTGAGAACTGTAGTCTCCAGCACTGCAGCCAAGCCCAGCCCAGCCGAGCCCGGCCTAGCCCAGGAGAAATGGGAAGTCCTTGGCAGCCTCATTTCCCCCCATTTCCCAGAGACACCTCACCTGAGTCTAGTCCCATGCCCCTTTCTCCAAACCAGAAATCCCTTCTCTAAGCCAGTGACCTCCCTGGCCAGGCGCATGTCCCACTCTCCCTCAAGCCAGTGACACACCCCCTCAAGCCAAACCATGCCTCATTTCTCTGTCCCCAAGCTAAAAACCTCCCCATCAAGCCAGCCACATTCCCCACCCTCCCCCAAACCAGTGCCCCCTTGTTAAATTGGTAGCAGACTTAGCAGCAGTTTTAACTGCATTTTCCTTTTATTATAGGCCATGTTTAACTGACAGAGCCTCACTGAACTTCACCAAAATGATCCATATATAGGGATCAATGTTCACTGTGTTTTCCACATTGGCGGCAATGGGGAAAATGCAGTGAACATGCATAAAGATACAAATTTTTAAAAAAGGCAAACACCAAGCATACAAATACTTGACCTTGTGCACAGCCCTATTTACAGTCTTTCTCTAGTTCTCCCTCACAGCATCATTATTACTCCCATTTTACAGATGAGCAATTGAGGTTAAGAGAGAGTGACTTGCCTAAGGCCACCCAGTGAGCTCGTGGGTGACTAGAATTGCCACTTTGGTCTCCGTTGTCCAATGCTACACTACCTTGCGGTGTCACAAACAATTTATGTGATTGGTGCAGTTGCACAGGGCTCCATGCCAGGATCTTTGAGTGCACGGACTCACCATGGGCCCTGTGCTAGAAAATGCCTCACTAGGGCCCTGCAGTTCCTAAGGATGACTCTGAAAGTCCTCCAGGCCAAGGGTAGCTAGACTTATTTATGTATTTATTTATTTTATTACACTATTTTTACCTCGCCTCGCCAACATATAGTAGCTCGAGGCAGCTTACAAGTATAAAATATTTTAAAAACATACAAAACTATAAAACCCAATAAATAATAACTAACTAATCAAGCAAAATATCAAAAGGGTGTGACACAGAATCAAAACAGAAACTCCTCCCCCCCCCCCCCACCCTACCCTACCCTACCCTCCCATCCCCCTCGCTAAAGGCCTGGTGGAACAGCCAAGTCTTACAATAATGATGGAAAGAGGTGAGGTCCGGGGCCACCCAGGCCTCTGCCGGAAGGGAGTTCCACAGCCTAGCTGCAGCCCCTGAGAACGCCCTCTCCATAGTCGCCCCCCCAGGCAACGCAGGGGACATCAAGAAGGGCGCTCCTGGTGGACCGCAGGGACTGATCCGGAACACAGGGGGTGAGGTGGTCTCGCAGATCGATAAGGCCCAGGCCATTAAGGGCTTTATAGGTAAGAGCCAACACCTTGAACCGGGCCCAGAAGACTATAGGCAGCCAGTGCAGAACACGAAGCACTGGTGGAATGTGCTCATGGCGGCCCGTTCCCATAAGAAGACGGGCCGCCACATTCTGTGCCAGCTGCAGTCTCTGAACCATCAGCAAGGGTAGCCCCCCGTAGAGCACGTTGCAATAGTCGAGTCTCGAGGTAATGAAAGCATGGATGATGGTAGCCAGATAGGAGTCTGAGACATAGGGCCGATTATGCTGCCAGGAGTCCATCTGTCTGGGACCCCAACCTTTTGTGGTGCACCACTCAAGGCTGGAGCTCAGTCAAGACCACACCCTGCCCCTGGACTTGCTATAGGAGGACACATGGAAGCTGTACAGGTGGAGGGGCTGCAGTGGCCCGCAGCACAGGGAAGGAATGCACTGTGGGACCTGGAAGCAGGACACACCACTTCCAAGCCTCACTGTGTTGCCTCCCTTTGTGAGACTTCTCTGAAGCCAGGTGCTGCTGCTGCAGCCCTCCCTATACAAACGTATGGGCAATGCCCTGGCCAGTTCCTGCTCCAGCCTATACTTACTGATCCTTCCAGGTTTGCTACGTTCCCTCTAAGGCAGACTACAATTGAGTTATGCTGGCAATGCCCTGTTTGCAGGGAAGGGCAACACAGTATTTTGCACTGTGTTGGTTTTGCATTCATGGTTTGCTCCCTCCCTTCCCCCGCCCCCTTCATGCCGTCTTGGGAAGGAGGCTTACCAGTCGCTTGGGAGGATGGCTTGTTTGCTGGTGGTCTTAAAGTGAGGCTTACTGTCATGATTTCCTGGGAGAAGATGTGGTGTGGAAGTGAAACATTTCTTTCCCTTCGTGGGCTACTGTGCAAATAAAGAGGATTAAAATGACAAGCGCCAGAGCTGGGTAGATCATCCAGAGGGAAATCCTAAGGACCAGATGGTGATGGATCCCTGTGCAGGGGTGTGGGGGAGGTGCTCCTTCCTGTGCCACTGGTGACCATAAGGTTGCCATAGATGCAAATTTTTATTTTATTTATTTATTTATTTATCTATCACATTTATATGCTGCCCCGTTATGCCTATGGCATCTCGGGGCGGCTTCCATGCAGAAGAAAAACAATATTTAAAACCAGAATAAAATTACAATCAACAGTTTAAAACTCTCATTAACCCCCCTCTCCCCCTCGAAGATTTTGTTTAAATATTAGAAAAGATTTCTTGGCTGTAAGAACAGTTGGCCAATGGCATAGGAATTTCCTTCCTTGGTTGCCTTCAAAACCATCCTGGACGAGAATCTGTCTGCAATGTTGTAGGTAGAAGGTATCCTGCCTTGGAGTAGATGACCATTGGGATTCAGTGCAGCCCTCCAAGTCTGTGATTTTTCAGCTGGTCTTGTGATTTTAAACAGTTGGGGTGGTCAGCTCTAGAATCCTTACATTCAGAGGACTCTTTTACAAGGGTGCAAACATGGGGGAAAGAGAGTACATGCCCACCTTCCCTTGAGTTTGGAGAAAAGGGTCCCTTTCTTAATTTCGACCCACTATATGTGCCAAGGAGAAAAATTAACAAGTGGATTGTCCTATGCCATTTAGATCCCTGCTGGGATTTGAATTTTACCAAAGACAGATAAGCAGGGGAGGTCTGGATTGGGACTTGAGGGAGTTGGGGGGCTGAAGGGGCATCAGCTGTCCCTCACTCATTTTTGACCGCTGTTTATTCCATTGATTCTTTGCCGTTTTTGGAGTCTCTCCTCTCGTGTGTGTCTGTTTGAGCTCTTGGTTTATTTTAATAACCACATATAATGTAGCAGCTATTTACCCTGAGCAAGCATTACAGTTATCTTTGTGGAACTGAACGAGGTCCAGAATTTAGTAATTAGAGAGAACAAATATCAAAGAATTAATTATTTACTAACATGGCCTTTTCTTTTAATTTACACAAGTGGTTTGCCTTAAATGTCTGTGGGCAAATTGTAAACCAACCTAATGTGGTCTACAGAAATGGTTCAGGGTGAGAGTGCTAGAAGGACCGAATGCTTTCTTGGTATTGGGATAAAGATTGTTTCAATATTGAGCAGCTTTGCAAGGAACTAGAAGGAATCCAGTCCATTACAAGAGATCATTGAACTAGCATTCTCTGCTCATGTCGCCATTACAGAAACTTAAGTCAAATTGCGGCTGCGTTTGACTGCGTCCCAGCTGAAAATGTGAAGACTTTGTTCTGCTAAAGGCAGCGTCCAAGAGGACCTGAAAGATACGGCGCTCAGTCTAATTTCTAGGTGGCTGGAGATACTGGTCAGCAAGCCACATCAAGGGGAAAAACCCTTCCATTTGTTCAGACCTTTTGTTTGCTAGGCTTTATAAAAATCAGTGGTGGAGAACATCGGGCCTAGGGGCCAAATGTGTCATGTGGCTAGTTTTTATTTGGCCCCTTTCCAGTTCCGGCATCTGGCCCCTGGATCAAGTCTCTCCCTCCAAACACAGAAATTTCAGCTCCGAGGAAGGGAGAAGAGATGAGGGCATGGGCATGGGATGATGATGATGGATGATTATTATTACGTATTTATATAGCACCTGCAATGTACCTGGTGCTTTATAATAGTTAATTATAAATGGGCCCCTGCCCCAGTGGGCTTACAGTATTAGGAACCTCTGTTGTTGATAGGGACTGGCCTCCTTTGGTCACTCCCTTGGGGTGCTCTTGGATTCACTGCTGTGCCTGGATTGCCAGGTTGTGGCAGTGGCCAGGAGTGCTTTTCACCAATTACATCTGGTGAGAAGACTGCAACCTTTTTTTAAAATCAGATTTTGATTTGGCCACCGTCCTCCATGCCTTTGTAATCTCGAGTCGACTACTGCAATGTGCTTTATGTGGAGCTGCCCCTGATGACTGTTTGGAAGCTGCAGCTGGTGCAGAACAGGGCGGCCCGCCTTCTGTCAGGGGTGGGTCGTTGGGAGCACATTACACTAGTGCGCCAGAGTCTGCACTGGCTGCCAATAGATTTCTGGGCATGATTCAAGATGCTGGTTCTGACCTATAAAGCCCTAAATGTTACTAAACATCTTGGGCGCCAGATGTCTGAAAGACCGCCCCTGCCCTTATGTTCCATTGTGGCGTCTGAGGTCGGCCAAATGCTTCCTCTTGCGAGTACCAACTACCCTTGAGGTTCGTACAATGAGGGCAAGCAGAGAAGCGTTTTTTGGTAGCTGCTCCACAATTATGGAACTCTCTCCCCTTGGAGGTCCACCTTAGCCTGGGCCTGCTTAACTTTAGAAGAGATATAAGACCTTTCTGTGTGGTAAGGTGTTTGGTGGGCTGGGATAGGGTGGGGTGGATTGGGTGGAGGGATTAGAAGGTTGGTGGGTGGGGTTTAGGTTTTTTTAAAATTGCTGTTATATGTTTTTATATATGTTTATGTTTTTTTTTTATATATATCTTTGTAAGCCACTCTGAGCCTTTGAGGGAAGGGCAGGGTAAAAATTAAACAAAGAAACAACTTGGGTCCCCAGTACCCGAAAGCCTGTCTCTTGCCCTATGTTCCATCACGGCCTCTGAGGTCAGCCGGGAGTGCCGTCCTGTGGGTACCGTCTGCCCGTGACGTTTCCACAAGGGCACGCAAAGAGGCATTCTCAGTGGCCGCTCCACAATTACAGAACTCCCTTCTCCTGGAGGTTCGTCTAAGCCTGAGCCTCCGCATCTTCTGGAAGAGATGTAAGACCTTCTTGTTTGGCAGGCAGGGTTAGGATTTGGTGGAGGGGTTAGGGAAAAGGTTGGTAGGTCCAGGCTAGGGGATTTTAAATGCTGTTTGATATGTTTTTATATTTTGTAAGCCACCCTGGACCTATTTGGGAAAGACAGGGTAAAAATTGTAATTAAATAAATAAAATAAAATAAATGTGTGACAGATTAAAAAAAAAAAATACGGAGAAGAAGTGTGTCTGATTCGAGTGTAATGACAGTGAAATTCCATTTACTTCAAATGAGAATGAGGTTTAGTGTCTTCGATTTAAATAATTGTAATCACTTAAAAAGAGACTTAAATATAGATATAACTACATGGAAACCTGCCTTCATGTCAATCTCTAACTGTCAGGGTTTGGTGGGAAGAAAAGGGGACACTCACCCACACCAGAGACCTCAAACACACTTATAGCTAAGAAAGCTCTCAGCAGTCCCTTAAGGTTTGTATATCAAGCAAAAGCGAGTGCTGGACCGGACTCATCCTAGAGCACTGGTGGTCTCGCCCTGATAAGGAGGAGTCCACTCCTTCACGCATACAGGGGAAAGGAATTGGCGGAGTGCAGGGTAAGGGGGGTAGGTCTAGGGAGTGGGGTTCGGGTCCCAAGGGAAGGTCAAGGAGGGGCTAGGACTTCGCTCAGGATCACAGGAATAGTTAGTGAATCTGGGAGGGAACACACAAACTTTCAGTAACACACACACAATAGCGCACACGGACACGGACACGGACACGCGCACGCGCACGCGCACGGAAGCAATACCAAACCCACAGCAACAACAGGCATCCACACAGGAGAAAGGAGGGGGCCGGTCTCACAGAGAACTGATCACCAGCAAGGCTAAGGAGGTCTGACTGCCTTTTATAAGGGAGGTTCCTCCCCCTCCCCAGCCACGCCCGCAATCTAGCTGAACGACGCACAGTTGGATCGGTGCTGGTTTCTGGGACAATAGGTATCAGCTGATCCAGCAACTGCCTGTCTGTCTCTTGGTCATTCCCAGGGGCAGAGCTATGGTCAGTCTTCCCAAAGGGGCTACTACCTGGAGAGTCAGTGCCCTGCCGCCCCTCCCTCACCTTTCTCTTCCTACTAGGGATGTGTGAACTGAAGCAGGTTCGGATGTTCAGCTGTTCGGTGGTTCGAGTCGAAATTTGAGTTCGGATTCGGTTTTCGGTTCAGTTCGACTCAGTTCGGTCTTTAGTTCAGTGCAATCTGGAACTGAAAACGACATTTGGTTTTTGAAATAAAGGGAAAAGACTGAAAAACGTATTTCTGGCTATAACATTTTTGTTTCTTATTTAATTTTGATGAAAATTGGGGAGATTGAACCCCCGATGGAGGGCAGTGTGTGTACCAAACATCGGAACAATTAGTTAAAGGGAACTGATTTCAGAAGCAATTGAATGCTGTGGTTTTAGGAAAAGCTCCATACACGTTCATGGCTACAACTTCTTTATCTTGCATCCAATGTTCATGAAACATGTGCATATTACATCCCTCCATATGCTTAATACTTCTGCCAATTTTCAAAAAGAGTGGATAAAGGGTCCCAAGGGCATATGACATTAACCTGAAAATACATTTCCAACTGTAACATTTTTATATTCCATTCTGTTTACAGGATATTTGGCAAGAATGTATCAAATACCTTTCCTGTCATTTTAGCAAATGTACAGGAGATTTTGATAAAGGGACCCAATTATATAAGCAATTGATGTTGTCCCCATGAAGATCATTATTCAGATGAATATCAGCTTATTCAGTGCCAGTCAGAGGCAGGCACCCTGCATAGCAGGGGGAGAGACACTGTAGGAGGAAGGATGTGGAGCAACCCCAAAGACTGACAGACACATTCAATGGCCAAACACATTACTGCAAGCTTCTAGCTTTACAGGACCAATTGGTAGTGGCTTCGAGGTGGGCATAGGGGGCGGCCCTGAGGCGGGCATAAGCAACATAACTGGGACTTCTGAGATAGCATCCCAGCAGTCAGGAGACATAGTTTAAACACATCCAGGCTGGCCAATTATCATCACAATCACATCCTGCAGCACTGAGACAGAGGACATAAGAGAATTTCTATTGACTCTTTCCTAAACAGATGCTTCTGACTTCCCAGAAACAAGTGGGGGAGATATGTTGGGATGGTCCCAGCACAGAATGAGGATATTTGGTTGACATTTCTGTTGGCCAATTTGCATCACAAACCGATCTTATACCACAGTGACATAAGAGAATCCCAGGCATAGGCCCCTTCTCTACATATGTTGTACAGGCATATAAAATTGGGACCCTTTATAAAATCTTTCTGATATTTGGTAGAGATGATAATGAAAGTGCAATATATAGCTCTGCCAAATTTCATGTACACTGGTTGGACTACAAAGATGTTATAGTCAGACATACATTTATATGTTAATTGCTTATACCACCAAAACCCTTTTTTCAATCCTTCTGAAATTTAGCAAAGATAGTAAATATGGGAAGGGGTATAAACTGGACAAGTTTCACATACATTAGATGTGAAGAAAAGAAGTTACAGCTAAGAATGTATATGTAGACTATTGCAAAATACAATAATCCAACCGCTTCTAAAATCGGATGCCTTTATCCAATCGTTTTGAAATTTGGTACACATAATGCTTTCTATTTGAGGTATAGACACCCATATTTCCAGCCACATAGCTTAAAAAAAAAAATGTTACAGCTGATAATGTGTTTTCCATTGAAACCAATGGAAATTCAATTCCGAACTCACCGAACGCATCCGAACCGAACGTTCGAATTTGAGTTCGGTTCACACATTCGGTTCAGTTGACCAAACTATTTGAGTTCAGTCCAAACGCCGAACTTCCAAACCGCGTTCGCCCATCCCTACTTCCTACCCCTAGTCCCTGCCCAGCAGCCCATCATCCCATACCCCAAATACCTGACACTAACCTGTTAACAAAGTTTGTCTAGAGTCAGTGGCTTTGATAGGAGGATAAAATAATTTGAGTTGGAAAAGTACTAAGAGAATGTGGTTAAAGAGCCCCCAGTCCTGTCTTGCATATTCAAGCAAAATCTAATCTATTTCAGAAGCATAGGATCTCAACTGCACTTTGAAAGAGTGAGAAGTATTTGGCAGTGATGGAGAAAACTGAGGAGGCTTTAGAATAATAGAATTGTAGGACTGGAAAGGATTTTAAGGGCCACCTAGTCCAACTCCCTGCTCCAAGGCAGGATATCCTCTGCCTGCAGGATCACAGTCAGATTGCTTGTCCAGCTGGGTTTTGAAAACATCCAAGGAGGGAGATTCCACACCCTCCTTAGGCACCTTGTTCTTACAGTTCTTACAGTTTGAAAGTTTTTTCTGATACTTACTCAAAACCTACATTACTGAAATTTAAGCTCATTCTCTCTTGTTCTCGCCTTTTGTGACCGTGGAGAACAAAGATTCACTGTCTTTTTTTTGTGCCATCCTTTCAGATAGTTGAAAACATGCCAGTTTTGATAAGCACCTCAGAGTTTTAGATTCTGTTCTGAAACTCTTTGGTCCTGAAATCTCTAAAGATGAAGCTTTCTCAGGAGATTTCTTGGAAAATAGAACACACAGCACACCTTAATAAACTCCTTCAGTGGTTAATTACCTTTATGGCTCATTATGGGATTACCAGTCGATGGGATTCTCCAGAGGAACAAGATTGAGAATTGCAGCCTAAATGCATGGGAGGAAAATCACTTTGGATTAGTGTCACTTTGCATCAGGCACACATTTTTTAAACTAGCATTTGTTGCTGTCCTTCATGATAACACAATAATTCAGTATAACCACTAACGTAGCTCCCTAAATTGAGGTGCAGTGATTGAGACACTCACTATGTCCCTGAAAGCTGTGGGTTCAAGTCCTGCGTGGTCGCCTACTGAATGGCTGTCTTCAGTCCATCCAGATGTGAACGGGCCTTTGATCCATTGGGTTGAGGAAGTCAAAGGTGGTTGGATGTGCTGGCCACATCACTGTCTTGTGCACCACAGAAACTGGTGTGCTTTAATCACACCAGCCTGATGGGCCACAACATCTGAGAGCCAGTGTGGTATAGTGGATAAGGTGCTGGACTTGGACCTAGGAGACCAAGATTCAAATCTCACCCTAGCCAATGGACACACTGGGTGGCCTTGGGCAAGCCACAACTGCTCAGCCTCAGTTCCCCATCTGTAAAATAGGAATATATGCGTGTCTGTCTTTCCATGTATGTTCCCCTCATCCTTGCCCATCTTAGATTGTAAGCCCACTGGGCAGGGACCTGTCTTTGACAGGGGTGTGCATGTCATTTTTGTTATTACAATAATGATAATGAAAACTGTCATTTTCATTATTGTTATTGCAATAATGAAAACGACAAATAACAATAACGAAAATAGAAACGAAAGTAACTTTTTGTTGTTGAAATAAGGGGAACAAACTGAAAAACATATTTCTGGCTATAAATTTTTTGATTCTTATTCCATTCTGATGAAACATGGGGTGCTTGTACCCCCCACAGAGGGCACGATGTGTACCAGTTTTTGAAATGATTAGGTAAAGGGAACTGATTTTAGAAGCAATTGAATGTTGTGATTTTAAAGAAAATCTCTATACACATTCATGACTACAACTTCTTTATCTTCCATCCAATTTGCATGACACCTGGGAAGATTATGTCCCTCCACACGCATAACATTCCTGCCATTGGATAAAGGGTCCTAATGGTATAAGATATTAACTCGAAAATACATTTCCAGCTGTAACATTTTTATATTCCATCCTGTTTACAAGGCATTTGGCAGGAATGTATTACTTACCATCTGCCAAGCCCCCCCCCCCCGAGACATCCCTCACCTTCGGGGGGCTGGCTGGAGCGGGGATCCCCCCCACGCCCCGTCGCGGTGACACCGGAGCCCTCCGACCCTGCCCTGCCCTCATCTCCTGCAGTGGCGCAGGACACAACCCCGCCCGCACACTGCGGACCCCCAGCCCGACTGTGGGCGGCACAGGGAGAGGCAGGACCCAGCGGCAGAATGAGCACGCAGGGTGCGGGGGTTTGAGTATAAACACCAGCGCCGAGAAGCACTCGGTGCTGGTGATTGAGGTGGAGAAACTGGCCCCCAAGTGAGAGATAAGTAGCATTTGTGACTCCTTGAGTTTTTCAGTGCCTGACGTTGTATTGTAGCTGTCTGTGTATAGTGTTTAAGTGTTGCTCCCTGCCTGTCAGCGAGAGCGAGTGAATGAAAGTTTGTGGAGTGTGTGTGCGGAGTGTAAGTTTCCTTCCCTTCCCCCCCCTCCTTCTGGAGCCGTACCCCTGACCCTTCTGAGAGTGCCAGTCCCCCTCACCACTCCCCCCTGTTCCTGGGCCCCCTACCCAGACCTCCCGTGCACCAATCCTGCACACGTCTCCCTTTTCCCCCTCCCAGGTGTGGGTCTTGAGTGTTGGGAGACAGAGCGAGGCCCAGACTCCCTTCAAGCGCGGGGCCACCTACTCTCCTGATGGGCACTTTTCCCCAGAGACACCCTTCTGACGTTTGGAGTCTGGGACCGTGCGTGGGTAAACAGAGTGAGTGGGTATGTGTCACCCCGGCCCGTGGAGTCTTATTCCCCTACTTAGCCTCTTCCCCCGTGACACCATCTCTGTCATCTCTGCCAAAGCAATTGAAGTTGTCCCCTTGAAGACCATTATTCAGATAAATAGCAGCACATGCAGTGCCAGTCAGAGGCAGGCACCTGGCATGGCAGGGGGATGTGGAGCAACCCAAAAGACTGACACATTCACTGGCCAATTACTGCATGCTTCTAGCTTTACAGGACCAATCAGTAGTGTCTTCGAGGCAGGCATAGAAGGGACACAACTGGTCTGGGACTTTGGGGATAGCATCCCATCAATCAGGATATATAGTTTACACATCCAGGCTGGCCAATTGGCATCACAAACCGATCTTATACCACAGTGATAAGTAAGAGAATCGCTGGCATAGGCTCCTTCTCTGCATATGCTGTGCAGGCATATAAAATTGGGACCCTTTTTCACATCTTTCTAATTTTTGGCATAGATAATTGTGAAAGTATGAAATACAGCCCTGCAAAATTTCATGTACACTGGTTGGACTACAAAGAAGTTACAGTCAGACATACATTTTTTAAGGTAATTGCTTATACCACCAAGACCCTTTATTCAATTCTTCTGAAAGTTGGCAGAAGTAGTAAATATGGGAAGGGGTACAAACGTGCCAAGTTTTGTCTACATTAAATGTGAGGCAAAGAAGTTACAGCTAAGAATGTATATGAAGTTGTTTGCAAAATAATATAATTCAACTGCTTCTAAAATTGGATTCCTTTATCCAATCATTTTGGAATTTGGTGCACATAATGATGTTGGGAGGTATAAGCACGCCAGGTTTCAGCCAAATATAATAAACAACAAAAAAGTTACGGCCGAACATGTGTTTTCCATTAAAACCAATGGAAAACAAAAACAAAAGTGAAAATTTGATATTTATGAAAACAAAACCGACAGATTTAAATAACGAAAACGAAAACCAAACAACCAAAACTGAAAAACGACATGGGCCCCTGGTGCACACCTCTAGTCTTTGAAAATCTATGACTATAAAGTGCTGTGTATGCCTATAATTAGTGCTACAGAAATTACAAGTAGTAGTAGGAGTAAGTTCTGGAATGGACTATGGCATCCATCCAGGTGTTAGATCAAAGGGGGCAGACTAGAGTCAGAGTCCAAAGTGTGGTTCTGTTGGGCCATTTCTACTGCCATCAAGTTCATGGGGTTATCTGAGGTCTCAATCAATGAGCAGAGTGTGTGTCGCTGTTATTTATATATGCCAACAATATACCTGGCAGTGAAAAACCATTAACTAGAGACAGTTCCCTGGGATTCCTGTGTGCCCTCAACTTTAGCATGCACATCAGCTAAGAGAGGGGTGTCCTGCTCCCCGCTGGGCCAGTTCAAGCATGAGTGATGATGGATGTGCTGATGCTGCACAGCTATCTTGTTAGTACTGCTGAAGCTTTGCTATACTGTGTTATCGCTGAGTTATTTTAAAGAATGGCTTCTGGAAGCTTAATTACAGGGCCTTTGTTTTCTTTTTTAAAAAATCAACACCTTGGCTTGGGGATGTTTAAGTATTTAATGTGACTATTTATTTCGTTAGCTTGGGCTCTGGTGCTTCCACCCAGACACAGCTTATAGGGGGCGGCGGGAAAGGAAAACATTAAATGTGATGAGAGTATGAAAATTCTTGGAAGCAGTCGCCCCAGGGACTAGCTGTGCACTCTTGGCAAGGACTAGGAGCTGGATCAGGAGGAGCCCTTGAAGTAAGGAAAGCTTATGCCTGGAAGCCTGTCTTCCCTGATTCCGCTTGCTGTGATTTCTATCCACTGGAGAACACGAGAGTCTCTTGTTTGTTTTTTATTCTGTGCGGTAGGGGCTCCCAGCACTGTCTCACTGGTTTAATTTTGTATGGGCTGTATGGGCTGCTGGGAGTGCTGCGAGGCAGGAAGGGAGAGCAGAGAGGATGGCAAATATTGTATTTGGGAGCAAACCGAACTGGGGAAGAATTGCCTTTGGTGTGGATGTGTTTTTATAGTGGAAATATGGGGACAGCAGAAACAGCTCTGTAGGTATGGGTGGATCCCAGTATGTCTTTGCAGGATAATACTCCTTCCTTTCTTTCCAAGGTGACTCTAAAATGCAGCCTTCCTTGTGTGCGTTCCATTTAGATTAGTGCCAAAACCTCCACCCAACAGTACATAGATGAGCTGCGGTCGCTTGTCTGAGATGTGCTTTGTCTCTTTATTCATAGCCCCTTTCTCCTGGGACCTTTATGCGAGGCAAAAGGCCCAGGCTCTCAGCCTTTCCCTACCAGGATAAAGCCCCCTTCTGATCTTCCAACCCCTAAGTAGGGATGGGGAGGTCCCAGCTCATGGGCTGAACGAGGCCTGTGGTTAGTTTTCATTTGACCCATTTCCAATTCCTGGATCTCACCCCTGGATCCAGTCCCTACCCTTGAGGGCTCTGCTGAGGCGGATGAGAGAGGAGATGAGGGCATGCACTTGAGGATAGGGAATGGACCCATGATCCCTAGTGCAGAAACTCGCTATTTGAAATTACTCCGTTTTTACCAAGTATCTCGGTATTCAACTCGGTTTTACTGAGTAACCGAGGAATTGGCCTGGTACTTGGTATTTGGTGTTCGGTACTCGTTCCAGTACTTGCAGCAACACACAGGGTTTTTCCTGTCCCTATATAAGGGGATTCAGTACTTGGTATTTGAAAAATACTTGGTACTCTGTTTTATTTTACTGAGTATTTTACCCAGTATTTGTCCGGGTTTCTGAGGACTGTCTGAACATTCGTAGCCAGAAACTTGAATATACTTGCAAATCAAATTTTTACTATTTGTTTCAGTTCTAATGATCCCTTCCCTGTTCCCTTCCTTCCCCTGTCCTCCTCACCACA
Organism: Sphenodon punctatus; assembly: GCA_003113815.1. NCBI lineage: Eukaryota > Metazoa > Chordata > Lepidosauria > Sphenodontia > Sphenodontidae > Sphenodon > Sphenodon punctatus. The sequence continues at coordinate 2,513,476 of QEPC01002584.1, read as the reverse complement.
CTCCCTCAGGCCCCTTTCTTAACCCTTATGTGGCCCTTGCACTCATACCCATTTTCAAAGTGGCCCACAAGGGTAGGGAAAGGGTTCCCCAGCCCTGCCTTGAGCATCCTAGCTTGTGGCCTCCATACATAGGCAGTTCCTTTACCAGCAGCTTCCTTCTTGGAACTTTTGCCTGGTGGTCTAGTCTCTGAGCTTCTGACTCTATAAAGGCCCTGTTCATATGGGCCCAATTAGGATCAGATGTACTCTGGGTGCTGACTAGGGATGGGCGAACAGAACTGACTTTGGAAATTCGGTTCGGTTTGGAAATTCGGTTCGGTTCGGAAGTTCGGTTTGGTCGACCGAACTATTCGAGTTCGGTCCGAACTTCTGAACAAAGTTCGGAAATTCAAGCCCCATTGAACTAAATGGAATATTATCTTTTAGGGATGGGCGAACAGAGACGAGTTCGTAAATTCGGTTCGGTTCAAAAATCGAGTTCGGTTCGGAGGTTTGATTTGGTTGACTGAACTCGTTGAATTCGGTCCGAACTCCGAACTTCCGAACCGCGTTCGCCCATCCCTAGTGCTGACCCACGCCAATATATTATTATTATTATTATTATTAATTAGCAAGCATTTATATAGCGCAAGCAATGTACCTGGCGCTTTACAAAGTAATATAGGTCTTCTCCTACATGGACGTATGAGAGCACCTTACCACAAGCTTTTTGTGGAGAGCATACCTCTTTTACTGTGGGGTATTTATTGATTTTATTGTGTTTTACTGCTGAACTGCGTGGATTTGGACTGATTGTTGAGAGCCACCCCGAACTGCTGGAGGCAGGAGGGTGTGGGGTCTAAATACATTAAATAAATAAATAAATAAATGTCCTGGCTTTTCCAGGACATCCCTGATTTAAAAGCCCTGATTTGTCTCCTTGATGGCTTGCAAATGTCTGTCTTTAACATGTACCTTCCTAGAGACTCTGCAGCAGTTTTCCATGATTGCCAGACAGATAAGAAAAGAGGAGTTAACTCAGGGATATCCTGGAAAATCTAGGACATTGGGGAGGTATGGTGGGGAGCATTGTTTATTTTAGATCCCAGATTAGGAGATCGGGGTTGTAGGAATTTAGGGTGCTTGTCCACATTACCCGAGCAGGGGAAAACGTATGTTTTGTAAACTCATGGCGGGGAAACAAACGTATTGCTCTGAACATGGGTGCGGGATTAAAAGCATCATCAGCTGCGTCTCACATTGTTTTCAAACATGGATGACAGGGCTAAAAATCCAGCTCTGCCCTCTGTGATTCAAAACAACACAAAGAAAGAATACACAATCCTATGAAACCGGAATTAAGAGTTTCCCTCAACTGGCCAAATTGAAGAGTCTCACCCAGTTCCTTAAAGTTTTAGCATTTAGATGAAAGAAAGAAAGAAAACTCATTTGCAGACAGGGATTCTCAAGTGAATTCAGTCTTAAGAAAAAACTAAGCAAAAACAAATCACCTGCTTTTTGTTCCCCTCTTTTGTCACTATTTTTAGGCCTCAATACTTCATTTCATTGGTCAAAGCTGTTACTAACACAGCTGGAATTGTTTGCTATAATATAAAGTTTTGTTCTGGCTAATAAACTGCCTCTTTCCAACCATAACGATGCCCAGTGTACCTAGCATTGAAAAGTACTGGGGTATGTAGTTCCTTTCTCTTAGCATGCCTTCGTTATGACCTCGTTTTAGGGGAACTCAGGCCCCTCTTTCACCCAAGACGTTTCTAGGTTCGCACAAGCTAGCTCTGTAGTATGTTTGGTGACTTGATAAGCATCACTACGGCTGCCACCATTTCAGATAGGATCCAGAGTCTCTGGGTTTTCATGTAGCATCTTTAGGTTTCAGATGAAGCTCCTATTTCCCCAGGTTAGCTGGGGTTCTGTTAGAATGTGCTATTTTTAGGGAAGGCAAGGGTGGGGACCACATTAAGGTGGTGGGGTGAAGAGGCTGCCCTGCTCCTTTTCTGAGGTAATTATCTCTCCTCTCTTATTTTATTTATTTATTTATTTTACTATTTTTCTACCCCGCCCCCTCCTGCTCACAGAGCAGCTTGGGGCAGCTTACAAAATACATAAACAATAAAACACACATAAAATATCATTAAAAACATTTAAAATAATAAAAAGAACTAAAAGGGCAGAACTCCCCCTCCCCAACCCACCTACCCCTACTCGTCTCCCTCTCCAAAGGCCCAGTGGAACAGCCAGGTCTTACACTGTCTACGGAAAGAGGAGCGGTCCGGGGCCAGGAGAGGGGTTTTTGTATTAAGGCATCTTTGTATTTTTTTCTCTCCATTGACCCCAATAAGCCGTGGGATATCACAGTGCTGCTCTCCAGAAGAGCTATAGATTTTTATTCTTTGGTCTGTGCTTGGAATAGCAGAAATAAGGAGTTTGGTGTAATTTACACTAGCATGTCTTTCAACTTAAAAAATAATAATTCTGTACAGACCTGAACACTCCGCCCCCACCTAAGCTGTAGTTCCCGGTAGTCCATTGTGATGGCACCTTCTACCGTGGGCCCCAATATTCTCAGCTCCCCAGTGTTTCATTGTCTTTGCAACAGCCCCACCAGTTCCCTAATCTCTGGCTGACCTTCCTGTTGTGGCTTTTCCATCTCACCGGGCTCGTACTCTGTCACCGCGGGGCTCTGCTCTCCATGTTCACAATCTCAAGCTCTCCCACCAGACTCTACTGCCTCTTTCCTCCACTGCTTGGCACTCTGGTCCTCTCCCACCGTGGCCTGCCAGATCAGGGTCTTGCGAGGGAATCCTCCAACCACTCCATAGGCAATAGTTCCCAGGCAGCTGTGCCTGACTGCGCTGTCTTCCCCCAAGGCTGCATGGGTCTTTTGCCTGGGTGAAGATGGGGCAGCGAGAGGGAGTGAGTTCCACACTGCGGGATCCACTACAGCAAAAGCCTGATCTCCCATGGACTTAAGACACAATGGTGGAATGTGGGCTCCCCAAACAGTGGGTGGTTTCTGAGTGCAGATAAAACTCAAACTTTAGAGCCATTGTCAATGCACCCGCTTGAGAATGTTGACTTTAATAGGTTGAGTTTCGGCTTGAGCCATCAGTGCTGCACAGACAAACGTGTATGCAAAGCCTGTCACATCTTTTTTTCTCCGCTAAGCCACAAAGTTAGTCAGTGGACTACTACAAAATTTCAGAAAAACATGTAAATTAGGGGTGGCATGAAAGTTTACCCATTTCTCTCTGTCAAATGTTGGAAGGCATGTTTTCCCTGCTCCACAATTACACTGGTTTAATGCTCTATTCATGTGAATGATACATAAGTCTAATGGAAATATGGTGCAGCTGTTTTGATGTTTCTGTTCATCAGAACGTGGTGAATCACTACACACCAGTGAGCCTGACGTTGGTGCCAGGCAAACTGATGGAAACAGTTAAGAAAAGAATTACTGAGCATATTGATAAACATGGCTTAATGGGGGAAGAGTCAACATGGATTTAGGAAAGGGAAGTCATGCCTCACTAATCTATTGGAATTTTTGAGGGTGTAAATAAGCATGTGGATAAGGGTGAGCTGGTTGATATAGTGTCTCTGGACTCTGAGAAGGCGTTTGATAAGGTCCCTCATGACAGACTCTTGAGGAAATTAAAGAGTCATGGGCTAAGAGGCAGTGTCCTGTGATGGATCAGCAACTGATTAAAAGATAGGAAGCAAAGAGTAGGGCTAAATGGCCAGTTTTCACAGTGAAGATAGGTAACCTAGTGGAATGCCCCAGGGATCTGTACTAGGACCGGTGTTATTTAATGTATTCATTAATGATCCGGAGACGGAAGTAAATAGTGCAGTGATCAAATTTGTAGATGACACGAAGTTGTTCAAGGTAGTTTAAACCTGAGCGGACTGTGAAGAATTGCAGGAGACTGGGTGAATGGGCGTCTAAATGAAAGATGAAATTTAATGTGGACAAGTGCAAAGTGATGCACATAGGGAATAATAACCCAAACTATATGTATACAATGCTGGATTCTAAATTAGGAGTTACCACTCAGAAAAAGGATCTTGGAGTCATTGTGGAAAATACATTGAAATCCTCAGCTCAGTGTGTGGCGGCCATCAAAAAAGAAAACAGAACTTTAGGAATCATTCAGAAAGAGACAGTGAATAAAACTGAAAATATTGTAATGCCTCTATATAAAACCATGGTATGACCACACCGAGAGAATTGTTTGCAGTTCTGGTCACTCCATCTAAAAAAATACATCCTAGAACTAGAAAAGGTACAGGGAAGGACAACAAAAATGATTAAGGTATGAAACGACTCCCATCTGAAGAGAGGATTGATAGGTTGGGGCTCTTCAGCTTGAAGGGATGACTGAGAGGGGATATGATAGAAGTTTATAAACTCAGGAGTGGTGTCTGGTGTAGAACACACAAATAGGGAGCAGTTATTATATTTACCCTCTCTAACAGTAGAGGTGTGCATCAGGGACCCATGTCATTTTTTAGATTCCTACTTATCATTGGGCCTTATGCCTCTCCACCAGAAGTGGCTAAAATTAGCCTGTAGGATCACAAGTTATTAAGGGAGAAACACAAGTACGTTACACGTACACACACACACACACACACACACACCATTTAAGCTTTCTTTCTGCAGGAAACCAAACTCAAAGGCAGATTCTGTGCAGTATCTACACTTAGATTAAACAAAAATTAAGCCAAGATGCTTAGACAGAAAAATAAAGCCTAGAGCTGTTTGGCGGAACTGAAATAAATTGGGAATTATTTTCTTATCTGCAATGAACAAACTCATCTAGTAGGTTGAGCAAACTATGTGATGAGCAAATTCATCTGAGAACCAGTATGGTGTGTAGCGAGTGGATATCCGAGAAAATGCCAAATGGAAACCAGGTGCTAGAGAAGAGCATCAGAGGGGAATAGCATGAAAACTCCAGGTTTCGTCATCCTAATATGGGGCTTCATGCAATTTCACGCTGGACTGGCAAACTGTAATTATTTCTGCAGATCTTCAATGGCATGGAGAGGAACTGTAACAACACCCAGGAAATGGGGCATGATGGCAGCTTATTTAGAAATGTTGGAACTGATTGTTAGCTGCCCTGCAGCAGGGGCACAATAATCCTGTGAGCAAACAACGTCAGCACTACTATTCAGTGAGGATGTGATTCCATTGAAGTGAATCAGTCTTGCATGTGCATGAAGGGTGCAATCCTCTAACCATTAAAGTCAATTGGCAAAACACACTTTGACTTTAATAGTAGAGGACTGTCCTGTCAGTGCTAACACCAGGCCCATATTTTTTATTTATTTATTCAGTTTATAAGCTGCTTTTACTTGAAGGCTCAGAGTGGATAATAAAGCATACATAAAAGTATACATAAGTTAAAACCAATTTAAAAGCTCAAACTGTATAAAAATCAAAATAAAGAAATTACCCATATAAAAACATCCCAAACCCTATCTCCTCTGACCAAATGCCTGGCTAAATAAATAGGTCTTGCATTGCCTCTGAAAAATGCCTGAACTTTGGTGAATCACCTTGGGAAGGGAGTTCCAAAACTGGAGCAGCCACCCAGAATGCCTTTCTGCATGCCGGCATCATATGACCATGGTGGAATTATGGAACTTGCATGAGGACTTGCATTGGGAACTTGCATCCTGTAACTGACCTTAGGGATCATGATGGAACATAATGGGGAGACTGCATACGGAACATATGCTGGAGAGGTTAAGGACAGGTAGAGCTTGTGGCAGGACCTCATTGTTCTTCGGACTCAGGATGGGGCGGACTCCACAGTGGCAGAAGTGTGGTTTCTTGACACTTGGAAATGAGCATGGTCATGTCAGAGGGTGTTTTTAAATGAGATGCTACCACGCATGGCTACCTAGAGCCACTCATTCGGCCGCCCATCTGATGGTGGTGCAGGGGAATGCGTGCTCCCATGAGTCATGTAGCACCCACTAATGGCCATTCACAGTGCACCGCTTAGAAATCCGAAGTGGGCTGTACGGGGCAAGCAAAAAAAAAGATGTGCGTCAACAGGTGCCCATGCATCCCCTGCCCATATGAGCCAGGGTGGTCAGCCACCAGCAGACCGGTCCACTGCTCATAGGCACTGTGGGCGGGGGACACGACCTTTGCAAGTCACAGGAATTAGCCACCATCACTGGGGAGCCTGGATTCCCCAGCGCTCATGCCAGGACATGTCTATTTCAAAGGCCAGCCCCCCGCGCTTCCCTCTCCCCCGTGGTCTGTGGCAAAGGGAGTGGAAAGCAGCTGCCGCGGTCAGTAGCCATGCTGGGTGCTGAATCCCTCCTCACTCACTCCACCTTAGTGGCTGCTCTGTGACTGTGCCACTCAGTCGTCATGCCTTGCTCATTTAAAAACACCCAGAGAGGGGCAGGGTGAAGGGAATTTCCTGGCCCCTGTGCCCCCCAGAATTTAACTTTGCAGCCCCCCCCAGGTGGTGATACACCAGTTTGGCCCTATTCTCTGTTAGCCATACATGCTTGGTGTTTTAACCTTTGTGGAACACTGAGAACAATGCAAGAGGAGTAATCTAAATCAGAGTTGGGATGCAAAAGAAAATTGATATCTGTGCGCACTTGCTTAGGGAAGGATATTGAAGACTCTTGCAACAGACACAAATGAACTAGCTTGGCTGAAAAGGGGGAAGACGGTAAGTGGCCAAACAGGTTTAGAATGGGGAGTCGGACGAGACTGACAAGTTTGGGAGCTGTGACCAGGAACAGAAGAGAAACTTCATGGGGTAGGAAGGGACCTGTGATTTTCAGGAGGTAATATGCAAATAGTCTACCTGCAGAAGTGGGAGAGACCGATGTTGCATTGCTCCGATGTTGCATCTCAATAGAGCTGAAATGAGAATACCAAGAAACTGGGCAAATCCATAAAATATACCCTACCTGAACCAAAAATGGAGGCTCAGGTAATTTATTTATTCAAATTTTTATCCCCCCCATATCCCAGGAGCTCCGGGCAGGTTACAAGCCATAGATAATATACATATGTATAATATATGCAAATAAAAACCAATTAAAATCCCCTAGCTCAAATTCCCCCTGAGCTTATCTGATAACTGATATTGGGTTTTCTTGTGTTTTTTTCAGTTGGGTTATTTTGGTATTTCCTTATATTTATATTTTATTATACTTATATAAGGAAGTGATAGTAATATTATGCATTAAAATATTATGCATTTTAATTAAAAATCAATGTGTCCTGTATTTTTGACAAAATCCATTGGGAGCCTCGCCTCACATCACATTATAACTGAATTTGCCTTTCCTACTATGCTCCACCGCAATCCCTGCTCTCGTTCAGGAGCGCTCTCTTGCTGGTACCATCTGCTAATCTTGTTCATATGACAAGGGCCGGCAGAGAGGCCTTCTCGGTCACTACCGCAGTATTGTGGGTCTCCCTGTACCAAGAGTTCTGTCAGAATCGGAGCATATTCTGGAGGTCGTGTAAAACCTTTATTTTTGGCAAAATGTTTGGTAAGTGGGTATAGGACTTGGGGCAGGTGGGCTTTAGGGGTGAGGGTGTTTTTTTTAAAAAAGGGATTTGAATGTATTTTGTGTGTTTAATATTGTACGCTGCCCCGAGCCTTAAGGGAAAGGTGTGGTCGAAATTTAAATAGCCGCCCCAAGCTGCTCTGTGAGCAGGAGGGTGTGGGGTAGAAGAATATTGAAATAAATAAATAAAACAACGTACACTATAACAAGGTTGCACTTAGTACACATGCAGATTAGGTCTAGGTGTCTCTCTGCCCCAGCTTCAAACACAAATAAAAATTAAATAGTCGGCAGCACATAAATCTCTGAATTTCTTTCCTCTGCATAGATCGGGAATGCTCAACTTGACCCCGTTGAACAGGATCAGACCCTCAATGAGATCAGGATTATAAGCCTTGAAGCATGGCCTGAAGGCCTAATCTATTTGCATCGGTTTTGCCTGAGGGGGGGTGGGAGGAGTTCCTTTTGGGGTGAAGATTATACTGAGTTCAAGTTTGCTCAGTTTATGATTCGGTTGTTTGATGCCTGCTCTTGGGAATGTGTTTAATAGTGCCCGTTAAGGGCATTTTATGAATTTTATTAAAAAACAACAACAAAAAACAAAACAAAAAACAACACATCTCTCTAGTTTTATACATGCCAAAGTGGGCCCATTCCCTGGTGGCGCCTATTGATTTCTTCCTTCATTTCAGTTATTGTGAAATCCCATCACTAATTTATTCCCCTTGCTTTGAACTATCCCAATAGCCTGAGGAACTAGCAAGAGGACCGTTCCCCAGCTGGTTCAGCAGTATTTCCATACAGGACGTTCCTCTGGCAGTAAAGGTTCAAAGGTTGGGATCGTTAGGGGAAAAGCCTTGGAAAGTTTGACTGTTTCTTTGAATTATAGTGAAGATTTTTTGGGTGAGATCCTTTCAGTGGATAGTGTAGGCATGAGCCTTAGTGAAGTTATTAGGACTTATGCCTGTGCTAACTTCCAGTATGCCTTGCCTCGCTATCCAGCAGAAGGATCATGCTGCTAAAGTTTGTTTCCTCCCTTTCTGAGTTTCTCGCTACATCCCATGCGTCTCTTTCTCTGTATTCATTCATTATGTTCCTCAACAGTTCCAAGATCTGATCATTTGTCCCATCATTATGTGGTGGGAAGAGAAAGTTTTCAGCTTGTGCTTGCTACTGTGTCACTGTCATTGGACATAGCAGCTCCCTAGCACTTTACCAATATCATAGAACAATAGTTGTGCTGAATCTGGTTCCCTTTACAACCTAGGTTCTGGACCCTGTGTTTGTGCAAGCATAGTGCTTTGGGAGAGTGGAAATTTCAACACCCATCCTAACTACTACTCCCTAAAGCCCTCCCCTTAGCCATCCCTAGTCTCTCTGAAAGTTGACATGCCCCATTACCTTCCAGGGTAGAAATTGATTGGGATGTTTGGACAAAATCTGGAAAAGCACTGAGTAACTCTGGTGTTAAAAAATATCTCCTAGGGATTATGATTGTTCACAAACTGAGCACGAGTCAGCAGAGTGATGTGACTGCAAAAAAGGCCAATGTAGTTTTCGGCTGCATTGACAGAAGCATTGTTTCCAAGTCAGCAGAAGTAATAATTCCACTCTAGTCAGCACTGGTCAGACCTCACCTAGAGTACTGTGTCCAGTTTGGGGCATTAAGAAGGACATTGACAAATTGGAGTGGGTTCAGAGAAGGACAACAAAGACAATAAAGGGTCCAGAAAACAAGTCTTATAAGGAAAGATTGAAGGAACTGTGGAGGGTAATTGGCCTGGCTGGGAGACTAAGACCCCGAGAATGCTCACTAGGAGCTTGGGCATGACTCAGCAACTAAGACCCTGGACATGCTTGCTGAGGGTTCAGGCTGTGCTCTGAGGCCAAGTCCATAAACATGCTCAGTTGGAACAGGCCTCACTGGGCATGTGTGGGACTTACATAAGCCTACAGCCCAGTTGGCTCCATGTGGGTGTAGGAGAAGGATCTCCTGAGAGAAGTGCTCCCATGTTGGGACGCCCAGAGCAGGATGACTGCGCTATGGAGGTGATCAGTGGAGTGCAGGATCAACTCTAGGGAAACTGCTGTAACCCACTACAAGGGGGGACCAGTCCTGTATAGAGACTGTGGGCTTTACAGAAGGCCCTTGCAACTTAAATAGTCCCATTGGACTATTGCACCACTGCAATGGTGCTGATAGGCCTGACTTGAGGGGAGTCTGGAGGCCAGGATCAAACTCACCCAGTGGGTTTGGATGTTCAATAACTGAATACTTAGCCCAGGATCTGGTCCATGTTCTGACTGGACACTGGGGCAGTTGAGGGGTGCATAAATTGGAGTGTGCAGAGGGTCCAAGTTAAATCCCCCACAGGCTAACCAGTGCCCCCAGCGGCTCTGAAGGATTGCCCTGTCACAGAGACATGATAGCAGTGTTTAAATAGCTAAAGGGCTACCATGGAGAAGATGGCAAGGAACTGTTCTGTGTCGCTACAGAGGGCAGGGCTAGAAACAATGGGCTCTAGCTATAGGAAAGTAGATTTTGGTTAGATATCAAGAAAACCTTCCTGACAGCAAGAACTGTGCTGAGTAACAATCGAACAAGTTGCGTAGGGGGGTTCTAGGCTCTCTGTCGCTGGGGGTTTCCAGAAAGAAGCTAGACAACTATCCATCGAGGCTGCTGCTGCTTTAGTCATCCTACATTCAATTAGGGGTTGGACTACATGACCTTCAAGACCCCCCCCAACTCTATACTTCTGTGATTTCTTGTGGACTTTTGGGAGGGAGGGTGGGAAGGAGAGAACTACTTTCCCTGAATTTCTTTTTGTCGGCCTTCGCCAATTGTGTTAATCTGCTTTGAGGGCTCACTTTTTGGGAGAGGAGGCAGGAGACAGGGGAGGGGTAAGCATGGATTTAGCAAAATAACAACGAGGTTGTCTGATTAGTCAACCGTTTATTATTATATGTTCATACTCCTGTCTCTTATACACATCTAGATGTGTATAAGAGACAGGTGTAGGCATGAGCCCTAGTGAAGTTATTAGGACTTATGCCTGTGCTAACTTCCAGTATGCCTTGCCTCGCTATCCAGCAGAAGGATCATGCTGCTAAAGTTTGTTTCCTCCCTTTCTGAGTTTCTCGCTACATCCCATGCGTCTCTTTCTCTGTATTCATTCATTATGTTCCTCAACAGTTCCAAGATCTGATCATTTGTCCCATCATTATGTGGTGGGAAGAGAAAGTTTTCAGCTTGTGCTTGCTACTGTGTCACTGTCATTGGACATAGCAGCTCCCTAGCACTTTACCAATATCATAGAACAATAGTTGTGCTGAATCTGGTTCCCTTTACAACCTAGGTTCTGGACCCTGTGTTTGTGCAAGCATAGTGCTTTGGGAGAGTGGAAATTTCAACACCCATCCTAACTACTACTCCCTAAAGCCCTCCCCTTAGCCATCCCTAGTCTCTCTGAAAGTTGACATGCCCCATTACCTTCCAGGGTAGAAATTGATTGGGATGTTTGGACAAAATCTGGAAAAGCACTGAGTAACTCTGGTGTTAAAAAATATCTCCTAGGGATTATGATTGTTCACAAACTGAGCACGAGTCAGCAGAGTGATGTGACTGCAAAAAAGGCCAATGTAGTTTTCGGCTGCATTGACAGAAGCATTGTTTCCAAGTCAGCAGAAGTAATAATTCCACTCTAGTCAGCACTGGTCAGACCTCACCTAGAGTACTGTGCCCACAGTTTGGGGGGGGGGGGGGG
>QEPC01002584.1:2477862-2497613 GCA_003113815.1 Sphenodon punctatus | reverse complement strand
GGAGAGAGGGGGGAGGGGGTGGGGAGGGAGCGGGGAGAGGAGATGGGTGGGAAGCAATGTCCTGGCAGATCTTGTCGATCTTTGAGGTGAAGAATGACGTGAGATCCTGAGCAGAAAGGGAAGAGGGTGGACGGGGCAGGGAGTCAGAGGTGGAGAAGAGGCGGCGAGGGTCACGAGAGTAGGATTCAACCTGGGAGGCATAGTGGTGTTGCCTCGCCAGGGAGATAGCAGAAGAGAGGGAGGAGAGGGAGAATTTATAGTGGAGGAAGTCAGGGTGGGAGCAGGATTTGCACTAGGGGGTGTTCAGCAGCATGGGTGCAGGAGCGGAGGTAGCGGATAGTAGGGATGAGCCAAGGATGGGGGGTTTGGGGTCGAATGGGGCGAGAGGAGAGGGGGGCAAGAGAGTTGACGGTCGTGGCGAGAGAGGTGTTAAGAGATGGCTGTGTCTCCCCTATCCTTGTGTGCATGCCCTCGTTTCTGCTTCCTTTACTCTGATCACAGTCTTTCAGTGCCACACCTGTGGTTCAGCCACAGAGCACACCCTAAGAGCTGTTGGACAATGGAATAAGTTGCCCAAGGATGTTGTAGAATGTCCGCTTTTGGATGTTTTGAAAACCCGGCTGGACACGTATCTATCTGCTGTAAACTGAGAATATCCTGCTTGGAGTAGTCAGTTGTTTTATATGACCGCCTTGATGTCCCTTCCAATGCTACAGTTCTGTGTAGGGGATGGGCCATGGTTCAGGTGGTAGAGCACATGCTTTGCATGCATAAGGTCCAAGTTAAATTCCTGGTATCTCCGATTCAGGATCATGGGTGAGGTCTCTGCTGTGGATCCTGGAGGGTCTCAGATAGCACATGTGGGTGAGGGCTCTGCTAGAGACCCTGCAGAGCTGGATTTGAAACCCTGCTGCCATGACAATACTGGGATAAGATAGACCATTGACCTGACTCAGTTAGGCAGCTCCTTATATAATAACAAAACAGGAGGCACTTTGTGGTCACATGATCTCAAGGCGCTATAATCTCCTTTCTCCTAATTTTCTCTGTTCCTTTGGAGCAGTCAGAAGGTTGGGAGCTGCTCACTCTGTCTGTGCGGGGCTCACCTTGCTCAGTAGCAACAGGGAATTCACCTGCCGCCATCTTGGCTTGTGATTACTGTGGTAAATGGCATTTTATAGCTTTTGGGAGTATTTGCAGGTCAGACCTGTGGCCCTCTTATTAGCTTTGCTTGCCCACCTCGGATACAGGATTATGTAAATTGAAGCAGAATTCCTTGTAAATGGATCTGTGATTTGTGAATATTGCAAACCATTTTTTAAAGCTTCTATTTTTAAATTATGGACCCATGGGCTGTTTCCCCACATGTGCCACCAACACAGACTCTGTGTTAAGCTTATTGTTTCACTGTTTTTAAATAGTTAAGCAATAGCTAAATGGGTCATTAATTCAGACTCTTCTTCCCTTTATGCAGCTCAGGGCTGTCTGGAAAAGGGGATTTCCACCCTGCCAACATTTCGGTATTTTTGATTGAAATGTTGAAGCCAAATTATTTGATTTCTAGAAATGAGATGGGAGATCAAGTCTAAACAAAATCAATCACAATCTTTCTTCTGAAAATGAGTCACCAGTGTGAGTCAGAACCACAATGATTTTTCATTAAAATACATTTTTTCCACAAAGAAAATTAAATCAGAGTATTTCCCCCCCAGCAAGGAAACCCCTTGCATAACAGTTTTGAGTAACTTTGCTGCAGACACAGTCCTGGGAACATGGAAACTACATTTGCCACTGCACCTGCTTTGTGAGTGCCCATGCTTGTTCACATGGGTGCCGAGAGGGGTACAAAACCCTGTGCTTGAAGAAACGACTGGTTTTTTTTACCCTGTGATATCTCTTATTATGTAAATGCTCAGAAGTGGTTGGTAAGTCCCTGCAGAATGTAGCCCATTGGGAAGTACCCAAATTGCAGTGGGTGCCTGTCCTTTTAAGGGGAGCTTGCTATCTTTAATGGACATGCCCCGCTTTTGGGCTCATAAAGGCTGCAAGCCCTGAGACCAAACAGTCTGCTTCTAGCAGCAGGCTGAGGATTTACATGGCTACTGACCCAGGTCTGGGGAAAGAGGACTGGCTGGTGGAGCTCAGGTCACAGCCATGTGGTAACAGAAATGAGCTAAGCCAAGATGGTGCTTGACAGAACAGGAAGGGGCTCATCTGGAAGAAGGCAGGAACCTGAACTGTGGCTTGCCCTAGCACTTCTGCAGTGTGCTCCATGGACTCATGTTGTAGGGATTTTACCCCTGTACTCATGAAGGAATTGTGCTGTCTTTGGAAGTATGTGATTTTTGCTTATGCTTGAATGGGGAACGTGGGGAGAAATAAACTGTCAATAAACAAAGGTCTTGATGGAAAATTGTTAAAAAGTAACTGTGGGCCTGATTCTGATATACTTATGGCTAGAGGCCTGTCTGTTAGCTACCAGCTGCTCCCTCCCGCTCTGTCTGCACAACTGTTATCTTATGAGCATTCACACTTTATACCCCAGTCACTGGGTCCCAAACTCTTTGCTTGCATGATGACCCCATTTTGTAACGTAAATATAGTTCCAGGATCCCAATGTGTAAATGAGCCATGCAGGGCACCTCAACATCAGTGGAGATTGCGACCCTAGCCACAGTTAGCATGACTCCACTTGGGATACTGATCCACAGTTCGTGAACTTCTGCCCTAAGGGGTAACTGAGGCTCACTCGCAACCCCTTAATTCTGGTCAGTGGAAACTACTGCCAACCTTTCCACTTGCATAATGTCTGAATACAATAGCAGAGGCTCTTGCTGCTTGGGGAGACGTTAATGGAGTCCAAGAAGACTGCTCTCCACTTACCCCAACATGTCTCTTTCTAAGTAGGTAGTTCAATAGTTAGAGGACTCAACTAACTATTGAAGGGTTGAGGAATGAGGGATGGGAAATGTACCCATGTACCTCCTCAACTTTCTCAGGTCAGGATTAGAGATTGGTCCCTGCCCTGAGGGGCTTACAATTTGGGAAAACAAGGGAGGAGTCTTAGGAATACATTCATGAAGCTGAGAAGTTGCAGACACGTGTGTGTAGCTTAGTCAAAACTTTCAGCTGTGCTCTTGTCTGTTTTACATAGCCTGCATCCTGCCCATAATAGAGGGGAATTGGGCCTCTTCTTGGCCATGAGCTACTTCTAAATGTCCAATTGAGTCACAGCTTTAACACTAAGGGAACTCTATGAGGCTTCTTGATGAATAAGCTGGGGCTTTGAATCTGCAATGCTTGTCTTGTGCTGGTATTAAGTTCAGTGAGAAGCTGTGGCAGGAATTGAGTGTTAATTCCTCCCTCACAGAGAAGCCAAATGTTAGATTAATCACGTCAAGCCATTTCAGCGGCTAGGGATAAGTGAGATGCTAATTTATGCACATTACCATTAGAAACCAGAGAAGGAGCTCCTTTAATTTGTCTGGGGCTCAAACAGATGTTAGTGGTGCCCTGACCTTTAGTTTCCAAGCCCACCGTCACAACTAGCTCTAATTGGCACCCTTGTTGGCGGTCACTGCAATAAATAGGCACGGAGACTGGACTATTGGTCTAGCCCTCAGGCTAGTTTGCTTTGATCAGGGTAGAAACATGCTAGAGGGGAGATGAGGGGCAGGTGGCTATGAGTAATGGCGTCTAGGAATTACAAGCAGCAATACTGGAGATAAAGACTGGGATTATCTGAGGCAGCTACATGTCCAGGTTCTTTGCTATTCCATGGGAACTGGACACCAGTCTGTCTGTGGCCAGTGGCCACGATCTTCAAGACACTTGCTTTGGGACAGTCCTATTAAAGTAAATGGAATTATTCCGGAGTCGGTAATTTTGAGGATTGTGGCTTTAAACCAGAGGTGGGAAACGTTTCCTTCCCAAGGGCCACCTTGAAAATTAGTACAAGCTCCCAGGGTTGCATAGAAGTTGAGGGGTAGGGCGTGGTTAAGGGTGCACTTGGGAAGAGGAGGCTCTAGATCATGGATCTGTGCTGGATCCGTCTCCTGTCCTTGCGTTCATACCCCTATTTGTGCTTCCTAACCCTGAGCTTAGTCGTCTTTCAGGGCTTGGGGGTAGGAAAAGGATCCAGGGGCCAGATCCAGGAACTGGAAAGGAGTCAAATGAAAATGGGCTGCATTTGGGGTGTTTTTAAATGAGCAAGGCTTGAGGAGGGGTCCGTGGCTGCTGAGTGGCACGGCTGTGGAGCACCCACACAGGCGGAGTGAGTGGGGAGGGATTCGAATGGACAGCTCCCAAGATGGGACTCCACCACGCACTCCACCACCATGGACCGGCCCTGCAAACAACTTCTACAGGCAGCCGTTCCCTCTCCCCCCACACCTGGCAATAACCCCGCTGCAAGCCCCGCCCAAGTGCCTGCCTTCTGCCATGACACACAGCCCTGGACACCATGGAGACAGCTGTAGCAGACAGCAACCCCTTCCTGCCCAA
Source organism: Sphenodon punctatus (assembly GCA_003113815.1). Lineage (NCBI taxonomy): Eukaryota > Metazoa > Chordata > Lepidosauria > Sphenodontia > Sphenodontidae > Sphenodon > Sphenodon punctatus. The sequence goes on along the minus strand of QEPC01002584.1, from coordinate 2,493,110 downwards.
GAGCCGGTGCAGCTGCTGGAAGTCTCGGGCAACAACGGAGCAGAGGCGCATACTGGGCGGGACATACAGGACGCTGCTGTCCGAGCTGCTATTCTCCATGGCGCTGGCTTTTCTGGTGTGTCGCAAGAGGGGTTTGTTGTGCTTTGAGCCAACATGGTGTATTTCATGTGAGTGTCCTTTAAGAGCTGCCAGTAGGGCTTTGGGAGGGACTGGGGAGGCAGCGGGACCGCGGACCTGTCTGCTGGTGTGGGTGGGTGCACCGGTTCATACGGGCAGAGGATGCGTGGACACCTGTCCCTACACACTTTTTTGGCTTGCCCTGCCCAGTGTACTCCGGAGTTTTCGGCAGTGCCCCATGAGTGGCAGTGCAACCTGAGCAGCTGCACTCTCACGAGCCGTTGGTTCGGCCCCGCCATCTGGAGACGTCAAAACCCAGGGTCTCCAGATGAAATATGGAGCGGGCCTGGGACCCCAGATGGCAAGAAAGACTTGCAGAATATATCACTATTGGTTGGGATTGTGACCCATCTGCAGATGCTGTGACCCCATTTGGGGTCATACTCATGATCTACAGCTTGGCAACTTCAGGACTAGATGATCAGGTGGTCCTTTCACATTCTGGCCTCTCTGTACCCATACCTAGAGTACTCTGTACCTAGAGTAAATATTCCCTCCATTGAAGTGAATAGCTAAGCTCCCTTGACTCTAATGGTGGAGAATTGTGCCCAAAATTGTGTTTGAAACGGTCACTTAATAATTTGGGTAAAAAAACCATGATACTGGCCTGCTGTGGCTCAGGACCCACGGGCATGTGTGTTCTCATGCCACCAGATGTTGGCCCGTAACAGCCCCGGGGCGGGTAGGTGGCTAGTCCAGTCTGCATCCTCAGAAAACTCTGAGGTCACAGCCTGGACTATGTGGGCCAACGTGGGCCAGCACGTCTGCTCTGCCATGCCTTAGTTGCTGATGGTAGGGGGACGCAATGGCTGGCCGCCATGGCTGCCTGTCATTGGCCACCATGACTGTCCTTCATGGCAGAGGGGCGGGGTGATGGGAGCAGGGGGTGGGGGGGCGAGGCTGCCCTCCTGCCCATTGGTTGAGCTCCCCACACTGCCCAGGCCATGTGGGCAGCAGGATAGCTCTCCGGCTGCGGGCATAATTGTTCGTTGCCCTGACCCAGCCCAGGAAGGCGTGGCTGCTGTTTCCTGCTCCAGGCTGGACTGGGGAGCTGCCATGCTGGTCGCACATCTGCTTTTTACCCTGTGAAATTACTTCTAAAATGTTTGCCTGCTATGCCTCCAATGGAGACTTTTTAACAATATAATTTTAACATGTTCCTCCTACTGTCCTTTCCTTCATTGTCCTCTTCTCCCCTACAACTAAACTAAGCACATGCACTTGTGACTTCTCAACTCCATGGATATATCCCTGTGCTCCCTTGTTCTGCCACCCTTGTCAATCCTACATTACCTGTCTGTAATGATTGTCCAGAGGCAGACATTGCTTGCACTGTATAAATAATTTCTGTCTTGAGGGCAACTAAATGAAGACGTTCTTCTCACTGAGTCTATTGTATCTGCACTATGCAAGGCAGGATGGACTACGTGTGAATTGACTTGCACCAATGCATTCTGTCTTTTTGAATGGTACAGCTGCATTGCTGTGGCAATATGCTGAATGGTAGTAATTTCTTTTTCTAGCATCCCTGGCAAATGGCTCTCAGAGCACTTCAGAAAACATAAAACACAGTAAAACAATATAAAATCCATTTAAAAGGGGAAGGTAAGAGGTAGAACAAAATATATTAAGGGGAGCCACCAGTGGATCCCAGAAGCATCTGGAGTGACTGGAGAATAAGGCCCTTTTAAAACGGGCTGTGGCTGGGGGAGCGGTCCATTGGCGCGCCGCTGCAGGGGCGGCATCGGTGCACACGGGCACACACCCATCCCCCCTGCACCTCCACACATCCCCATGCATGGACCAACTTATGTTTTCACTGGTTGCTCTGTGCATGGGGGGAGGGGGGATGCGTGGGGTGTGCGAGTGCAGTGCGCACCCATGCACCTCCACATTTACACGGGATGCTCCCCTACATGGACGATGGGTGTCTGCGTATAGGAGCATCCCCTCCACCCATCCCCAAGCCCAGCCACTTTGGATCACTTACCTGATCTGCCGCCGCTGCCAGCCTGGGCCCCACGCCGGGCTCAGACCCTTGGGTGGGGCAGGCACCATGGCAGTAGATTAAATCTGCCACCGCGCTGCCCGCTGCCACTGGAAGTTCCGCTGGCCCCCTCTCCGCTGCCTGGCTGTCTCAGCCAGGGGGAATGAGGGCACATTTCCCACATTTCCCCTGTCTGAGAGACTGAAAGGCAGTGGGGGCAGGGGGGGCACAGAGTGTGGGAGAGTCAGGGACTCTCCTGCTGGCCCCCTCCACTGCCTGCCATTCGGAGTCGAGTCAGGCCAGACCTCGCGCTCAGGGTCCCCAGCTCCTGGCCACTGTCAGGCTGGAAGCTGGGGACCTCGAGTGCAGCCCCCCCCCCAGGAGGGGCGCTGGGGCAGCTGCCCTGAGCCACACTGCGGTAGGGCCGGCCCTGAAAGGGAGTTCCAAAGCTGTGGGGCAGTCACCGAGAATGCCTCTCTGCGAGCGTGAGTTGTATGAAACTGGGCCAGTGATGGAATGCACGAGAGGACACCCCCGGCAGATCTTAAGGGCCGTGAAGGGACATAAGGAGAGAGGTGGTCGTTCAGATATGCAGGGCCCAAGCCATTTAGCGCTTTAAAGGTCAATACCAGCACCTTGAATTGTGCCCGGAACACTATAAGCAGCCAGGGCAGACAGACTCTTAAGCACTGGTGTAATGTGCTTCCGGCGACCCACCCCCATCAAGAGGCAGGCCGCTGCATTCTGCATCAACTGCAGCCCCCGAACAGTCTTCAAGGGCAGCCCCACATAGAGCACATTGCAGTAATCCAGCCTCGAAGTAATGAAGGCCTGGATGACGGTGGCTAAATCCATATTAGAAAGTAACAGACGCAGCCTTCTTACCAGATGGAGTTGCCGAAAGGCCACAGCCACAACCTGACCTTCTAGATGGAGCTGAGGATCCAGGAGCACCCCAAGGCTACACACCTGAGTAGCAAGGGGAGGCCAGACCCCATCAATGATGAGAGTCCCAACCCCACAGGCCACTGGGCCGGCCAACCATCATCCTCTCAGTTTTGTCTGGATTCAGCTTCAGACGGCTCACCTGCATCCAGTCCCCAATAGCAGCCAGGCACTGAGTAAGCACCGAGACTGCAGGGCCTGGGTCGGATGAAAAGGATAAGTAGATTTGGGTGTCATCTGCATATTGAAGACAGTGCACTCCAAATCTATGCATGATCTTGCTCAGGGGCCTTTGATAACGTTGAACAGGAGGGGAGACAGGGTGGAAGGTTGCAGAAACCCACAAGAGGGGGCAGAAGAACAATAATCCATCTCCACCTGCTGAAACCTTCCCAACAGGAATGAACGGAACCACTCTAGAGCCGTCCTGTGAACCCCTGCCCGGTCCTGCAGCCCTGGCAACAATACCTGCATGGTCAACTGAATCAAAGGATGCTAAAAGTTCTAAAAGGATCAACAGGGTACAATATCCCCTGTCAGTCTCTCGGTGAAGACCGTCAACCAACGCCACAAGCACAGTCTCAGTGCTGTACCCAGGATGAAAGCCAGACTGACATGGGTCCGGGAATCCAATTGTATCTAGATGCCCCTGTAGCTGCCTGGCAACCACCTGTTCAATAACCTTTTGGTAATAACCACTGGTTATTGAACCACCTGTTCAATAACCCTTCGGTGGTGCCAGAGGTGGCAATAACGGGGATAGTAACAATAGAGGGGGTCTGTTTGTTTTAATGTAGAGGTTGANCTCCATTGAAGTGAATAGCTAAGCTCCCTTGACTCTAATGGTGGAGAATTGTGCCCAAAATTGTGTTTGAAACGGTCACTTAATAATTTGGGTAAAAAAACCATGATACTGGCCTGCTGTGGCTCAGGACCCACGGGCATGTGTGTTCTCATGCCACCAGATGTTGGCCCGTAACAGCCCCGGGGCGGGTAGGTGGCTAGTCCAGTCTGCATCCTCAGAAAACTCTGAGGTCACAGCCTGGACTATGTGGGCCAACGTGGGCCAGCACGTCTGCTCTGCCATGCCTTAGTTGCTGATGGTAGGGGGACGCAATGGCTGGCCGCCATGGCTGCCTGTCATTGGCCACCATGACTGTCCTTCATGGCAGAGGGGCGGGGTGATGGGAGCAGGGGGTGGGGGGGCGAGGCTGCCCTCCTGCCCATTGGTTGAGCTCCCCACACTGCCCAGGCCATGTGGGCAGCAGGATAGCTCTCCGGCTGCGGGCATAATTGTTCGTTGCCCTGACCCAGCCCAGGAAGGCGTGGCTGCTGTTTCCTGCTCCAGGCTGGACTGGGGAGCTGCCATGCTGGTCGCACATCTGCTTTTTACCCTGTGAAATTACTTCTAAAATGTTTGCCTGCTATGCCTCCAATGGAGACTTTTTAACAATATAATTTTAACATGTTCCTCCTACTGTCCTTTCCTTCATTGTCCTCTTCTCCCCTACAACTAAACTAAGCACATGCACTTGTGACTTCTCAACTCCATGGATATATCCCTGTGCTCCCTTGTTCTGCCACCCTTGTCAATCCTACATTACCTGTCTGTAATGATTGTCCAGAGGCAGACATTGCTTGCACTGTATAAATAATTTCTGTCTTGAGGGCAACTAAATGAAGACGTTCTTCTCACTGAGTCTATTGTATCTGCACTATGCAAGGCAGGATGGACTACGTGTGAATTGACTTGCACCAATGCATTCTGTCTTTTTGAATGGTACAGCTGCATTGCTGTGGCAATATGCTGAATGGTAGTAATTTCTTTTTCTAGCATCCCTGGCAAATGGCTCTCAGAGCACTTCAGAAAACATAAAACACAGTAAAACAATATAAAATCCATTTAAAAGGGGAAGGTAAGAGGTAGAACAAAATATATTAAGGGGAGCCACCAGTGGATCCCAGAAGCATCTGGAGTGACTGGAGAATAAGGCCCTTTTAAAACGGGCTGTGGCTGGGGGAGCGGTCCATTGGCGCGCCGCTGCAGGGGCGGCATCGGTGCACACGGGCACACACCCATCCCCCCTGCACCTCCACACATCCCCATGCATGGACCAACTTATGTTTTCACTGGTTGCTCTGTGCATGGGGGGAGGGGGGATGCGTGGGGTGTGCGAGTGCAGTGCGCACCCATGCACCTCCACATTTACACGGGATGCTCCCCTACATGGACGATGGGTGTCTGCGTATAGGAGCATCCCCTCCACCCATCCCCAAGCCCAGCCACTTTGGATCACTTACCTGATCTGCCGCCGCTGCCAGCCTGGGCCCCACGCCGGGCTCAGACCCTTGGGTGGGGCAGGCACCATGGCAGTAGATTAAATCTGCCACCGCGCTGCCCGCTGCCACTGGAAGTTCCGCTGGCCCCCTCTCCGCTGCCTGGCTGTCTCAGCCAGGGGGAATGAGGGCACATTTCCCACATTTCCCCTGTCTGAGAGACTGAAAGGCAGTGGGGGCAGGGGGGGCACAGAGTGTGGGAGAGTCAGGGACTCTCCTGCTGGCCCCCTCCACTGCCTGCCATTCGGAGTCGAGTCAGGCCAGACCTCGCGCTCAGGGTCCCCAGCTCCTGGCCACTGTCAGGCTGGAAGCTGGGGACCTCGAGTGCAGCCCCCCCCCCAGGAGGGGCGCTGGGGCAGCTGCCCTGAGCCACACTGCGGTAGGGCCGGCCCTGAAAGGGAGTTCCAAAGCTGTGGGGCAGTCACCGAGAATGCCTCTCTGCGAGCGTGAGTTGTATGAAACTGGGCCAGTGATGGAATGCACGAGAGGACACCCCCGGCAGATCTTAAGGGCCGTGAAGGGACATAAGGAGAGAGGTGGTCGTTCAGATATGCAGGGCCCAAGCCATTTAGCGCTTTAAAGGTCAATACCAGCACCTTGAATTGTGCCCGGAACACTATAAGCAGCCAGGGCAGACAGACTCTTAAGCACTGGTGTAATGTGCTTCCGGCGACCCACCCCCATCAAGAGGCAGGCCGCTGCATTCTGCATCAACTGCAGCCCCCGAACAGTCTTCAAGGGCAGCCCCACATAGAGCACATTGCAGTAATCCAGCCTCGAAGTAATGAAGGCCTGGATGACGGTGGCTAAATCCATATTAGAAAGTAACAGACGCAGCCTTCTTACCAGATGGAGTTGCCGAAAGGCCACAGCCACAACCTGACCTTCTAGATGGAGCTGAGGATCCAGGAGCACCCCAAGGCTACACACCTGAGTAGCAAGGGGAGGCCAGACCCCATCAATGATGAGAGTCCCAACCCCACAGGCCACTGGGCCGGCCAACCATCATCCTCTCAGTTTTGTCTGGATTCAGCTTCAGACGGCTCACCTGCATCCAGTCCCCAATAGCAGCCAGGCACTGAGTAAGCACCGAGACTGCAGGGCCTGGGTCGGATGAAAAGGATAAGTAGATTTGGGTGTCATCTGCATATTGAAGACAGTGCACTCCAAATCTATGCATGATCTTGCTCAGGGGCCTTTGATAACGTTGAACAGGAGGGGAGACAGGGTGGAAGGTTGCAGAAACCCACAAGAGGGGGCAGAAGAACAATAATCCATCTCCACCTGCTGAAACCTTCCCAACAGGAATGAACGGAACCACTCTAGAGCCGTCCTGTGAACCCCTGCCCGGTCCTGCAGCCCTGGCAACAATACCTGCATGGTCAACTGAATCAAAGGATGCTAAAAGTTCTAAAAGGATCAACAGGGTACAATATCCCCTGTCAGTCTCTCGGTGAAGACCGTCAACCAACGCCACAAGCACAGTCTCAGTGCTGTACCCAGGATGAAAGCCAGACTGACATGGGTCCGGGAATCCAATTGTATCTAGATGCCCCTGTAGCTGCCTGGCAACCACCTGTTCAATAACCTTTTGGTAATAACCACTGGTTATTGAACCACCTGTTCAATAACCCTTCGGTGGTGCCAGAGGTGGCAATAACGGGGATAGTAACAATAGAGGGGGTCTGTTTGTTTTAATGTAGAGGTTGATGGGATTTGGGAACTGCCCAGGCCCCTTGGTGAGAGGAAGGGGTCTGGATGGTGGTGGTGGTGGGAGGGTTGGGAGAGGGTGGGAGCTCCCTTGCATGAGAGGCAAGGGAGCGGGAGTGGGAGGGATGGGTAGTAGTTTTTCCCTGCCTGATTGCCTAGCCTTTTTGCCTCTGGGAATATTGGGCTTTGGTCACACTCTCTGGTTTTTTGTTGCCCCTGGGGATGATGAATGTTATGAAAACTGTCAGCTCCAGGGTAGGATTATGATCTTTTTTCTCCAGGGAGGGGAGTTAGGGTGCAGCCCATTCAGGTTGTGCTGAGCAGAGGGAGATATGGCAGGGAGCAGAGGTTAAGACCTTGTTGGTACAGTGGAGGCAACTGGTGCCTGTTCCCCCTGTCTCGGGATACATAGGGGTCAAATCAGGTGACCCGAACTGTCACTGCTACTGCTTAATGCAAGGTTGGTGGGGAATAAAATGGCTGTAAATTTTGATCTTATTCAGGCTGAAGCCACTGACCTTGCTTATATCATGGAGACCTGGTTGGATGATACAGCTGGGCCCAGCTGGTGCCAGTTAGGTACTCTGTGCAGCATCAGCCTTGGGTTGGAGGGCGGAGTGGCAGTGATTTGGAAGGAACATCTGGCCTGTCGAAGGTATCCTGTGCCTAATTTGTCCAATATGGAATGTGTCCACCTTGCATTTGAGGCCTGGGATAGACTGTGGATTTTGCTGGTGTACCAACCACCCCGCTGCACAGCAGACTCTCTGACCGAGCTGGCTGAGTTGGTCTCAGAGGTGATGTTGAGGACACCAAGACTTATTATTCTGGGTGACTTCATCATCCAGACTGAGGCCTTTTAGGGCCAGAGTGGGATTTCTTGGCCTCTATGACAACCATGGGCCTATCCCAGAAAATATCTGGCCCAACATATGAGGTTGGACACATGCTGGACTCAATGTTTTGCACTGGCCTGGATAATGGGGCTCTGATTACTGGGGAGGGGGTGTTAAGACACAGTTGTCATGGTTGGATCATTACCTTCTGCAGGCCCAGGTTTCTGCACTGCTTAGCCCCTGTCAGGGTAGTGGGCCAGTTAGGTTGGTCTGCCCCCGGGGACTTGCGGAGTCAATTGTATATACCCACCGATTTTGATGGCTGCTCTGTGGAAAGCCTGGTCAAGATGTGGAATACCACGTTGACCAAGGCTGGGGCCTTTGCTGTCTGAGATTGTCAGTGTCTCCCTTTGAGCGGGCAGGGTACCGGACTCTCTCAATATGGCGGTTGTTCAGTCCCTGCTCAAAATACCATCACTTGATGCTGACTCCTTGGGCATCAATCGCCCCGTCTCTAACCTGAGGGCCTTTTATGCTGAGGCACAGGCTGGAGGGCTCCATGGCTGCTGCTGGTGCGGTGTCCTCCCAGCTGCCTGCCTGCACCTTTCCAAACCCGGCCCCCTCACTTCTCTCCTGACAAACGTTTCCTTGGAGGGGGGCGGCTTACAATTATACCATTCAGGGCCTTGAAAACTAGTTGTGCAATCTTAAATTCATCTCAGTGCAGAGAACGTAACGAGGGTGTAATATGATCACGTTTATATTGAGGTGTTGTCAGACTCCTTGCACCCTGCCAACGGGGAAGGCACTGGCCAGGGACACTGAACCGCCAGCAGGCTCCACCCTCGGTGCTCCCCCCAGATCCGTTACCCACAGGAGTGGGCACTCCAGTACCATCTGCTCAGCGCCCTATGATGATAGAGGCCTGCAATCTCTTGTAGATGCCAAAGGCCACCATTCTATCCTGACGGGCACGTTGTCGCTGCAGTGGAAACCCCAAGCATTGGTCAGAGCTGTCTTTGTCTCAAACCCCCTCGAAGGGCGCTACCCTTCCCCGTACCATCCCTTCCCCTTTTTCCCTGGGGAAATGACCCCCTTCCCTGTGACAGGTGTTTACATAGCTGATGGTTCACATTAGTGTGGCAGCTCCACTTCCCCAACTCAGGAAAAGCCTATGTGGTAAAAGTGTTACTTTGTTTACTAGTTTGAATGATGCAGAGGAGTCTCTCACAGATGCATTGTGATCTGTTATAGCTCATTAATTGCCATCTGTCCTGTGTTTACTAACCTATAATGTTGGTTACATTGCATGCACATTTGTTAGGAGCAGGGAATGGAAAGACTTCTGGGAGTATTGCTTCTCCCAATAACTTCACTGCATCTGCATGACACAGCATGTTCATTTTTGTGTACACGTTGTATGAAGCCCTTACGATAGGGGTTTCATTGCTACCCTGAGCTTGCAGCAGACCCTTCATACCATGTGACTGCCATAGTCGGTGGTGCGTGCGCACTCCCACACTGACCACGCACAGAGCAACCGACGACAATGGCAGTTGCTTCGTGTGTGGAGGTGGGTGTGTGCACAGGTAACGGCCACCCCCACACTGTGACACCCCACTCTCCACCATGGCCCATTTGAAAATGGCTAGACACACATGCATTCCCATTTTACAGATGGGGGAACTGAGGCTGAGAGGTTGTGACTTTCCCAAGGTCACCCAGTGAATTTATGGATAGGACAGGATTCAAATCCTGGCTTCCCAGGACCAAGTCCAGCATCTTATCTATTACACCACACTGACTCTCTAGGCTGAGAGGTTGTGACTTGCCCAAGGCCACACAGTGAGTTTATGGCTAGGGTGGGATTTGAACCTTGGCTTCCCAGGGCCAAATCCAGCAACTTATCCGCTACACCACACTGGTTCGTCCCAATCTTTTACTGGACTGCAGCAGCAGCTTTTTGGTAGGAGAGATGACAAGTTTAGGGAATCTACAGGTGACCAGAAACTATTGGAATTCCTGACAATGCTGTCAGTGTGACTACACCAAACAATTAGGCCTTCTAAATTGTAAGAAGTATTTACCTAGGTGGTTTTTCCTTTTTCAGAGGCACATAGCTACAATAATCCCATAGGCGTAAGTGATTCAGATTTATTCTCAGGGCAAGCATTGGCTCCAGGGAAGCAGATTTGATTGAAGTGAAGTGTCATGCTGTTGATGGAATGGCTTTGAGTGACTAACGTCATTGTTGCAGCCTCAATGTCCTCCCCACGCAAGCTACATGCGTTCTGCTGAAGCTTAACAATAAAGCCCCACCTCCACGGAGGCCTGCCATTCGGTGTTTTGCAATAAAAGAAATGGGATTAATCTTCTGCAATTATACTGAATCCTCTGTGGCTGCTTGAGTTGGCAGGGTTCTCTGGTGTGAAACAGAAACAGGTTCTTTGACTTCATCAGAGGAGGGGGCTGTAACAAAATGTCCATCTTTCCTAGATCGTGTGGACTCCTGATTGCCAATACTGCTCTGTGACCTAGGACAAGAGTTGGCAAAACCCCTAACCTCAAGACATGCTTACCAAATAGGGCTGCTTCGAAGCAGCTCTTCTGTTTTGGGGGAATGGTTCCATGAAAATGGAAGGGCTGACATGATCTTGATTGGAATTCAAAATCTGCACATGCACAAATTCAAGATCTGTACCTCTTCACAATTAAACGATCTGCACATGCCCAAAACGGTGGAGGCAGGACTGCGCGTGCGTATAATGGGGGCTGCATTACAACAATGGTGGCCACCATTTTGTTGTCATGTTGCTGCCACCGCTGCAACCAATTTGCACATATGGAAATGGTGGCGGACTTTTTGATCGACCCTGAAGAACGGTGCTCCAGTCTGCGTTCACTGGATTGATCAAAGTGACGAGATTCCATTGGCAACGGAATCCAGTTGAAGATGGAATTTCAGCCCTAATCTTCACATGACTGGGAGCTGTGAGACACGCATACGTGTGCACACAACCCTCTTCTGCTTTGCGATTGGGTGACAGAGCTCGCGCTCTGCAGCCCTGGCAGCTGAGATTCTGAGGACCAGCTGCCATTCAGCTACTGAGTCTCGGCCGCACTGAAGCAAGACGCAGGAGAATTAAGGCAGTGGGGGACCCAGGACCAGCCCTGATCAAGAGCTGCCTGAGCTTCGGCTATGGCTCCTGAGTCCACCCCTGGACCTACATAATTAGCTCAATTCCTGTGCTAAAGCCATAGGTTGCCCTCTTCAGCACCATGGGCAGCTCTCGATGCAAGCCTGCCTTACGAGCGAGCTCCTGCTACTCTCGCAGTTCAAAGCAGACTTGCCTGGACTTCTGATTCTGCTAGCATGACAGGGGTTAGGGCTGAGCGTGATAGTCAAGCTAATCTTAAAGGCCCAGTGCCTGCTCCATCACAAGGACCGGCATGTGTAACCAGTCTAAAGACAGCTGAGCTTTCAGAAGCAACTGTGGGTTTTCTGGATATTTGTTTAGCCTGACTTCATATGACAAGGAGGTGTAGGGAATCACCTTGCATGAGTAGCTGTCCCTAAAACTTTAGATTTAGCAAAGGGGCAGAACACTGAAAGATAAGTAAAGAGCAAAAGTTTCATAATTGGTTTGCCTGGAGAGGAAATGGGGCACCTTTTGTAGCAGAAAAATCCCACTAAGTTACATTGAGTGTTGCTCACCCCCTTACACTAATGCAGTTTTAGACTGCATTAACAAGGAAACAAGACACCATAAGTTGAAGAGCTTGTTGCATGGAACTGCAGGTTTAAAATATTTCCTTGCACTGCCCTCCTTCAAACGCTCCACTATTTTGTGTGTGTGTGTATTTTTAAACAAGGTTCCCTGTTTCCCAGTTTGGTTGTAAAAGTTCTATCCCAAATGCCTGGGTGAAGGAAGCAGAGCAAGTTAAAGAGGGGGGCGGGGGGGAGGGGGGACAGGAACCTCGTAACCCAGGTCTTTTTCAGCCTCTGCTGTTGAATGTTTGACTTTGTGAGACATTTTACTTTGGCTTGTTTTGGCATGGCAAAGCCGCATTAGGTGTCATGTATAAATAGCTAAGAAAAGAATGAAATGGCTCGGTTATGTTGAATTAATAGAAGGATTGTAAATTGTGATGCAGCTGCTGAAAAGGCTAATGCAATTTTAGGCTGCATTAACAGAAGCCTAGTGTCCAGGTCACGTGAAGTAATAGTTCCACTCTATTCTGCGCTGGCCAGACCTCATCTGGAGTACTGTGTCCAGTTCTGGGCACCGCATTTTAAGAAGGACATTGACAAATTGGAACGGGTTCAGAGGAGAGTGACAAAGATGGTCAGGGGTCTGGAAACCAAGTCCTATGAGGAAAGGTTTATTTATTTATACTTAAAATTTGTTATCCCGCACCCTCCAGCCTAAAAGCAGCTTGGGGCGGTGTACACATAGAAAAGAAAAATGCAAAATAACATTATAAAACCACAATAAAAAATTAAAAAACTATAAATACATTTAAAATGTAAACTAAGAGGAGCTATAAATCCCCATCTCCAACTCAACCCCCTCCCCCCACTACCCATCTCCCCTACTGAAAGCGTGGAGGAACAGCCAGGTCTTACGTTGTAATTGGAAGGAGGGGAGATGCAAGGCCAGACAAAACATCACTGGGAAGGAGTTCCACAGCCGCGGACTGGTCACCGAGAACTGGATGCTGGGTATGTTTAGCCTGGGTACGTTTAGCCTGGAGAAGAGGGAGACATGATAGCCATCTTCAAATATCTGAAGGGCTGTCACACAGAAGATGGAGCAGAGTTGATCTCTGTTGCTCCTGAGGGCAAGACTAGAACCAATAGGCTCAAATTACAAGAAAGCAGATTTTGGCTGAACATTATTTATTTATTTCAAAATTTATAACCTGCCCTCTTCTGTCCAATGGCAGCTCGGAGCAGCAAACAATAAGCAATTAAAACAATAAGCAATTAAAACATAAATATAATAATATAAAGTAGTATTAAATATAAAAATCTTAAGAATATGTGATGTCCAAATAAATACCCCACACACAAAAACCCCCACCCATTACCCGTCCCCCTCACCAAACGCCTGGTGAAACAGCCAAGTGCATTGTCTATGGAAGGAGGGAAGGTCCGGGGAAAGGCGGACCTCTGCCGGAAGGGAGTTCCACAGCCTTGACACGGCCACCGAGAATGCCCTCTTGAGCGTCGCCACCTGGGATACCCTGGGGATCTCCAAGAGGGCACCCCTGGTCAACCGCAGGGGAGATCCAGGACATGAAGGAGGAGGCATTCTCGCAGGTAAGCAGGGCCCAGGTCATGTAGGGCTTTAAAGGTAATAACCAACACTTTTAATCGGGCCTGGAAGAGAGTGGAGCACTGGTGTTATGTACTCACGGAGGCCCATTCCTACTAGGAGGTGGGCCACTACATTCTGCACCAGCTGCAGTCTCCATGGGTAGCCCCATGTAGAGTGCGTTACAGTAGTCCAATCTTGAGGTGATGAATGCATAGATGATGGTGGCAAGATCAGAGGCTGAGATATAAGGCTGAAGATGATGGACCAGATGTAATCAACAAAATGCACTCCTCGCCACAGCCGCCACCTGGGCATCCAGACACAGCTGTGGATTGAGTACACCCAGACTCTGAAACTGAGGGACCAAGGAGGGACACACCCCATCAATGATGGGGGCCTCCACTCCCTTGCTGCTTCCTACCAACATCTCTGTCTTATCAGGATTCAGCTTCAGACGACTTCTCCTTATCCAACCCCCCACTGCAGCCAGACACTGGGTAAACACTGAGACTGCAGGGCCTGGGTTCGATGAAAACAAGAGGTAAAGCTGGGTGTCATCAGCTTGCTGATGACACCAAACCTCAAGCCATCTCACAGTCTCACCCAATGGCTGCATGTACACGTTGAACAGGAGAGAGGACAGAATGGATCCCTGTGCTGTGGAACTCCACACATGAGATCCCAGGGAGACGATGAAAAATCTCCAGGTATCATACACTGAGTTCTTCTGGCCAGGAATGAGTGGAACCATTCAAGAACAATTCTGCCATCCCGGCATGGTCCTGCCCAGATTTGATCCTGTCTCCACTCTTGCCTGAGCCTAATTCTGCAGTCCACCTGCATTCTGGATGACTGACCCTGGTTGTACTGATAAGGCAAGTGGCAACTTTAGAATAGGAACAGAAATGACCACATAATGTTGGTTGTGGGCGACGTGAAGCTATGTAATAGCCGCACGGCCACAGCTATTACAGGATTGTTTCAAAAGACAAAGCTTTTGGCTCACAGAGAGTCGCCACACTTCCTCCTCTTCGAATGGCAGAGTGTAGCCTCGATGGGAGTGGTCTGGCTCCCTCCTCCTCGCCTCATGACTTTTAAATGGGCACTTTCTGTGAATTAGAAAAACGACAAACTAAATATTCCAACCCTGGCATCCAGTCTTGCAAATGAGCTGCAAAAATAATGGCTAACTCTCAAGGGTTTACTGCAAGTAACTGGAATAGGATGCATATTAAAATGAAAATAAATCAAGAGCTGGAAGCTGTGTGGGATGCTGAGGAGACAGATGACTAGAGGTGGGTTTTTGTTTTTAATAAAGCTAATCAAACAGATAACCCAGGGGTGGGAAACCTTTTCTGTCTCCGGGGCCACTTTGAAAATTAGTGCGAGCTCCGAGGGCCACATATAGGCTGGGTGCAGGGGTGCTTAATGGGTGTATTCAAGAAAAGGAGCGCCCAGATCATGAATCTGTGCTTTAGATCTGTCTCCTACCTTTGTGTGCACGCTAGGGGTGGGACATCAGGGCAAATACCGGGTACCGGTTTTACCGGTTCCCGGATTTAAAAAAACAACGGTTTACCAGATTAATACCAGTTTACCAGTACCGGATCTTTTACATTGATTTCAATGGGGAACTGTGTCCCCATTGAAATCAATGGAAAAAACAAAAACCTCCTCCCTCCCCCTCCCAGACTGTGCAGGTGGAAGGGGGGACACCCCCCCCCCACCCTGCCCAGCCTGGATTTAATTTTTTTCCCCCCTAAGTCCCCTAGTGCGCTGGGCTCCGGGCCGCCGCAGCCGACCCAGAGCCAACACCAGCAGGTAAGTAGTACCGGTACTGTACTGATCCCTGGGGTGGGGGGTGGTTTAACACACACCCCACCCCAGGGATCACCCTACCTCCCCACCCAGGGATCGCCTACCTTGAGCTCCGGG
>QEPC01002584.1:2452705-2470671 GCA_003113815.1 Sphenodon punctatus | reverse complement strand
GAGGAAGGGCCCTGTGTGGCCTGAATGCTTCCGTCCTCTTACCAGCTGTCATTTTCTGAACTTCTTTGTCTCCAAGGCTGTACAGGAAGTAAGTCTCTGGCAAGACTGGAAACTGAACATGCATCCTTGAGCAAGATCCAGGCAAGTGCAGACTGTGCAACTACACAGGGTCCCCTACGCAGAGACAGTTAATAAATATTAAATGAAAAGCATGAGAAACACTGGCATAAAATGCAGGCCCACAGAGCCTTAAATGAGGGAAGTCCTGGCCTATAGGGGCTGATGGCAATTGAGGCAGCCCATTAATACACTATAAAAAACATATATGTAACATACAGGGCCTGTAATGCAGGGAGCTCTGGCCCCTGAAGGGGGTTGTTTGTTTGTTTGATTATTTATTTGTTTACTATCCTGCCCTTCTCCAAAGGCTGAGGGTAGAGAACATACTACTACTACTACTACTGCTACTACTAATACATAAACACATATTTAAAACCTCCATACCCTTAACCCCATATCCTTACCTGCCAAATGCTTGGCCAAACAGAAAAGTCTTACATTGGGTAAAACCAGACATGACAGCAGCCCACTTAGGCCTACTTAGCCCCATGAGCTGCTGTCATGTTTGGTTCATGGCTGATAGATGTTGACTCAGCATATCCTGGGTCATGTCGGTGGTAGCTAGCCTACCTCCGCAACCAGCCAAGGTAACAGCCCAGACTAGGGCCTGCCCAACTAGGGCAAAGCGGGGCCTAAGGAGTCGGTGGTGTGGCCCCTGCTCAAAAAGCCATCATTGGACATTGACACTCTGGCCAGCTATTGGCCGGTCTCTAAACTTCAATTTTTAGGGGAAATTATTGAATGGGTGGTGGCTTGGCAGCTTCAGGAGCATCTGGACTGGATCAGTTTCCTGACCTCTCACAGTTTGGCTTTTGTCCAGGTTATGGCATGGAGTCTGTGCTTGTGGCCTTGGTTGATGACCTCTCCTGAGAGTTGGGCCAGGGTTGTTCGACCCTGTTGGTCCTGTTAGATCTCTCGGCTGCATTTGATACCATTGATCATGAGTTGTTGGTGACTTGGCTGTGGGACCAGGCAGGGGTGGGCAGGACTGTTCTTGAATGGTGCTGCTCCTTCCTGGCCAGAAGAAGTCAGTGTGGTGCTGGGTGATTATTCATCTCCTCCCCGGGACCTCATGTGTGGAGTTCCGCAAGGTTCTATCTTATCCCGTATCCTGTTCAATGTGTATATGCAGCTCTTGGGGGAGGTCGTCAGAGAGTTTGGTGTAAGGTGTCACCAATATGCTGTTGACACCCAATTATATCTCTCTTTTTCATCAGACCCAGGTCTGGCAGTCTTGGTGCTTACCTGGTGTTTGTCAGCTGTGTGGGACTGGATGAGGGTGAGTCGCTTGAAGTTAAATCCCGACAAGATGGAGGTGATGGTTGTGGGGAAAGCCGGTGGAGTGATGAACCCCATCACTGATGGGGTCAGTCCTCCCCTGGTATCTCAGGTCCATAGTCTGGGGGTGTTCCTGGATTCGCAGCTCCGCCTGGATGTCCAGGTGGTGTCTGTGGCGAAGGGCACATTCTGCCAATTACATCTGGTACGTCAACTCAGGCCGTATGTCTTAGACTCGGACCTTGCCATGATCATCCATGCTTTTATTATCTCCAGATTAGACTACTGTAACGCGCTCTACGTGGGGCTACTCTTGATGTTGATCCAGAGACTGCAGCTGGTGCAGAATGCGGCAGCTCATCTCCTTAAGAGGATGAGTCATTGCGAGCACATTACTCCAGTGCTCCGCTCTCTGCACTGGCTGCCAATAGTCTTCCCGGCTCAGTTCAAGGTGTTGGTCTTGACCTTTAAAGCCCTAAATGGCCTGGGCCCCACCTATCTTCAGGACCGCCTCACCCTCCGGATTCTGGATTGGCTTCTGCGGTTGGCTGGGGGCGCCCTCCTTGAGGTCCCCCGGATTTCCTGGGTGTCAATCATGGGGAGGGCATTCTTGGTGGCCGCTCCGTGGCTGTGAATTCCCTCCCATTGGAGGTCTGCCTGACCGTAGACCTCCCTTTTTTCTGTAGACAGTGTAAGACCTGGCTGTTCCGCCAGGCCTTTGCTGAGGGAGATGGGCTGGGCAGGTTGGTTGGGTTAGGGTGGGATTTTTCACAGTTTAATGTGAGGCTAAATGTTGAATTTTTAAAATGTTTATGTGTTTTAAAATACTGTTAGCCTCCCCGAGATGCTTGTGCAGGAGGCAGCGGCGGCATATAAATGCAAAAATAAATAAATAAATAAATAAAAAACAACCTGAAGGTGAGCCGTTATGGTGCAGATATAGTTAGGAAGGATAGGGTACATCGTTACAATAAACAGGTATATCTAAAACCAAAAATCATTACCTCTAATGCGCTTCTATTGCCTTACTTATAATGGATGTTCTGCAAGGATGGTACTACTTTGTCTCTATTTGGGACCAACACAGCAATCTTACTTTCTCTACAGTGTTTGTTAGAGGCTCATAAACCAGGTAAGTCTAGAATAACCATAATCTCCTGAGAAAAGGGTGGTGTGAGGGGAGATATTTAACAATAGGAAGAGAGGGGAAGTCAGGGTATATTTGTCAAATGTTTGAAGGGCACTCACACTGCCATTTCGCACATGGACTCCACTTCCCCCAAACCACCATTACTGTGTCCTTTCATCTTGGTGCTCCAAGCAGGACCCTAGCCACCTTCCTCTTCTTTGACCTGGCCTTGCTTTGCTTGTGCACCTCAATCCCTTTGGCTAAGAGGAGGGGCATGGCCCAGTGGTCGCAGTGTACGTGGGAAGGTATGCAAAATTAGCATTCTGTGCTCTTTTATTTGTAGAGCATTGTCTCCATGGGTGGCTCGTTAATGGATTTCTATCAATCTCTTGAGGAGTGACAGCTTTTTTAAATGCACGCCGAGCTCAGGGTTATTATTCAGTTCTGGAGAGTGGAATGTATTTGTGAGGCACAAAGCTACAATGAGGTAATGCTTACCTTTTGGATATAATTCCACCCTTCCTCCCCCACCCCCATGAAGCCCCTGCCTATGTTCTGTATAGAACAGCCAGGTTTATTGTGTGAAGCTTCCAGCTTAATGACCCCTTTGATGCTGCATATATTGGGGAATATTTTTTTAATCTATTTTTACCCCTTCAAATTATTCTTGACAGTACGTGTGTACTGACCTTAAAGTGAACTTTTCCGTAGCCTACTTCCCCTGCCTGGATTCTGAATGTTTAATGTGAAATTCAGCCCACATTATCCAGAGGGAGATTTGAAGTCGCTGCTTTTATTTTTAACGTGCACTGAAGTGGCATACTGAACATTTTCCTTCTCCCGTGGTGAATGGGAACAGCATTACAGACCTCCTCTCTTGCTTTTTCTTCTAGTGCAAAATTAGACTAGAATCTTGACTGGAATTCTGTCAAGCTGAAAAGTCTCAAATCATTTCTTTTTGGGGGAGAAAAACTGATGTGAAAATAATTGTCTGTTCTTTGCCGGTAGAACCCTTTTTCTGCTTGGTAAAAGACCTGTTTTGACAGTCAGACATACAGTTTCTGGGGAGAAGGGTGTGCATGTGTGTGCGTGTATGCATGCGCAGAATCTATGCTATATATAAACCTAGATTCTGCATATCATAGCACCAGGTGAGTTACAAAATTGTAGGGCTAGAAATAAACTCAAGGCCTTCTAGTCCACCCTGTGGCATTTGGTGAGTTCTTAAGCAGTGAGAAACATACGCGGTGATAGAGGATTTGCCCAGACTTTGTCTCAGTGTTTAAATAACTTTTGAACCTCTGCAAGGCTAAACTATGCTGACAAAAGAGCAAGCTCTTAAAGGGATAGCATTCTTGCACAGTTTCACCCCTCTGCTGACCTGAAGCAGGGTTAACCAAACTTTAACCATTCCTAATCTTTATCCCAACTTCCAGTGACTAGAACTTCTCTCACATCATCTCATGGCATCTTGTTCCATTGCTCAAACTCCCTTGCCTCTTTTTCTAATGTTAACACCAATTTACCTCCTTTCAAAGTAAATTCATTGCTTCTTGGCAGCCTTCAATGGACAACAAATCTCTATCCTCTTCTGGTAAAATCAAACAAGATGACAGCCAACTGCACTCCATGTTCGGTCCATGCTGCAACTTCGATTCACATGTTTTAGCTTGTAGAGCTAACTAACAGGCAGTCCCGTGTGTAGTTCTTGTGCCTACAGGCAGCCCCACCCCACCCACACTCACAGGTTTAATCGGAGAAACCTAATACATAGGCAGGTGTGGTGCTCTTCCTGTCCATGGCCCCTTCCCAGTATCCCACCCCCTGCCATGACTCACAGCTGTGGCAAACTATGGGAAGAAGCCGCACCAGCTGTTTCTTCCCACTTATTATGACCCCGGGAGGTGGTCCCGTGTCTGCTATCCCTGCCCACCCATGGGGGTTCATACTTGTGTTTATACCTGCTAACACTTTTGCTATGCACAGAATGCTGAGTTTGTTGAGCAAATTGCATACGTTATTGAGCACCTCCAGTTAAAACTTAAAGCAAAAGTAAAAATTTAAAGCAAAAGCAATCGGTCTTTGCATGTTCTCTCCTCCCAGTTTCTCAGACTCACAAGGTTGTGCTTGGATGTTTTTTCCATTGTGTAATTATTCGGAGTAGGTTGATCACCTTGTTATCCAAACAATTGAGCTCATGCAGCCTGGTGAGCACCAAAGCTGCCTTTGAAGTAGCACTGGGGTAATAGCCATTAGGAATGAGGTTCTTAACCTTTTCCCAGTCACGAGCACTGGAGTGATGTACGTGACTACTTGGGAGCACTGCATAATTTGCATGAATGATTTGCATAAATATGCATAGATTAAGTCTCCCCTCTGCAATTCAATTTAATTCAGTTCAATGGAAATTGAGAAAATCAATTCCCCACCCCAATTTGACCCTGCTTCAGTTCAGTTCAATTCACTCACTCCACTTACAGAAGTGGCTTATGACTGGAAGCTTCACTGTGTGGAAGGAGGCCCCTGCCCTGTCATGGTCACAGTGATCAGTGCTCCCGAGCACTACTGACAGCTGGCTTGGGGAGCACTTTCACACATTGCCTGAGCACTCTGATGCTCCTGAACACCAGGTTGAGAATCCCTGCATTAGGGAGTGATTGCTAAGGGCTATTCCTCAAGTTGAATGGATCATCCTTACCTCATTAACAGCTCAGCACCACCTGCTCTGTTGTGGAGCGGACTTTTGAAGCAATGCCCCCCCCCCCCGGTGGCTTATTCCCATGACATACTGTCATTCTCTACTGCCCCCACTCCCCCAAACCTCCCACCTTTCCTAGAATAAGCACGGACACCATGGATTTTGAAAAAACCCCAATATAACTTGGGGCCATATAACCATGGCACCATGGGGCCTCTCCACCCCGGCCATATAACCATGGCACCATGGAGCCTCTCCACCCCGGCCATATAACCATGGCACCATGGGGCCTCTCCACCCTGACCATATAACCATGGCACCATGGGGCCTCTCCACCCCGGCCTGTCAGGCTGTGGATGGGGGCCTCAGAGGCAGTTTAGGGAAGCACGGCTGGTGAGGCAATCCTTCCAGCCAGGATCCCAGCCCCATCTCTGTATGAGAAGCAAAGCAGGCTGCCCCAACTTTGGCCAGCTGGGGCCAGTTACCGAGTGTCCCTTGTCTTGTGTGCCGCGCCTCCTCCCCCGGCTGGTCGCTGACCAAGAGCTGCAACAGCCACTCCGGAGCTGGGACAATGAACGCATGTTTGAATTTGGCATGTGTTGGGGTTTTGAGACACCAGTGAGAGTGGAGAGAGGGTTTGGAAGTGGTTACTTCTCAGAGCGCTCTAGGCTTTGTGGCCCATGACTCTATGGTGCTGGCAGACCTGGATATGCGAGGAGGCTGCCCGTAGCCTAATTGATGTGACACAGCCATGGCAACTGGTGAAGTGTGATGTGGGGGCGCACATTAGCCTGGAAGGCTTGTTCACTTAAAGATCTCCTCAAAAGAGAATCCGAGTCTGGGTTCTTCTGAGGCCAGGCTGGATGGGTCCGGACTCAGGGCCCTGCTTTCCCAGAGAGCTGTGGGTGGAGTTGTCTAAGGGGCAGTGCTGTGTCGGAGAGGGGATGGAGCTAACACGTTCTTCTTGTCCTATTCAGCGCGGTCATGTCTCCTGTGGAGAATTGTGGCTTTATGGCACTCAGTTCGCAAGGGGTGGGGCTGCAAGGGAGAACACCTTAACTCCACCTTTTTTGCAGCCGCTGCATCAGAAAAAAGGTGGAACTAAGGTGTTCTCCCACTCCTTTCTAATGTGGCCCTTCTACCTGTGGAGTGCTGTGATATACCATACCATACCATACCATACCATTTTAATTTATACCCCGCCTCTCTCCCATAGGACTCGAGGCAGCTTACAAAATATACATATGTCCTGGGTTTTCCACGCAGGGGCCCAAAGAACAACTGTCACAAGCATCTAACATAATTTACAATTTACGCATGATGAAAAACAAAACAATACACTTCCACAATCACATTCCCTTAAACTTAGCCAATATCCCATTCTATAACCTCCCCCACAAAAACAGGGTAGGTCCCACCAACAACCAACTCCTCCGCTGCTGCCACCAGGGGAAACCTGGCCACCTCCACCCTCCTCTCACCAGGGGGAGGTGGCCCCACCAATCCTACATCGGCAATCCTAAATAACTCCCCCTCCTCCCCATCTCCTATCTTCTCCCCCAAGCCCACCCAAGGCACACCACCAATACACAATTCCCCCCTATCCTCTACCATAAACATCCTACAATCCCTCTCCATAACTCTCATACCCTCACTCCCACAGAAAACTACCCCCTGCCACTTCTCCCCCCAACACCCGCAAACCCCTGAATGTGTTTCCCCCGACCTCATGGTGCTCCATTGGAGACAAGGCCTCCCATAGCTGGAGAGCCTGGGCAGAAGGCACCTGATGGTGGCCCAGTGGGATCAGTTGGGTCCCATCAAGCTCAGGTCAGGTGACAGGCCTTTACTCCATAATGGCCCTGAATATTCCAGCATGGTGAGGGCCCCTGAAGTCCTGTCACGGGTACGTTTCAGCAGAGGCAGCTAGGTGCTACTGATGCAAAATGCCCCCTCCTATTTATGGGGTGGCTGAATCGCAGTCCTGCTGTCTTTCTAAGGTTTCCTAGGGGGCAACCTGACTATTGGAGGCAGGGCCATACTTCCCAACAGTCATGTCTTTAGACATAACGAAGATCAGGTGTCAAAACCCCTGGCCCTAAGCATGTGTTTGGCTGTAGTGTGTAAGAACCATGACAATCCCAACACCACTTTGGCCATCCGTTTAACCCGCGATGTTAACACCATTGCATCACAAGAACATTTTGTGTATTTCAGCTGAACTCGTGGCCAATGTTGTTTCTAATGATATTGGTTCCAGTGTAGCTCTGCATCATGTATTTTTTCACAATCATCCTCTTTTAAAGGGGAGGTACGTCCACCCAACCTGCAAAGTGAGCAGCCCTCTCTGTGACAGCCGCCACCTCCCCGCTTCCTCCACCACCTTGCACCCAGCTTTCGGCAGGCAGGAAAGTGTAGCATTTACTGTGGATGCAGTTCAATTACTCTCCCACTTCCTCTTCATCTGTTATTACTCGGCAGCCGGAACTGCAGGCCCAGAAGAGCAGCTGATGGATTTAGCATCTCTGTTCCTCTCTCTTGCTACCAGTGACCTTACTGACACAACCGTGCATACATTCCAGCAAAAACCACCTGTGCTTTGACTTCCCCTCCCCCTCCCATAGGCTTAGACTTCCATGCCATGGCTTCTCATTTAGGAGTGGGGAGTAATCTCTGGGGGGCACTGGCTTTAATCTTAGTGGGCAGTCCATTTGTCTCGCACATGTGGGGTGCCTCAGCTTTGTGCCGACAGTTTCAACCCTAGTTCTCTGCGCTCGTATTACCACAGAAGCAAAGAACACGCACCATCTTCCACAGTTAAATAGCAGTTTCCCTGGTTTCTGCCATGAGTGTAAAACAGGGGAGGAGAAAATGGTGTAGCCAGGTTTAATAGGCGTCTGGGGCAAGTGAAATTACCAGGGCCCGCACCAACTTGGATTGGGCGGTGGCCAGGCAGGGAGAGGTTGGGGTGCACACAGCGGGTACTGGAGAAGGGGGGTGGGGAGAAATCAAGGCACTGGGATTGGGGGTCACTGAGGTAGGGGATGCAAGGCAGATGGGGGAAAGATGAGGCAGCCTCTGACAGACTTGGTACTGTCTCTTGGCTAAGCTAGAGACAGCGCTGGCATAGATGAAACAGGACATTTTGATGTCTGATGAGCCTGCCCAAGTCTAAGGAAAGTCGGGTGCTTCTCCCAAATAGAACTTGCCTTCCTGTCACTCCTGAGTACTTGAGCAATTTGTCTGTCTGACTTGTTGCAACCTGACCCTTTGAGCCAGGCTTCTGTTGTCTGCCCCACCCTGTCTACCTTTCAGCCTGCCTAGCCTCCAAGGAGCTGAAACAAGTAATGCATCTGTTACCTGCCGGTACCTGCCCATTCATATGGGCAACTCTTTGGGCATTTACTAGGAACACGTCTATCTGTGTAGATAGGCTGCATGCTTGGGGGCACCCCTGGGTAACCAAACCTCATTTCTCAGCTTACCTGGGTTTGGGGTGAGTGGGTAGATGTAACTTGGTTAAGCATGTGCATCTGCCGCCTCTCAATTTCATGGATGTATCCCAGTCTCTCTCTCCCTACGTTCCCCTCTTCTTTCTCTCACATCCCATGTCCAGCCTGGATTGCAAGCCCCTCTGGTCAGGGACATGACTCTAATCCTGAGTGTCTGGCTCCAGCCACATGATTGCCACTATATAAATAGTAATATAATAATCACTACAAATAGTCCCTTCGGGTCTAGTTCCAAGGAACATATTGTTATTGAAGACACCACCAGGTGGTGCTTTAAGTCAAAGACTTTGAGGTTCTTTTTCTTTTTGGGAGAGCAAGTTATGGGCACTTCCACGTTATCCATAGCAATATGTGTGAACTCTTGTAGTGGGAGCGGCAGTTGCATATGCTGCAAGATATGTCTCCCCTGAGGCTAACGTTGGCAGTTTCTTAATACTACTTTCATTTCTTTTCCCTTGAATATAACTCAATTTCTGTTATATAACGACAAATTGTGTAACTGTTCTTTATATCAAACTTTGGAGAGATGTAATTTTTATCAACAGACTCTGTATACCTGATCATGCATCTATCCTGTATATTTGCACACAGTACAGGGATCGTCACTATAACCTAGCAAACCTAGGTGTAGACCCAAACCCGGGCTTGCAGCTGCATGTTTTTCTGGAACTAGAGACCCCAGTTTATCAGGTAACCATTCCTGTCTTTGTGTGTACAAGTGTGTGTACAAGTGTGCACCAGGCTTGAGAATTCAAGTGGGTACTGTGTAGGAACATGCCAAAACTCTAATGACAAATGCTATGATGTTACTGGTTGGAAGTTGCAAGGTTTGGGGAGGGAGTTGTGGGAGCAGCAGGAAAGTTTGTCTTGTGTCTTAGGCTACTCTCACGTTACCAGCTGGGGAGGCAGGGAAATTTCTGTCGGTGCAATCACGACTCTTAGCACACATGGAAATGTGCTATTTCACTTTTAATCCTGCAAGAACACTCGCGTATGACCGGGTCCCCAAGTGTGGTGTTTACAAGGACAGGTGTTCTTGCGGGATAAAAGTGGAATAGCACATTTCCAGGTGCGCTAATTGCCACAAAAACAGAGCCGCGATTGCTCTGACAGAAGTTTCCCTGCTTCCCCGTATCGTGTGAAAGTGGCCTCAGACACAAGTTAGTTAGGCATGCATTCTCCACATTGTCTGAGATTCTTGGTGGATAGAATTGCTTGCTTGTTGTCCGTGATCACTTCGTTTCGACAGATGGGGTGTATGGCTGTGTAAATAAAACAAGTTACACTTGGAATATACACAGACTTTGTATCACGGAAGATTTCCTGTCCATCAGGCAGCTGACCTGTAAGGTCCCAAGTTTCTGATGCCACTTTGGCAAAGAGGTAATACTGGTGCCAGTATGGGTCACCAATGTCAGCAGAAGGAGAAAAAGTATATTTAATCAAATTTGGCATTGCCTACAACATATGTATGAACTAATATGAATCAGATTTGTACTTACTACATGAGAACTAGAGCTGAAACATACAGCAAAAAAATGATCCACAGCTAATATTGGGTATTTTGGATAACTTGCAGTTGTCCAGTAACAGTGTAGATTAACTGGCCATACCACATATTACTATTTACCGCATAACCAAACCAGTCTAGATTGGGGTGTGTGTGTGTAGGTTTTTTTTAAATTAAAGTCAAACACTAATTTGGTAAACTGGATAGCCAGTGGATATCAAACCGGATACCATTTGGTATCCAACCGGATAGTCAGACAGTAATACATTCTCGTTTCAGTCCTAATCAGACCAAATGGGTGCCCGCCCTGCATATTTTCTTATTTATTTATTTTCATAATTTTTATTACCCCACCCCCCACCCCCAGCCCCATGGCAGCTCAGGGCAGTTTACAATCCTATAAAATATCAAATAAAAATATAAAAATATAATATACTAAAAACATCATTTTAAAACACAGGCCCAACAAAAAACCCAATCCCTCCCCCCAAAGAAAGATATTACCACCAGACTTTGTAAAAACTATTTAACAAGTTTAGTTGGAATGTTTCCAACCAGATAAACCAAACGGAAGCCAGCTGCCAGACTAACCCATTTCTGATTAGTTCCATTGATGCCAGACCAGACAACAGGATCCACGCAACCAATTGGATTAGGTTAGGCTAAAACCTTATGGCTATATCACTCCAATTACAAATGATTAAAATGACTTACTTTTAATGCACGAATACAATCTCTTAATGCCCTATAAAATTATTTAATACGTAGGCCTTGTACGCTACCAAATCCATGATACTGAAAATCATGTGCAGCGGGACTAAGTTTGGGTTTTCCCTGCTGTCCCTATCCATGGAAGTCAAGTTTATTCAACATTTCATTAATCTTCCTTGCCAATTCCTGTCTCTTACACATCCTTCCCATATTAATGCTTGTTTTACTGTTTGCTCAGTCTCTCTGCCATTGGCTCGAATTCTTGGAAGGGGTTAACACTGCCACAGTGAAATGAAAAGGTTTTAGTGCCAGTGAGATTATGGGACATTCTTTCCACAAAATTAATTTTTAGTGTCCCTTCTTTGCCTACAAGTTCTAATTACAGCATGATCCTCGGGGCAGGGAACACTGGCATGAGCACTGTATGAGGCCTGGATCCACAACTGGCTATAGAACCAGCTCAGCCTAACCGATTTTGTGGAACTCCCTTCCCCAGGAGGTTTGCTTGAGCCCAAGACTAAGCATCTTCCGGAGGCCATTTTCAATTGAAAAAGCCTTTGGTGGATGGAGATAAGGATTGGTTAGGTTTTTGGGTGGGAGCGTGAGTGGGGGGAGCTTTAACAGGAGGGAGGGATGTTGGTTGAGGGAGTTTCTTGTGGGATTATGTTTGTATTTTCATGTTTCTATTTTTTATGGTTTTTACTATGTTTTTATATGCTATGTTTATATTTATCTTGTAAGCCACCTTGAGCCTCTTAGAGCAAAGGGAAGGATAGGAGTTTAAATAAACCAAATAAATAAATCGATAATGGAGCCAGGGCAGGGCTGCCAGAGCAAGGGGACAAGCAGAGGCCCCTTCAGGAAGTGTGGCCCCTCATGTGCACTGCAGCAGTGCCCCAGACCCCCTGTCGCTGCTGCCACTCTGGAAACGGAGAGACCTGCCTCCCTTGCTCCTGAAGGTTAGAGACCGTCCGATAACTGGCAAGGGAAACAATGTCAAATGATGGTTTTTTGAGCAGAGGCTGCACCAGCGCATCTTTGAGGCAGCCCGGCACGCTGCCCTCCCGAAGGGAGGCATTGATCACCCCTGCCAGCAACGGCTCCACTGTCTCCCAGCTGGCCTTAACCAGCCAGGATGGGCATGGATCAAATTCACAAAAGGTGGCCCTAACAGCCCCAAGAATATCCCCCGCCCCGGCAGATGACAACAATTGAAATTGATCCCGCGAAGCTGGACAAGGCGGGACTTCCACAACCTCTGGTTCACCTACTGTAATAAGTGAGGTGTCGAAGTTGTGGTGAATCCGAGCAGTTTTCTGTGCAAAATAGTCACTAAACATGTCACAGTGGGCATTAGATACCTCTGATTCCAGGTGGAGGGAGAGAGGACCGACCAATGCCCTCACCACCCGGAAAAGCTTCGCTGGATGAGATTTTGCAGAAGCTATACAGGCAACAAAAAACTCATTTTTTGCTGTCCTTACAGCTACAGCATAGGCACGTAAACTGCAGCATAGAGCCAATCTGTCAGCTTCAGCACGCAAGCAACGCCATCGTCGCTCCAACCACCTCCCTTCCCGCTTCAACAACCTCAGGCCCTTCGTAAACCACGGAGACCTGAGGAGCCGTCACCGAGGGAGCGGATGCCTTGGAGCCATCTGGTCGATGGCCTCCAACAGCCAGGTATTCCATAAAGTCACAAGGCCATCGAGCGGGCGGACGTCAGGATCAGAGGGTAACTCTCCAAGAGCTTTCCGGAACTGCTCGGGTCCCATTAGTCTCTGGGGGTGAACCATCTGAATTGGTTCTCCCCCCCCCCCCGGAGACATGCTCACAGATCTGTCCATGACAAGGGTTCTACTGACAACTCCCCCATCAACGAATACCCCGCTTCAAGGCCGGTGCAAAAAATCAGGTCCTGAGTATGCCCCCCATCATGCGTTGGGCTGTTGACAATTTAGGACAGACCCATGGTTGCCATGGAGGCCATGAACTCACGCTCCACACCACTGTGACTGGTGTCAGCATGTATGTTGAAGTCCCCCAAGACTAGTGTCTTTGGGGAGCACAACACCACATCCGACACCAGCTCCGTCAGGGCGAGTAGGGATGCTGACGTACAGGTAGGTGCACTGTATACTAGCAACACCCCCAATATGTCCCCCGCCAAATCAAGTGTGTTCAACCTAATAAGCAGGCAGTTCCCTGCCCTTAGTTCATATTCCTGCAGGGGGGAGGGCATAGCTCAAGTGGTAAGAGTGCGTGCTTTGTATGTATAAGGTCCCAGGTTCAATCCCCAGCATCTCCACTTCATGATCCTTGGTAGAATGTCTGGGGGAGGCCTCTGCTGGGGGCTTGAAGGGGTTTCAGGTAGCACGCCGGGATGGCCTCTGCCGGAGACCCTGGAAAAGCTGGATTTGGACCTGAATTTGAAGCCCCTGCTGCCGTATCAGGTTGTGACAATACTGAGCTAAGATGGCCCATTGCTCTGACTCAGTTAGGCAGGTTAGTTAGCTTCCACCATGGTGCTGGTGATCTTCCTTCCCCATGGCCGCCTCTCAGCTGAGAGGCCTGCTAGAGGTCTCCCTCCGTTCCTCCTTCTCCCTCCCCTGCAGCTGCCCCCCCCTGCAGGTGCCTCTCAGCTGAGAGGCATGCTCAAATCTCCCTCCTCATTTCTCAGCTGAGAGGCATGCTCAAGATCTCCCTCCCCATCTCTCAGCTGAGAGGCATGCTCAAGATCTCCCTCCCCATCTCTCAGCTGGGAGGCAGCCAGGAGGGAGATTGCTTCCGCTCTCACCTACCACGTGTGCTAGGCAGGACTCTGTGGTGCTGGTGAATCTGGACGTGGGAGAGACTGTGGGCAAACCTAATTGATGAAATGTGGACACATGGGTGCCCATTAGCCCTGATTAGTCTACATGGTGGCCAGGCGATGTCCCTGGAGTCGACCATGAGTGGTGGCTCTGTAGTAACCACACGGAGGCCACATAGCAGATGCCTAATACCTGGGCATCCGGGAACGCACCCGGTGAAGGCTAAAGTGGGCTATCATCCTGTTTGAAAACATCCTTAATTATTTTTGATGCCCTAAACAGCTTTGCCAGTGATCTCCAAGGCAACCCTTGGTATTTTGGTATTCTAGTATCTTATTTTTTGCACTTCTTGTTTTAGGGATTTCTCTCTGTAGTATTATTTATAGCATCTATAAATAATCAATGGACAGAAATCTTACACCGGCTGATGGCCTTTCCTTGATAGTGTTATCCACCATGACTGTAATCCTAAACTCACTGGGTGTTTTCAGACAGACAGCACCCATGCCTCTGCTCCGCCTCACCCCCTGAGCAGGCCGTACGTTTAAAGGCAGCCCACCAGATGTGCAGGCGGAGTGCAGGTGAGGCAGGCTGTCCCTGTGTGATGCTCCGGACAATCCAGGAGCACTGCTAGTGGAGTAGGCAGCCCAAACCTGGGGCACAGGCCAGAGGCAGGGCTGCTGTCTGTCTGCTCTGCAGACAGCCACTATAGATCCACTCTCAGCCTTGGGCAACACCATGGAGCGGTGGGTGGCAGCTCAGAGTGTCAGGCGATCTGCCCACAACTCTATAGTGTGGGGGAGGGGAGCATTGTGCAGGTGGATCGTGGGCCATGGCATCCACTGGGTCCATTTAAAATGGGCCCAGGCGAGGCTGCAAATGGGCAGACATGGGGGTGCACCCCAGGCCTGCTTCGGGACTGAGCACCCCCATGTCCATGTGAACACAGAACACCCATTGAAGTCAATAGCAAAGCTTCCATTGACATTAATGGATGATGATTGTGCCCATTATAAGTGATCTGTGATATTCCAGTCAGAAAGGACTATAAGAAGTTCCATACTAGGTCAGACCATCTAGGTCTATCTAGTCTAAATAGCTAGGCCCATCTAGCCCAGCAACCTGTTTCCAACAATGGTCAACTTGGTTTGCTTCAGAAAAGTGCACAGTGGGTCCCAATAAAGCATCTAATTTCCTTCTAGTCCACCCCAGCCAACAAAGTCCATGGCTAAAGCAGGATTTCTCCCAGGCTCTAGTCTAACACCACATCCACGTTTGGTCCATGAGCCCAGACCAGAACTTTTGTCCATTGGCACCACCTTGCCAATTGTAGTCAAGCTTTTTATTAATTGTTGTATGTCTGTAGATGTTATTTACACATGATGAACCTGATCAGAGTGGCACTGGCAGCTTAGTAGGGACCTGCTTAGTAAGAGCGTCTTCACAGCTGATAAGCTGGATATTTATTGGCAGCCATCACAAGAAAGCTGCTCAGGACGTGACGTTATCCCATATTTTAGGGTTATATCCAAACGGTACCAAGAAACCTGAATAATTCATTGTAATAGGGCAGAGTCCATGTGGGCTGCTGGCCCTTTAAGAGGGGCTAGTACTGTTCCAGGTGTGGGTGCTAGTGGGGCTGTCTGTGCTACACTGAGCCTAACTGGGAGTGCAGCTGTGTTTGGGTGTGACTGTATCCAGCCCAGAGAGGTAAGCCTGGTTAAGGTCAGAGCTGGGGAGAAGAGTTGGGAGAAAGTGCTGAAGAAGCAGGACTGCTGCAAGGAGATGGTAGAAAGAGAGAGGTAAGCCGGGGGGGCATTGTCTGAACTAAGGGGGTTCTTCTGGGGTCCAGTGGGGAGCATAACTCAGAGAATCTAGACTGCTAAATAGAGAGACAGGGAATACTAAGGGTGTCTGTATATAGAGACTTGTTATAGTGGAGAGACTGAATTAATAAAGACTTTGAACTATTTCCCCCGAGTGGAAACTGTGACTGGGGTGCCCATCCTGGAGAGACTTACTCCAGGGCGAGCCAGCTCTGCCACGTTTCTATTTTGTCACCCTCAGTGATACCAGCTTTTACTCAGCTCATGGGTGATTTGGGTTTCTACCGCTGACCCAGAGCAGATCGAGTGGCTGGAGCAAATGTTTGAAGTGACAGGAGAGTATGGACTTTATTGGGGAACTCATTAAAGCCCTATCAATACAGATTCAGAGTGCACATGTGTGGATGTTAGTTTTGAAGGAGCTGCAGGCTTCAATAATGTGATAAATATTCTGGGGAGCATGGGGGGGACCAATGGTCATTATTACCTTTCATTGATAAAACTTTTATGCTGCCAATTAAACCTTTTGGAACTTCTGGAAATGTCACCCCCTCAGGGAACAGTCAGTCACTCTACAAGTCACAGGACCCCGTTAGTGCATTGATTACTCAAGACGTAAGCCTACTTTCTGTCTGCAAGATTTCAGAGCGGTCTCATTTCACTTGCCAGTGTCTTCAATGTCTCCTTGACAAGAGTTTTTTGGTCCCCTGCTAATAGTCCTTCTCTTCTCCTCACTTTAGAAATATGCTTTTCTCTGTAAGTGCATAGACTTGACTGCAAAATGGTTCTGAAGCTGATAAGGCAAAATAATCTGCAGAGGAGATACGGGAGAGAGCATGTTGTCAGGGAGGCAGAGATGGACAGGCTATTAATGATATACTTGTGACCGGTCCCCCTGGAGAATCCAGAGCTATTGCAAAGCTTGGTGCAATCGGGAAGCCTCGACTTCAGGAAAAGGCAATGCTAATTAAGTTGGCTGTGCCGGAGGGAGAGTCGTTGGAGGGTGATTGCGGTGGGGAAGGCAAGACGTGACTGGTGGGCCCTGGGGACCGTCTAGAATTAAAAGTTATTACAATGAAGGAAGGAAAGTTAGGAACTGCTTGGGGCCTGATCCAAAGTCCCTGAATGTCACTGGGAGTCTCAGTTGGCTGTTTCCGTTCTAGCAGATCACCCTGGAACAGGAAGGGTTGGGAAGTGAGGAAGCCTCACATTCTAGGGATCCAGGCAAGGCGCTAGAAGCTAGTGTTAAAGAGAAGTGTTTGTCGCTCCACAGTTGTGCACGTGCCCCAGGGCAGTCACTCTTTTGTTCACTCTAGCAGCCTGGCATGGAATGCAAGGGTAGGAAGAAGGGCACTTTCCCATTTCCCCCATCCCCTCTTATTACTGGGGCAAGCCGCAAGCTTGGATCCGGCCTACATGAGCTGAGTTGTGCTAAACTTGTCCTACATCTCTGACTACCTAGCCTGACTGGTAACTCATCTCCTTGCTTTTGGAAAAGTGATAACAGTACTGATTGGGAGGGTGGAGGGGATGCGATTTTTTAAAAAACCCCCAGAAAAGTCAAAACTGAATACAACCCCTTGTCAGAGAAGACCCCTCTCCCCCGCCCAGACATGCATTGCTACCGTCTGCATCAGAGCTGGGGAGGGGACCTTTTCCATCCAGGGGCCACTTTGAAACTTAGTACAAATTCCAAGGGCTGCATAGAAAATGAGGGTAGGAGTGCTTGAGGGGTGCACTTAAGAAGAGAAGGATTTGGATCATGAACCTGTGCCATGGAGCTTCTCCCTATTCTTGTGTGTGCACCCTCATCTGTGCTCCCTTCTCCTGAGCTCTCTCTTTTAGTGGCTCAGGGTAGGCACTGGATCCAGGATCTGGAAAGAGGCCTATTAAAAACTAGCCATGGGGCTGCATTTGGCCCTCGGACCCTTGGTCCCGCACCCCTGTTGTAAGTTATGTACCAAAGTGCTCTGCTAGATTTGAGCTACCAGTGTGATTCTGTGGCCAAAAAGGCCAATGTGATTGTGGCTGCTGGTATTAACAGAGCATTCTATCCAAAATTCAGGAAGTTAGAATGCCCCGTACTCCACACTGATTAGACCTGTCTTGCTCAGTTTTGGGCTCTGGATTTCATGGAGGATGTTGACAAACTGGAAAGGATCCAAAAGGAGAGCAATAAAGGGTGTTTCAAATGGGATGGTGGCTTGGTTTAACACACTTTAGCATGGTTTAACCTGGGAGCCATTGTCACGTCGAAATGCACCCGCCAGATGTTTGCCCAACCGTGGTGGGGATTAGTCTGGTCTGTGACTCAGGGAAGTCTCAGAGTCACAGCCTGAGCTAGCCCTCCCCCCCCCCCCCCCCCCCCC